>VZTM01024391.1:1786-46295 GCA_013400555.1 Jacana jacana | reverse complement strand
GTGATTATTTGGAGGGCTTACCTTTGCTGGCAAGAAAACCTACTAGGTTGCCCTGTTTTTGAGAAGTATTAAATCAAAAGCTACCTGCATGTGAACTGTTTGTTATAGATAATTTACTTGCTGACTTTTTATTCTACCTGTGAAATGCCTCTGCAGAGCTCCATTTTTCCCTTACACTGACTGACTCTTCAGATGTCACTATCTGAGTGTGTGAATCCCTTCAGCCCCTCAAGTTCTTTCAGTTGAAGGGGAACAGTGGACAGGAGCATGCAGCACTTCATGCTCAGCATTTAGCTCAGTTGGGTTGGCTGTCCTTTGCAATGTCAGTCACACAGCTCAAAGTTTTTGAAACACCAAAGCAACTGAAGAATATTTTCAACAAGAATAGATCCGCAAAGACCTTAAGTACTGCAGTATCAAACTTCCAGGGACCATGTCCTATGGGATGCAGATAACGAGGCTTCTTGTCCAGTGCCAGGAGAAAAGTTAGCTCAGGAGTGGGATTTGCAGAAGCTGGCATCCCAAATAAGGAGGCACATGAGCTGGCTACAGCAAGGGAGAATCAAGAGGAGGTCTTTTAAATCAGCAGCCCTCTTTCTGTTCCAGGAAAACATGCTGAACTTCTTATTCCTTTCTGGAGTTAGGTGCCTTCTACTGAGCTGTAAGCAGTGGAGGATGCAGCGGCTGCTCTTTCTGAGATAGGTCTCAGCCTGAAGGAATCCGTGACAGAGCTCCCTCCTTTGTCTGGTGGCGTTTGATCCTGGATCTTTTTCTCTACATAGGTAAACCCATTAGACTGCCTGGATTCTAGCCCTCCTCCAAATGAATTTTTAATATAAAATATTTAAACATTCATTGGAGCAGGGACAGGAACCCAGGTCCCTGCCTCCCCCTCATACTCACTTTTCCTTTCTGACCTGAATATTGAATTACGCACTTCAAAGTGAAATGGATTTAGCAGAAGGCATTGGTGGAGCTTTGCTGAGCTACCGAAATCTCAGGTAGTTAAAACTTCCACCTGGGAAAAGAGAAAGAATATTTTGTCAGATTTACTCATAGTGAGTGATTGCTTCCTTCTTCTACGATGAGCATATCCAGGTTCTTGTGTGGATTCCCTGAGTCTGCCCCTCTGGCATGTGGTTTCAAGAAGTCCTGACTATGGCATGAAGATAAACTTGGACTGAATGTGTGTTTGAAGCCAAATTTAGGTCAACTTAGATCTTTCTTATGCAGGTAAAGATGAGATGGATATCTAGTAATGGCAATATTAATACTTCAGATGGTTGTCCCCAGTGCATAACTCTTATATGGATGCTTTCAAAATGGCAGATTACAGAGCCAGTATTACAACAATGCTCTTGTAAACTTTTTCTCATGTAGTAGCCCATAATTTTTTCACTAATGGTGGTGTAATCTTTGCTCAGAATTTAAGCTTGCAGTCAACAGACTTACTTGGCTACCTTCCCCATATCCCTTTGAGGCAGCCACTGCATGAAGAAATCCTTGCTGTTGAGGCTCTGTTGTAGGATTATCTGCAAGGGTCAATCTAAACTTTGTTTCTGCTTGAGGTTCTGCCTTGAGGAAAGTAAGTGCTGACCAACTCTTGAGGATGGGAACTCTCTTGGAGAGATATCTGCAATTTATAAACCAGCCCCTTATGTGGGTTACCCAGCCGTGTGATAGACCCACACTCAACATGTTGCTCCTTTGGTTGTATTGCAGCTCAAAACAGCTTTTTTTCAAAGAACAGAGAAGAACAAAGGGCCATTGAAGAGAGCAGGTAATCATCACTACTGATATTCCAGATTATTCAGTTGTGTTGAAATAATGAGGTCTTTCATAAGGCTAGGTTGTTGGTATCTAATTTTCTGAATCTTTTTTTGTTGCAGTAATTTACACTGGGATGTGAAGATTATGAAAAGGATTGTTACCCCTACGTTTAATGGGGTACTGTATTTCGGACTTCTTATGCCATTGCCAAGCCCAGACCCACTTATATTCTAATTTGAGGATGGGATATTAGCAGTGTGTGGAAGTGGGGTGCTTGCAGCATCCAGAAACCATGAGCCCCTCTTAATTCTGTTTTACTTCAGTGTCAAGCACTGGGGCACCACTGTGAAGACTGTAGATCAAGGTCTTTCTGTCACACTGGTGCAGCCTAGCTAAAGATTTGAGGGGTTTTGATGAATAAGGGTTTAAAGATCCAGTCCTTTGTAGTAGTTTTCTTAAAAAATGGGAAGAATTGTGTGGCAAAGGATGGAATTGGGGATAAATTGGTATGAAGTCTCAAGAATATTCCTGGAGCAGAAAAAACCCTGCTTCTCAGCAGTGAAGGGATGAAACTTTGCCTCTTCAGTTGTGGTTTTACAGCCAGTTTGATAATTTGTCCTGCATTGCCTTATGGAAGTTTTGTCTGAATCCTCATTTTGTCAAAATTCATTGGTTTAGTTTATGGAAGAGGAAAAAAACCCCAAATTTCCCTTAATTGGAAAAATGGGACTGAAGGATTAGGTTTAGGAATGCTAGCACTATCTCCCATAGGAACTGTAATTAACATACTTGGTTTTCTCATTCTTCCCTCAGGGCTTGTCTTTATATCTGGCTTCCATTTCCTTTTCTCACATGGAGTTGCTGTTGTGGTTATTGGAGATGTAATCTAGCTGGAAAACCTAATTTGTGTCAGAGAATAGGACAGGTCATCCCCTATGCAAGTACCTGGTATGGGTAGCATTTCGCAGCTCTGAGGTCTGAGAGAAGGTTGAGAAATTTCCATTATTTATTAGAAAGGCAACACTTCTATTAGTACAGGTGACATAGCTGTTTATTTCACTTCAGTCATAAGGTGTTCATTTGAGACCCCAGATTTCCAGTAGAACTAATTTCTGCCTGATTTTATTTAAAATCAGCATATTGGCCTGATTTGCTAGCATAAAAATTTTTAGGGGCTTGCCTTACGGTAATAATTGGGATACTAGGATGCTGGAATTTGTTGTACATTCAAAGTACAGCAAGTAGGAGATGGTAATTTGATTTGCCTGAGGAGACTTTTCTTTCTGGTCTGCCATAAATACTTCTGAAGTGTGGAATGAAGCTGAGATCGGGAATAGGAATAAAGTATGCTTCATATTTTAGTCTTTGAAGTAGATTCCCTTCTTAAAATAGAAATCAACAGAAATACTGGAGTTGTGTTGAACAGGCTGATAGATAGTTGGTGGAGTAGAAAATGTGTCAGCGCATGAAGTTTTAGGAATGTTGAGAAAACAGAAGCTTATCAGTAATAGCAAATCAGTGAGAATTCAGTGAAGTTGCATTGCTCCCAAACTTACTTTTAACAAGCAGTGAGCTATTTTTACAAGGAGACTGTTGCTACTGTTACGGTTGGCTAATTAGCAACCCCGCTTCAGAAAAATCCCTGACCCTCCTGAAGTGTACAGAAACTTGTTCTTTTTATTTTCTCAAAATCACAGTGTATTCTGCCTTTCAGCCTCTTGCAAGCTGCCACTCTCCCTGTTTGTATGACTTCCACGGGAAACACAAATAATAGCAGATGAAAGGGAATTTTAAAATAGATCAGGAAATGTAGGGCATGTCAGGATGATTTTGAGGTGGTCTTAAAAATCTAACAGTTGCCTTTTTTGAAAGCTTGCTGAATCTTTTGAGATTTAGCCCCCTCTTCTTTATCTGAAGGTCAGAAAGAGTGTTTCCTCTCAAACAATGAGGATGTCACATACATGTCTCTCAATGTCACATACATTGGGTGGGATTGCTTGTGGGATAACCTGTTCTCCAATGGAGGGATTTCTGGGCAAGTCCAGCCAGAGAACAGTTATTGTGGAAGACGCTTTGCCCAGCTCAGTGGAACTGCTTCAAATGGAGGAGTAACTGGCTTGCAGAACTGGACCCAGGCTGGTTTTTGCACTTTAAAGAAATTGTTTATCTGCCTGCAAAGCCCTTGTGATCTATTTTTTTAACTCATATATAAATTTATTGGGTAATGATGTGGATTGTGAACTGGCTGAAGGATAGAAGCCAGAGAGTTGTGTCAATGGGATGGAGTCTAGTTGGAGGCCTGTATCTAGTGGAGTCCCTCAAGGATCAGTACTGGGACCAGTGCTACTCAATGTATTTATCGATGACTTGGATGAGGGAATAGAGTGCACTATCAGCAAGTTTGCTGATGACACCAAACTGGGAGGAGTGTCTGACATGCCAGAAAGCTGTGCTGCCATCCAGAGATGGCAGTGATGGCATCCAGTGACAAGCTGGAGAGTTGGGCAGTGAAGAACCTGAAGAAATTCAACAAGGGCAAGTGTAGAGTCTTGCATCTGGGCAAGAACAACTCCAGGAACCAGTATAAGTTGGGAACTGACCTGTTGGAGAGCAGCGTAGGGGAAAGGGACCTGGAGGTCCTGGTAGACAGCAGGACGACCATGAGCCAGCACTGTGCCCTTATGGCCAAGAAGGCCAATGGCATCCTGGGGTGTATTAGAAAGCGTGTGGTTAGTAGGTCGAGAGAGGTTCTCCTCCCCCTCTACTCTGCCCTGGTGAGATTTCATCTGGAATATTGTGTCCAGTTCTGGGCCCCTCAGTTCAAGAAGGACAGAGAACTGCTTGAGAGAGTCCAGGGCAGAGCCACAAAGCTGATTAAGGGAGTGGAGCATCTCCTGTACGAGAAAATGATGAGGGAGCTGGGTTCCTTTAGCTTGGAGGAGACTGAGGTGTGACCTCATTAATATTCATAAATATGTAAAGGGTGAGTGTCAGGAGGATGTAGCCAGGCTCTTCTCAGTGATGTCCAGTGATAGGGCAAGGGGCAATGGTTGCATACGGGAACATATGAAGTTCCACTTAAATATGAGGAAAAACTTCTTCACAGTGAGGGTGATGGAACACGGGAAGGGGCTGCCCAGGGAGGCTGTGGAGTCTCCTTTTCTGGAGGCATGCAAAACCCACCTGGACGTGTTCCTGAGTGATCTGATCTAGGTGTTCCTGCTCAAGTAGGGGGATTGGACTAGATTTTTCAAGGTCCCTTCCAATCCCTGATATTCTGTGATTCTGGGATTTATAATTATTTTCACTTGTAAAATAAATGAACTAATACTATCATACTGCTGTTCCTGAACATCCTTGCAAAAGGGCAAGGTAAGCTGGTGAAGAGGATTTTGGTAAGGAAGTGCATGTTTTTAAAAGATGCCCATGTTCAAAAATTGTTTTGGGGAAAAACCTCATGCTGACTTCCTTCTTGGAGTCCTGATTTACAATCCAGGGCTTCTGTCTTCTCATGCAGCCACATCCCTGACACAAGAAGGTGTGAAATAGGAAGTTGCTTTTTGTCTCACCTTGGTAAGCTATTTAAAGATGAGTTACAGTTCTGTGACACATTTGCTTTCTTGCTTATGTACACTTTTTTGGAGTCAGCATGACCCAAAATTGAATGGTAGTGTTTAGGGCAATGGGAACATGACCCCATGACTAAAGGAACTTTACTCTTTTAGCCCTTGGAGGAGCCCTTCACATTTTGAGGAATGTGACTCATTTTCTCCAATGTTTGGGTTTCACTTCAGTGCTGGCTGAAACTCCTGTCTGTGGTCCATTGGAGAAACTCTTATCTCTTTATGCTAATGGATGGTTATGAAAAAAGAACAAAAAATTAAAGTTCATGCACTGGCAATTTAATGAAGTGATAAGAATCTACAACTCTGTCGTTTAATTAATAAGATTATAAAACTGTTGCTTTTTCAAATGGAGGGACAAAGAGGTGGCTGTTAACATGTACATGTGCTATTTTAAATCAGGATAGCATGCTGAGTTGTAATTTTTCAGTTAACTCCTTTAAAGGTCTCATTTTCTAGCACTTGTGCTCATTTCTTTTGTGTCATTTTAAACAATATACAATAGCGTTTTTCCATCAGTAAAGGCCTGTGCATTTCAGTGACCTTTACGGCTTTGTTTAGTGGGGTTATGCAATCAGACATAAGGGAAGGAAAATATTTAATGATTTTTTAAAATTATTATTTAAAAAAGGTTATCAGTTTATGGCTGTATATTTAGGATTGTACTACTGACATTTAGAGCACCTGTGGTTCGCACCTTCGCTTTTCAGAGCTTAAAAAAAGATTGACCCTTTCCATATCTATTGACTAGTCAGTGCTGGAGAATTTTGCCTGCCTTCTTGAACCCACTTGCCAGCACTTGCCTACATTTTCCTGCTTGGGAACAGTAAAGCTCCCAAGAGTCCACACTAATTGCAGTCTCCTCTATCAAGAGAGGTTGCTCATTAGAGAAGGCGGTTTATTGTACCAAATAGCGAGGAGAATACTGAAGCCTCAGCACCCCTTAGTTCTGCTTCCTGATCAGGTGGGTGGGTGGAATATCAGGGAGACCGTGCATCTGTTCAGGGAGATCTGTAGAAACAGGAGATCCAAGTAAATTCTTAGAGTTGACACCTGTGCAACTTGCTCACTTGGAAATATTTCTAATGTCTCATGATGATCAGCAGACAGTTACGCGCTCCATTGCTGCTCTGTGTTAAGATTGGTATGGGTTACAGTTATGCTTCATGACTTGCTTTTCCACATGTGAATATTTTATGAACCAAATCCACATTGGGGTAGCAACTAGGAAGGCAGACTAAGAAAGAACAGTTGCCCCATTCCTCTTTCCATTGCATCAGCCCATCTTTGTGTAGTAACAGATAGTCACTCTGAAAATATATATTGAGCAAACTTTTCTGCAGGGCATATAATACCTAAACCTTGAGCTGAATTGTGCTTCTTTTAGTGGGGGATGTTAGTGAACCATCAAGAAAAAAATGTATTTATTGTTTGAGGCAATTAGTTTAGAACTATAGATATAAATTAATTGCCTAAAACAATGGATATTGTGTGGCATTGATTGTGAGCTCCCTTCTGCAAGAAGGGCACATTACTTTGCCTGGGTTTTTTTTTGTTTGTGTGCTGCTTATATCCACAGAGATGACCTTAAACTTTTCCAGTTTTGTTTCTATTTATATTTGGGGTCAGTTCAGGGGGGGGGAAATGCCAGTGATCCACTGACATATACAGGAGAAGAAAGGCAATTACTTTCTGACAGATCTTTTCTGCTATTTCCACATGAGCAGATGGATCCCATGGTACAGGTTTGCCTTTAAGGAGAGTTTAAGCATTATATACTTCTGCTATTTGCAAGAAGGTTGGTTATTTTCTGTGTTTGTACAGCTTTTAGTTAATTCATAAAGACTTTTGATAAAATTCAGGCATTTTTTCCACTCAGTTGTATGACCTTCAGTGTTTTAAACTCTAAAACTTTCAAGTGGAGAATGATGTGGGAATTGCATCTTTGTCGACTGAGCCAGTTCATTACCTCTCTAAATGTTGGCTGTTGTGCTTGATGCCTAGAGTTGGACAAAACAACTGGCTTTGTTTTTCTTTAAACTCTCATTTTCTAAGGGAATAGGTCAATCTTCCTAGGTTTAAGGGTATGTCCTCCTATGTCCCCCAAATTGCACAGTTTTAAAGGGCCTTGTTTTGAAGACCGAGGGATCGGGAGGGTTTCCAGCAGGAACAAACCAAGCAATTGTTCTTAGAGTTGGATGAGGGTTGCAAAGACCAGGTGAGACACAGTTCTTTGAGGTGGATTTATTTCTTCTGGCTGAGAAGACTACTAGACAGAGGCTTTCCTGACAGCTAGTGTTTGATTGGAAGAAGTGCTGGTTTGTCTGACCTTGCTGCGGGAGGAGTGTGAGTGTTAGGGTGAGGTAGAAGACTCAAAGGAGGCTGGGAGTCTTCACCATGTTTGAGGAGCCATTTGTAGTGATGCTTCCAAACGGTGCAGGTGAACACTGTATATGTGGGGCATAGCTAAAAATAAACAGAAGGGAAACTGATTTCCTAATCGTTAGGGTCTGGTTTTTGTTCTTGCTGCTGTCTTAAAGCAATAAAAGTCATTATTATTTCAGCAATATCCCAGCTTGCTGCCTCTGTGGAGGAGTGTTAGGAGAGTGGTTGGGAGGTGGTAACATCCAGCCACCTCTCTGTGGACAACGTAGGAAAGCAACTCTACCTGCCCCGTGGCATCCCTCTGCTCAATCTGGGAGTAAGGAGCCCAGTGCTTTGGGTGTGCTGGTACCCTGTTCTCTTTTAGAAAGGACTGTGCAAGGTGCATCTCACCTGGCTGATACATCCTGCCCTGTAGCAGGATAATCTGATGGTTCTAAAAGCTGAGATGGGCAGCATTTATGTCTGCTGTTTGGGAGCAGGAAAGTGGAGGTAGTCATCCCAAACCAAACCTCCCAAAGGGTGCTAAAGCAAGCTAGAGGGACAATCAAACAGAACTGGCTCTCTTGGTCCTGCAGGCCGTGATATTTAATTGCTGTATGTTCTGGAGTGCCACCTGCTGGTGCTTGCTCTCCTCACTCTCTTTTCTAGAGGCAGCTGCTCTAGAAGATGAGTGGTCATACCAAGGAGCATGGATGTTTGTGATAATAATAATACTGATTATTTGTATTGATCGCTTACTTTTTTTCAAATGTCATGGCACTTAAGGATCCTGTTTTTTGGCAAAGACCTCACTCTGGAAAGTGTTCTGCAAACTCAGTGTGAAAGAAACTGGCAGAGGCTTCAGTGCTTAAAAAATACAGAGCACAGTATGGAGGAGTGCTTTAAAGAACAGGAAAGAATTTTTTCAATCCATGCCGTTATTTGGCAAAATATGAAGTATTTTTTTTCTTTACGTATTGATTTAGTAAAATATTTTGATGATTTCTGTGGTTGGCAAAAAACCAAAAGCAGTAGTCACTAAAGTGAAAGACACCTGACAGTGAAGCCACTTAAGCAAAAGTTAGGAGAACACTGACTCAACTCTAAGAAGTAACAATGATGTCAGTAAACTAAATAATTCTGAAAACCTTTTGACCAGAAAGCAAGGGAGGTTACAGTTTGTGGCACAATGCAAATCTGGGTCTAGAGCTGAATTATTTTTCATCCTACTTGAGGACTTGTTTTGGCAGGAGAAAAGAGGTATTTTTTTAATCTATTTTGTAACATTGATTTTCTGTCTGTGGGCCAAATCCTCAATGGGCATAAGTCAGTGTGGTTTCTTTGGCATCAGTTTGGTTGTGTGCATTGATGTTTCCAATGTTCAGTGCACCACTGTAAGGCACTGTCCTGGCTTAGGTTTGGGATAGAGTCAATTGTCTTCTTAGTAGCTGTTGTGTTTTGGGTTTAGTATGAGGAATGTTAATAATGTATATTGTTTTAGTTATTGCTGAGCGGTGCTCACACAGCATCAAGGCCTTTTCTGCTCTTCACACCACCTCGCCTGCCAGCAGTCTGGTGATGCACAAGAAGAGGGAGGGGACACAGCCAGGACGGCTGATCCCAAATGATCAAAGGGCTATTCTATGCCATATGTCGTCATGCTCAATATATATAAATCTGGGGGGAGAAGAAGGAAGGGGAGGGGATGATCTGAGATACAGTGTTTTGTCTTCCCAAGTAACTGTTATGTGTGATGGAGCCCTGCTTTCCTGGAGATGTCTGAACACTGAGCCTCCCTGTGGGAAGTGGTGAATGAATTCCTTGTTTTGCTTTGCTTGTGTGTGCAGCTTTTGCCTTACCTATTGAACTGTCTTTATCTCAACCCATGAGTTTTCTCACTTTTACTCTTCTGGTTCTCTCCCCCATCCCATTTGGGGGGTGGTGTGAGTGAGCCTCTATGTAGTGCTTGGTTGCCAGCTGGAGTGGAATCTGGTCGAATCCTGCATGGATTCTACATGGAATACGTGTTGGAAAGAAGTGATGAAGCTTATCTGATTTAAGTCTTCAAAAGCAGTTCATGACTTTAGGGTGTACTCTTGATACCATTGGGATGAGCATGAATTTTTATGAAGCCCTGAACCACCTGCCCTTTCAATATAAGATCTTTTAGATTTGGCAAGAACATCTGTAAAAGCCAGTAATCCTATCAACCTCGTAGTCCTCTTTAGGCTTTGAGCACATCATGAAAAATGAGGAGTCTGTTTAAAATGACCCACTTTGTGATTTTTTTCTTAAGCCAGCGACCAAAAATTAGTCTTTAAAAACATGCTGATGTGAAATTACTGCTGGTAGTTGGAGTGTATTTATCTCATTTGTTTTTGCTAGACTGGGAAAGAAAAGAAATCGTGGTGTATTGCTAGACTTCAGCATTCTACATTCAGCAGTGGAGCAATGTAAGAGATGATTCTTCTGGCTCACTCGGTGGCTGACCACATCACAAAAAAAATTGTTACCAGAGTCACTACAAAAAGCTTTGTTCGCCCTTTGGGTTACCTTTTTATAAATTTCTTCTTCTGAAAGAAGATAGTCAAATTGAAATGAAAGTTGAAATGAGCTGACATTTTAATGGAAATGACCATTTTTGCCTAAGGAGAAAGCATTTGCTATATTTGATCTGAAACTGTGAATGCATTTGTTCACCTCAACTACTTTCCTTTAGTTAGTGCTAACTCGCATGCAGAAACCATGAGACTGGCTTGCAAGATAGAAACTCAAGTTCAGGGGCTCTGCCTTCCTAACTGGGATTTGGGGCTTCTGACATTCATGTTTTTAAGCCCTTCTTCAGAAAAATTGGGGTGGTTGGCAGCTTTCTTTTTCTTGCATACTGAGTTGATGGTTTATAATCCTGTAAGCCATATACTCAGTTTTGCTGTATACTTTCAGGACATTGAGGAAATATTGAGTATTACCAATATTATGCTAGTCATCTTTTCTAAGTTTGTTCTTAGAAAGGACATTGCAAGGACTGCAGAACTCGGACCAAAATTAAGAGGTAAAGCAGCTTGTTTTGCTCTAATGTAGTGAAACACAGTCCTTTCTGAGCATTTGCACTCCTTCATACAGCCAAAGTGCTGCATACTCTTCATTAAGTGCTGCCAAATGGAGGGTATTTTCATACCAGGATGTTTCAAAAGCAGCCAGGCTTTGACTGGCAGAAGGATGATGGGTGATGTCTGGCCTGAGCTTTGAAATTGCCTGTGAAGAATGAAATACAACCTGACAAAGCTTGGCAGGTCTGATAAACTTGCAGCTACAGAAGGTGAGTAGCTCTTTGAATTGAATACCGTCTCTGTGAAGGAAGACAATGATAGATTCCACATAATGTGGGCAAGAATTGTTAATCTTCCTGTGCCTGAGCATTTGAGCAGCCAATTGCCAGTTCCTGTTGCAGACTGGCTGCTGGAGCAGAGAGTCTAGCAGCTCTACAGCTTTGAGCTCAGTTTCCCAGAGCTGTAATTTATCTCAGCCCACTGGAGAGAGTTGTGGTGGGGCTAACTTGAGTTGCTAACCTGAGTTACAGTCATTGCCCTTAGGAACTCTGCATTGCTTAGCTGGGAGACTACTTTTGTCTGCAAATGCTGCTGGTTCATGTGAAGGAGAGACTGTGCCAATCCCCTCACTCTGTTCTAGGATTCATCCTGGAAATCCATCCGTGGGAGTCTTCTTGTTTCTCTCAGAGGGATGCCTGTGTATAGAGGTGTGCAACACAGATCCCAGAGCTTTTCCTGTTGTCAGTTGTCTTGCCACTAACCTGAAATTTTCTCTGGTGGTACTGGAGCTTTGAGTCATGATATGGAGTTGGTTGGGATAGTTGATGTGCAACCAGTTGGTTTAGCTTCAGCTATTTTGGGAAGGTTGTGTTGTTTTTTCCCAGGTTGCACATTTTCAGGGTGGCACAGGGGAAGCAAAGGCATCTACATTCAGACCTTACCCTGATCTGCCAGTGGCTGCTGACACTGGGTTCTGTTTTAGTTGTGTTGATGGATAGTGTGTTAAGTATGTAAATGTGCAACTGACCTCAAGAGCATGTGTCATCCCATTAGCTTCTGTAGCTAATGTCAGGCCATACGCTTCATAACTCATCTGAACTTGCTTGTGGAGTGTTTATAGTCACAGGTGGTAGTGCAGTTTGGGAAAGTATTGGAAAAAATTATTTATCCAGTAGAGCTTGCTAAATTGCTTTTGGAGGATTTTACCGGTGTAAAGACAGAGAGATAAATCAGGAAATGGGAAGTCATCACTATGTATGCAGTTCAGGCTTGCTCTAACTTTGCCTGGGATCCATATTTACAGTGAGAGTTGGACTGTTCCCAAAATTCAGGAAGTGAGGGTGGTATTAATATTACTAGCTGCCAGAAGTGTTACAGGGTGAATAATTTGTTTCCAATAAGAAAGGAGCTTTTGGACCAGTTCCAGTTCCTGTTGGTGTAGCCTGCAAACCAGAATGACCAGTGCTGTGACCTGGAGTAGCTGTAGTGCTTATCGGAGACCAAAAATACATGAAGATCACCATTTGTCTGCGTTAGGAAATGGCATAGCGGTTGACCTTGAGGAGGCATATAGTGAAGATAAGCTCTTGGAAGTGGTTCTTCTGTGCTAGGACATCTTACACCGTTCTGTTGATAAACTCCCTTGTGCACTTAGCAGTTTTCAGGAGAAATGTAAAAAGATGAAAAAAGCTTCCCCCTTCCCCCCCTATCTAATTTTCAAACCTTATTCTGCTTCTTTGTGGTCTACAAAGAAGAGAATTTTCTTACTTATATGAGGTTTCTACTCAAATATTTTCCAATTTCTTAATCCCACCGGTTTCAATGTAAAAGGATCTATTATTTTGATTCCTCTTTGTCTGTTGTGCTTTTCTCCTTTTTCTGAAGCAAAAAACCCCAGGAACAACCCCTTCTCATGCCCAAATGAGGTGTGAACACAGAGCAGAGTTGCAACAATTGAAATTTATTTGAAGGACTTTTGTTTTCTGAGGTAAGTGTGAAATTGAGTTTTCAGTTTTTGCATTGTATAGACAGTGTAAGAACCTGTGAGTAGTATTGATTACTTTCCCTCCTCTGTTTGGGCCCATAGGCAGGTACATTTTGACCTAGTTTTATCAAAGCCCACTCAATGACCTCAGAGAGCTGTAGCACTCTCTCCTGTAATTATAGACTGGTGTCTTAATACACTAATTCAAGCTGATCCCTACTCAATCATCCATTGACCTGTATCAGTGAGAAATGGCTGCATTTGAGCTTTATTTAAATTTTTCTTTTCTTTTTTTTTTTTTTTTGATAGTGTATTTTGTAAGTCTAATAGCACATCCTCGGGGAGGGAGGGAAGAATCTTTTAATTAAGTTTCTCTTCAGGTATCAGGCAAATTCTATCAATGGCAGATGAAGCATGAAGCTCTAATGGGAGAGGAAAATTTGTCATTTAAGTCATCGGGTGCTTCCTGCCTCTCTCAGCATTTTGAGTGCCACTGAATTCTGTCATGTTGCCATAAATGAAAATCTCCTAGAAAGACGACGTTGCGTCCATTTAAAAGCTAGTACTGAGAGCAAGTTTAATGCCCATAACTCCTTCTATAAGGTTGTGGGATTTTGGCCTTAGTGACTTGTGACCTCGCTTTTAAGTTAGGGACGCAACTCCCAAATCTGTCTTTGTCAACCACCTACTACTTATGGGTTGGTTGTAAATAACTACAGGTGCTGTTTTTATTCAGGGGAGGTTTATTCTTTCCACACCACCCTTCTTCCGTTCCTCTTGATGACAGTTTGAATGGCAAATGGGTCTCTCACTTGGTAGTGGAAAAAACCTGGCTTTTAATTCCTCTCACCCGGAGAGTGAGTCAGGCATAATTAAGAGCAGGCGGCTAAACTGAAGAAGCGTTAATGGCCCTGCAAGTGTTGTGCTCAGAGTGGGCTGTACAAATGAGCACCATCCCTTGGGATACTCTGAATGCTGGAGGTTTTGTTTATTTCCAAATTGAGAGGGAACAAACCTTTTAACATCCTGTGCTGGGAAGTTTTCACATTTGGGATGTCAGGACCACAGTCAGGTCTCTTGTCCTGTCAGTGCTCCCCTCCTGAAACTCCTCAGAGAAACTCTAGGACTTCTGGACAGCAAAAATGGTGAGGAGCAGCATATTCATGCTGCTTCTGATTCTACCTGATTCTACCTTCTAGTGGGGTAGAACTGCACCTGGAGGGTCCCCTGTGCTCTGCTAGGCAGGAGGGAGCCAGGCTCAAGGAACTGTAGCTCTGGGACAGCTTGACCCAGAGCTTTTGACCTTGTCAAAAACCTGCAGATGTGTTAAGAGTTGGGCTGGTGAGGAGCAGGTCAGGCTCCCACAGCCTGGGCTCCAGGGACACCTGCATGTAGGGCTGCCAGGGGGCTGGGTGGATGGGAAAAACTGTCGTCATTCTGTCTCTGCCTGCCTGAAACAGGCACATTTCTGTGGAATATTCTAATTTCACAGTGTTTCTTACTGGTAAAATACCTCATGTGAAACTGTCTGATGAGCATAGGTGTACTGTTTTGACTTAGCAGTAAGAAACAGTACTTATCGTTTGCTGACCTGGCATGTTGCAGGTGATTAGTAGTGTTTGCTGTTGGAACAAAGTGCAGCTTATCCTAGTCATATTTGACCAAAATAAGGTGTTTGGAGCCAGGGAATGTGCACATGTCAAAGTTTGCAGATAAAAGGAGGGGACAGCGCAGTTGGCGACGTGAGATGGAACGACGAGCAGCATGTGAGTCTCTCTCTGTTTTCTATAAACACCAAAGGTTGATGTTTTCACCTGATCTGTTTTTACTCCAGACTCGCAAACTTCTACATCTAGTTACATGCCTGTGGATGAGCTTTCTGCCTGTGTCTACTGTTGCTAGGGCTGGCTAAGGTAAATGCCGTGGGGTGATACCTTGCAACTAGACTCCTTTTTCATGATCCACCTCTGATCACTCAGCGGTCAAAGAGGCAGGACAACTGTTGTCCTGTTTGATCTGTGCTGTGGAGATCATCTAGAACAGATTTCCATTAGCATGGATGCCCTGGTGCTGGTTCATAGGACGTTGTAGGCTCATGTATCACAGTTTGACTGTGCTTTACTTTTTGTGGCTTTATGCATCTGGGAGTGTGTACACCCAATTCTTATCTTGTCAAGGGCTATGCTGAAACTAAAGGAACAGCAGTACCTTGCACTGGCTAAGGATTTGGCCAACTTAAAATGCTTTTGCTCTGCAATATATCTGTGCAGTTGTGAATAACTAAATAGAACGGATGGTGGGTGTAGGCTCCCTGGTTTATAGGAAAGTACCTGGAATATACATAATTCTGGAGAGAAGGATGGATTAACTTTGTCATCTTATTGAGCTTTATGTCCCTTAAAATGCATATAGTCTCTGTGTTATGATAAGCTTCATGGTGGATGAACCTTGGAGATACTTCAACTCCTGGATCATGGGTTCTCATGACTTTCATAGTCTGTGGAAAAGCTGATATGTTCAATGAAAGCCACAAAAAAATCTCAGGCATACCATGGAGGTGCTGTCAGATGGAAGAGTTGGGGAGAAATGGGTGGTTTTATGAGCTTTGTTGATTCTCTGTTGCAAAAAAAAAAAAGAATATGATCAGAATCTGTTACCTCTCTCCAGTAACTCATGAGGTGAAATATGGAGCCCGGATGAAGTTGTTCAGGAGCCTTGAGGCAATCTGGGTGGTGCTTGCATGACCTTGGACCAACTTCTTTGTCTCTCAGCACTTCTTTTCTTAGATGATGAAAGGATATAATGACGATAATGTTTCTTTCTTAACAAGAATGTTGTGATGAATAAATTAATTAATCGTTGTGCCATTCTCAGTTACTATGGTAATTAGTGCTACAGAACAGCCTAAAAATAAATAGGATCATTTAGTGAAGGATATTCAGGGGAAATCAGGTAGTACGTCCTGCACATTTGAAACAGCCCCAGTGTGTTTTGTCCAATCATGAATTTGTTGAAAACAAACACAGATGCTGAATTTTGTGGCAGATACCCTTCCAAATATTAGATATATTTCTTCTTCCTCACTAGCAGTTTAAAGTGACTCTAGCACACGTTTCCTTGCATATCTGTGGGGAGATTATTTTTGCAATTAGTTTCCCTGTTGAGAACAGTGACTTCCCGCCACACTCCCCATTTCCTTTTCAGCCTAAGGGCACGTGACGTGGATGGTCTTTCTTCATCATAAATCATACATACTCAGTAATACTGTCAAAGAATTCTTAATGTGTTTGGGGAGTTTACGTAATGAACCTTCTTTGAGAAAGGTGAAGTATTGTCAATGCACTGCCCTGCTGAAAGTGTGTTATTAACCTTGCTGTACAACAAGTAGAGCATGCCTAAATACGTGCATAAGTCTGCAAAGTTTTTGAGGCTTTCTTTCAGTGATCAGCTAATTACATCAGCGTGCCCTGAAGTCAGGCTTTAAAAAAGTGATATAATGTATAATCTTCTGTGAGTTGTATTAGATTCCACAGGGATCATTAAAGTATATTTTTGGGGCTTCCAAGTTGATATAATTTTGGGCACTAACAAGTTAGGAGGTATGTATGAAGATAGTTCTGAGTCTTCCATTGGAGCAGCACACCTTCAAGGCTGTAGTTTCCATTGCTTACTATCACTGGGGTTGTCCTTACATAGAAAAAACGTTATGTCAATTGTATAATAATATATATCTATCTATATATAATAATAATATATATTATTATAATACAAAATACGTTAATTCTGCCTATTGAGGCAAGGATTTACCATTGCTTTGACTTGTTCTCTGGTCATGGATATTCAATGTCTTTCTTTGAACTGGGTTCCAAATGTGGCTGTGTTTTCTGACCTGGCTAGTTGGGGACCACTTTATAGTTAGGGTTTGTGCAGAACTTTCTCTGCAGCAAACCTGTACTTTCTTCTCCCTCTTGCTGTCTGTAGCTGGGCTATACTAGCTGCAGCACCCTTCTTCTGTTCACCTCCCTACGTTATGCTGGGAAGCCACAAATTCCAAGAGCAACAAATGCCCCTTCTCCCTTCTTCTTGGGAAGCAGGAAGCTGATACCTTGGTGTTCCCGGTCTCTTGCTCACCCCCAAAAAAAAGAGAGCTTGTGGCCCTGCCACAGCCTCCAACAATGTATGGCAGAACAGATGGTGTGACTGACAAACAGCTGAAATACCTACCTGTTTATTTTTCTCCAGACTTAATTGCTCTTGAGTCATGCAATTGTTTCTCAAATCTTAAAATCTCTTGACTCATGCAGAGGGCAGCCCAAATCTTCAAGAAGAACCTTTGTGCTATGCACAGCCACCTGGCTGTACCTTGATCTTCTGCTGCTGGGGTGATCAGCTTTGCAGATTCCTCCCTGGGTCTCTTTTACTACTTGCAAATCTGTCATCTCATGAGTTAGCGGCAGCCCTGTGGATGTTGGGCAGATCCACAGCAAGGGGAAAGAAGGGTGCCAGGGAGGCAGAGAGGTCTCCTGATGCTTCTTTGCAAGGCCTGTCTCTTCTTGCTTCCTTTGCTCCTGCTGCACCTTTCTGACACTTGAATTTTGGAGCTTGTAGCTTGTAGACTGCCCTCACATACAGTCTGGCTGCCTTTTGGTCTTCATACTCAAAGTGCCAAGAAGGGTCCATTCTTGTAATCTTTGAGTGAGGTTTCAACTGTGATAGTTCAGTACCTCCAACAGGTGTGAGGTTAAGTTGAGCACAAACTAGAGAGTTCAGACCCCTGTCCAAGAGGACGTCTTCTGCAGTATTAAATCTTGCCATCATTCTTGAAGTGAAGTGGTGGAAGAAGAGAGAGCTCCCCTGCTGGCTTTTCCCTTCTTAACTGTGTACTGCAAAATTAATCAAATGATATTAAGCTGTTGAATTCTGGCTGTAAATGGTGGCTTGCCTTTCTTTTATCCCCAAATGAAGATGTGGCAGTGGGCAGGAGGGTTGTGGGGCTTTTTCAGTACTGTTGAGAATAAAGTTATGTTGTACTCATGAAGCAAGAGAACCAACCTTTGAACAAGGCAGTGCCAGCAGAGGCCACGGGGTTAGTTGGCGGTGGCTACTCTTTAACTTTAGACATATTCTGAGGGAATCATAGTAACCTCTCTGCCTATGGGATTTGCCATTGGTTTGTCAAAATACACTTGTGATCATTATTTGAGATGTTTTGAGAAAGTAAGAAGTATCATAATTCAGTATATGTACATGCATAATGCAGCCTTGTTACTGGGAATAATGTTTATAGTCGTTCTTTTGGCAAGGAAAAAGGTAACTTCAAGACACACAGTTGGAAGTGACCATTTCCTTGTTCATCACCAGGTCAAAATGAGGATGCCACTGTATTTACAGCATGTGCAAATAAATCTGCACATATCTGAACAACGTATGTCATGTAGGTGGTAGGCTTTTAATTTGGCTCCACGCCTTTCTTTTTTCTTCCTTTAGATTGCACTAGCACTTTAAAGCTTTGGTTGAACTCATGAAGAAATGCTTCACAGCATTATTTAGCATTCAAACCAGCCAAGATCTTGTTGGGATGGATTTTCTTCATTTTCCTTAGGGTGCTGTTTGCCTAGAGGTGACTTTTGTTTTATTCTTCAGTTCCAAATACCTCATTTTCTTCTGCTGTGAGGATGTCACTGAAACAGGTATGATGGCCATGGTAGTGCATGAGTTTATAACTCCTGGACAACAATATGAGGACAGAAAAAGGATCTTGTTCCCAAACTGATTCACATCAATAGTAAATGGTTTACCTTTAGCACTCTTAAGTGGAGAGATATGTTTGTAGGTGACAGCTAAATGAGGTCAGAGAACTTCAATAGTCAGTTCATTGACTTCCCAAATGTGGAGGGCAGAGCTTCTATGCAGAGATACAGATTTGTACCTGCACAAGGAGTACTTCCACTCTGTTTTAAACATAAGACTTACCATCTGAATTAGCAGGCATTGGGGCTTTTTCTCATTATGTTGTAACTGGGGGTTTTTTGGATAGGTTTGCAGATACAGCAGGTTAGAGTTGTGTCGTGTAACGTCTGAGCTCAAGTTTGGCTTGGGCAGTGGGTAACTGCAGAGAGTTTGTATGGATACTTCTGTGCAAAATAAAGAACTGCTGGCTTGCTTGTTGCTGAGAACTGGATGTAATGGCTTCAGTGATCCCTTCCTGAATTCCTATAACTAATTTCTAATCTGGCCTTTGTCTTTTAATGTTTTTCAGCTGGGAATTGCCCTATTTTTCTCTCTCAGCTGCATGCCAGTCTTTTAAGGACTCTTTCTGACAGTCTTCCTTTGTGCCTGCCTGTACTCTAGGGATGGGGAGATGCTAATGGAAGGAGAGGATAAAGGAAATAAAACCTCTACTCATTTTCCTCTGCTTTTCCTCAGCGTGGCCTGCATGCAGGCTGTGAATGTAGAGTCCCCTGTGTGGCCATGCTAGGTTCCCTGCTAGGCTCCCTCTCCAAATGGAGTATTTGTTAACAAATTGTGTAGAACAGGTGCCACACAGACCAGTGCTGGCTTCACGCTGGCAGGGGTCTCTTCCAGCCATGGCCTCTGTGCCACGTTCAGGCAAAGCACCCACAAAGTGCTGTTCTGGTAGCTGGCACGTGCTGGTTCCCCTGCAGCCACTGCCCATGTTTCACAAGCTCCTGCCTTCATATCTGCCCCTACTCCCTCCTGAGCAACCTCCTGGTTGTCACTGTGTGTTTGTTGACGTGCCTGGTTAGCAGAAATCTGCGGCTGTTACAAAATCAGCAGCGGGGACCCTGTCCTGCCAATGTCAGTGGTATCTCAGTCATTAGCATCTGAAGAGATGATGTGTATTTTGTTTCCCTTATTCAAATACCAGCAGAATACCTGCCAGAAGCTGGATACAGGACAGCATGGTCCAGGGGGCTGTCCCACATTGCAAACCCCTGTGTCCACCCCATGTCCATGCCTGTCTTCTCTTTGAGAACTATGTTATTTCTGGTTTCCTGATGTCATCCCATCGATTAGCATGTTGCAACCTCATTGCTATGATTGGGAGGGAAGAGCAAAAATCCTGGCCTGTATCAGGAACAGTGAGGTGAGGAGGATGAGGGAAGTAATCATCCCCCTTGTACTTGGCACTGGTGAGGCCACACCTCAAATTAATTGTAATGTCTTACTATGAGAAAGACATTGTGGTGCTGGAGTATGTCCAAAGAAGGGCAGTGAAATGATGAAGGGTCTAGAGAACAAGTACTATGAGGCTGAGGAAACGGTTTGTTTAGTCTGGAGAAGAGGAGGCTGAGGGGAGACCTTATAATTCTCTACAACTACTTCTACAGCCTCTCTCTACAAGGAGGTTGTAGCGAGGTGGGTGTCAATCTCCCAGGTAATAAGCAATAGCACAAGAGGAAATGGCCTCAAGTTGTGCCGTGGGAAGTTTAGCCTGGGTATTAGGAAAAATTTCTTCACTGAAAGTGTTGTCAAGCATTGGAACAGGCTACCCAGGGACGTAGTTGAATCACCATCTTTGGAGGTATTTAAAATGAGTGTAGGTGTGGTGTTTTGGGACATGGTTTAGTGGTGGCTTTGGCAGTGTTAGGTTGTTGGTTGGACTCGATTTTAAAGGTCTGTTCCAACCTAGACTATTCTATGATTCTATGAAATAACTGTATGGAAAGGGAAAAGTCCTCCCAACAGCTGTGGTCCTCTGGCGTTAATTATCTTTTGGGGCTAAGATTGCAATAAGAGAATATCAAAAGGTCATCGTACAAATATTTTGAGTTTTCTTTATTGTATTCTTTGGATGAAAATTCAAAAACTGATATTTCTTAAATACACCAGGAAAAGCAATGCGAAGAGTTGTAAAATGTCACCCCTTCTGTATTTATGATGCATTGGAGTGACCAAAATCAAACAAAGCTAAACAGCTTGCTGTGGAAGTAAACACAGCTGCCTTTTTTTTTTTGCATAGCTATAAGAAATAAGCGGAGAAATGCAAAGAATGCCTCTATAATGAATACTTCAGAAGAAGGTTAGTAACAATTTGCTTTTAATTCAGTGCAGGAACAGATTGTTCTCTGTGTTTTTCGGTGGTCATGGGTCTCAACATAGCCTTTTGTCTCGAGTGAAGTTTTCATCAGTGAGAAAGCGTATGTTTCAGAGGGCCGTGTTCAACAAGCTGCTTGTGTCACCAGGCAAACAGTTAATTGGACTGAAAACCATACCATTCCTTGTTGTTGTGCACAAATGTGGGTGTTTCAGTCTAGTTACTTGGTTGCTCACTCATGCACAGGCATAAGTTCAGGAGCCTGTGGTAAAGCATCCATTTAAAAATACCTTTTTTTTCTCTTCACCTTTCACACAGACTTAGCAGTTCAGCCAAATAGCTAAAATCCTCAGGGGTTTAAAGGATTAAATGAGAACAATTGTTAAGGAAGGACTGAAAAGTCCTGAGAATATGACAGGAGGTAGATGCTGAAGGAACTTCTTAGTGAACTACAGCTTACCCTGTTATGGCTATAGATATAACTGTGACTGGCAGACTGTTGGGTTGGTAGAGATTTAAAAGCAAAACAAACAAGAAAAAAAGGGAGATCTAGTGATAGCCAACCTGAAGGTTGGCCGCTGGGCAGTTTGGTGAAGCCACTGGGAAGATGCTTTCTTGTTAAGTGTCACAAATTTGTTTCTCCTGCCAGATTAGAAGGTCAGTGCTAGGTTTCATTCTCCCTTAGCGGGGCTCTTTTGTTCCCACTGATTCCTCTAAGTAACTTGTTCCTTCACATTTTTCTGTTTTGTCTCAGGTACTGAAAGGTTCTGGCCAGAGGTGTTCCTGTGCTGTCCTCAGCTGCTGTTCAACACTGCCCTGAGGAGAAGCGAAGTGTTGGGAAGACAGGCCCTGCCCTGAAGGAGAAGTGTTGGGAAGGCAGGGGCTACCCTGAGGAGAAGTAGCTGGAAGGAGGGTGCTGCCCCTTGCCTGTGGGGTGCTGGGGTGAGGCTCCTGTTGAGGGCTACCGTGCCTCCCTGCGCTGGCCATCATGGAGACCCTGTCCCAGGACTCTCTGCTGGAGTGCCAGATTTGCTTCAACTACTACAGCCCCCGCCGGCGGCCAAAGCTCCTGGACTGCAAGCACACTTGCTGCTCCGTGTGCCTGCAGCAGATGAGGACCAGCCAGAAGGACCTGCGGTGCCCCTGGTGCCGTGGGATCACCAAGCTGCCACCAGGGTATTCTGTGTCACAGCTGCCAGATGACCCTGAGGTGATTGCCGTTATTGCCATCCCCCACACCTCAGAGCACACCCCAGTCTTCATCAAACTCCCCAGCAATGGGTGTTATATGCTGCCCTTGTCCCTCTCCAAGGAGAGGGCACTACTGCCAGGAGACATCGGCTGCCGCCTCCTGCCTGGCAGCCAGCAGAAGTCCCTGGCGGTGGTGACGATCCCGGCGGAGCAGCAGCCTCTGCAGGGCAGCCTCCCTGCTGAGGGGGGAGCAGAGGAGCCAGACCGGAGAGGCGTTGTGAAAAGCTCCACCTGGTCGGGGGTTTGCACTGTGATCCTTGTGGCCTGCGTCCTGGTCTTTCTCCTGGGCATCGTCCTCCACAACATGTCATGCATTTCCAAGCGCTTCACGGTGATCTCCTGCGGCTGAGGCAGGGAAGGGGGGTGTGTGCCCCCGGGGGTTGGGTTGGGGTGGTGGTGGTGGTGATGGTGGTGGGGTCAAGGGAGACAATTCACCGCAGCTTTGCCCAATGACTGCAGAACGCTGTACCAGGGCAGCAGTGCACCAGCCTGGCCACGGCCCCTGGTGTGGTGGCATCAGGCCTCCTGGCAGCGTGCGGAGAAAATCATGTCCCGTGTCTGGCAGCAGCAGCACCAAGGAGGACTGCATGCGTCACCATAATCATTTGTCAAAGGGACTGCAACTTACAGTGATTTTTTTTTTTTTTAATTGTGTTATGAGATTAAAGACATCTATGTAGTTGGTTATACTGTAAAGTATATGGTATGAGCTCTTCTCTAAACACAGTAGATTAAAATCTAAACTGCTCCATGTAGAATTGACGGAGAATTGGCGTGTGACTCTGTACAAGATGTTCAATACCATTCCACACATACTTTATTTTGTAATGAGGGGAGGGAGACAGACTTGTAAAACCAAGAAATCATTTCGCTGCTAAGGCGTTTTTTATGTTTTAAACCGCACATTAATTAAACCAAGTTAGGAAGTTGTACAGTAGTTTTTAAAAAGAAGGGTTTTACAAGCAATCATTTTGTTCCATGTTATGTTCTTTGCCTCCCTGTTTTTCCCCGTTTTTTTTCAGTTACAGGGAAGTGCCACTTCCAGCACCTTTTATTTGAAGGATCTTCTGAGCAGGGAAGAATACCTGAAAATGCAGCCAAAACGCTTCTGCCTAACTGGCTTCATGAAAAGGATGACTTTGAAAAGTAAACACTGGATGCGCTGTTTTACCTCTGATCTGACAGCAGGGCTTCCTGGTGACTTAGCTTTCATAGTCATTAGTGAAAAAATGGGTCATAAGAACTCCTAGGACTCCTTCCTGCAAGGACAAGATAGAAAATTTTTCTAGAGGTTAGGTTTTCTTAATTGTTTTTAAAGAAATTAGGCCTATTTTGTCCCCCTCTTTCATAGAAGATGCAACTGTGCACCCATGGATGGTGTCACGCTAGAGTTGCTCTAAGGAAGCCTCACCATCCCAGCTGAGACCAAGGACTCTTATGTTCAGTCACCTAGTTAAGAGGCAGTGACACAGCTGTGAGGAGAACCCAGGCTAACCTACTGGGTGGGCTAGCGCTCCTAAACCACTGTGGCTGTCCTGGTGTCAAAATTTCTGGCTGAGCATAACAGAGCATTTTCCCACATTTCAATCTTTTAAATGCTGGTGTTCATGAGCCCAGATTTGAAAAAAACTACAAATGTCTCCCTCCACCTGCGAGTGTCATGAAACCCTAGTCATCTACAGTTCACTTCTTGGAAAGAGCCAGATTCTGCAACCTTCACTGGAGTAGCGCCTTGATCTAAGCAGTCCCACTAACTTTACTAGTACTGCTTGTAGGTAAAACAGAGCTCAGTGTGAATTGGGGTATTTGGCAAGCCTGGAAGCTGAAATTTGTGTGAGATTTAGAAATCGGATCAAGGGGCACATGACAGTTCTTTAATAAGACAGAAAAAGCTATTGATTTGCACTGGTCCTTTTTGCAAGTAGGAAGTGTAACCTCCCTGAAGTGTGACCTCTTGTCTACCTACTGCTCTTTCTTATAATTAATTGGAGATTGCTCAATGCCATATTATAACACCAGAGAACATAATTTTCACTATGCAGTGCCCACAGCTGGCTCTGTAGATATCGGTGGTTTTCTAGTTATGTCACAAAATCCAGTTGCTGGTTCACAATGAACATTTTCAACTAGGACCTCTGTTGGGAACATACCTCTAACTTCATGCTGGATTTCTTCCCCGCCCTGTTTCCAAACCATTTTCTTCTTTGATTCTTATTAACTAAAGAGCAGCATATAAGGTGCTTAATTGTTACGGTGTGTTTTGGGTCATGTATGGAGAGGAATCATTGTGCTGATTTTTATCTACTGTCATGTATGCATAGCACAAGAGAAAAAAATCAATAAAAAAAATTTCCTGAGATAACACATTCAATGCCTTTTTCGTGCACGGCCCATGTTCAGTATGCCTTGAACCTAACTTCAGAGTATTGTAATTACATGGACACCTCTCCACAGCATGTTTAATTTGGTTGCAGTAGGGAGTAGCCGATATTCCAAAATGTGTCTTGTGAACGTCCAAGTCTCTTGTTGCAAGTAGGTGGCCATATTTCTACTGATATCCATGCTACGCTGCTTGATGTGTAAAGGAAAGCCAGTTCACAAAAAATTCTTGCCTTTATAAGACTCTTGAAGAGGAGGTGACCAGATGCAGGACTCGACCCTCTGCTGCCTTATCCCCTGTAGCCATTGCCAAGCGTACCATGAGCAGAAGATGCTCTGAGAACAAGGCGTTGATGCATTTCCCACCAGCTTCCGCATTTGTTTATCTGAGTTGTCAATAACTGCACAAAACCATGAGGTGGTCAAAGAGATAACAGCACTGAAAACCTTCTGGCCGTACCTGCTCATGAGGTCGAGGTTTCTCTGGCATTGCAGAGAATGGCTGTCTTGACAACCGCCCCTCATTGACCCTACGTGGAGGGTGTGGTACAAAAGAGAAATCAGAAATTAGGTTAAAATACCACACTGCATAACGCATTATGCAACAGGCAGACCTGGAGTTTATCCGGTATTAATGACGTAAGTATTAATATTGGTGGAATACCATCCTGTATTACGTAACACAGAACATTGTTTCACTAATATGAATTTCCGTACTTTTCGTGCCTGCTGAAATGCATGTTTGACCTGATTTCTGATCCAGACCTTTGCCTGCTCTCAGCCTTGTGTAAGAGCAATAAGTAAAACCTCAAGAATTTTGTCTGTGCGTGCATGCGTGTGCGCGCGGCGTGTACGTTCATTCCTTTTTATAAATAGGAGTTCTGGAGATGGTTTTGTTCTGGCTTTGGACTGTGACTATCATTTTAAATTTGCAGCTGCCATATCATGTTGGATCACTAAGCTTTTTTGCTGACTTGTGTAGAATTGATCTAAATAGTTTGCTGTGATGTACAGTGTTAAAATGTTTCTCAAGTATGTTGATAGTCATATTACTTTAAAAATGCAGTGCAGTCTGTCCTGTTCCTTGGTCCAATACCTGGCATTAAAAAAATGATACTGCTATATACACCTTTTTTAAAATATAAATTATTTATTTTGAAAACAGCCTTGTCTGTTTTTTTCTCTGTGGAGAAACACAGAGATGACGACTTGTGTCAAAATCATCAGGTTCTGGGCTAGCTTTTGTTTTCTGGTGTCCAGTAAGAAATGACTGCCCAGTTCCACCAAAAAAAAAAAACAACAACCAAACTTACTGTGACTCTAGTACTGCTTGAGCAACCAAAATTTATGCTTGTGGGTAATTACTCAAGCACCTGCATTTTTAGAGCAAATTACTCCGAATGAATGTGTATTTATTTGCTTGTTTAATGAGAAGTATGTGTGTATTTGGGGTCCAGCTTTGTTTTTTTCCTGGAGGGTCCCAACTTCCATTTTTGGCTTGTGCTTTCCTGGCAAACAGACTTTAGGGTTCACTCTGTGAAATTTTGTTTAGTAAATTTTAAAGATTCAAAATATGCAATTTTGGTATGCGGGATTTTTTTAGGAAATTGTGTGTTCAGTGATTATTGATGCTTAATCAAGATGTAAAGGAGCCTGGATGTTTTGTAAACATGGGGCAATCATGAGTCCAAAGTTTCATCTTTATTAATGAAGCTCAGTCTGAATAAAACATTAGCAGGAAAAGAGTAATACAAAGTGAATTATGGTACCTCTGTTAATTTGCCATCAAATGAAGCACATGGAAGGAAATTTGGCAGAATCACTCTGTATTTTACAAGGGGGTGGCTGAAATGTAACTCACAGTGTTTTACGGCAAAGCATTACATATGGGTTGTGGTAAAGAGTAAAAGGTTTTTCAATTACTGAGGGTACAGAATTATACCTGATGACTACTGTGCCACACAGATTTTTTTTTCTTTTTCTGTTTTAATTAGATAACCCAATAGTTTTAAGTAAATTTTTTTGCTTATGGAAGTGAGGGATTATTAGCCTTGACTTAAGCATGTCTAGTACAGACTGGCATGCTGGTTCCCCTGTCCCCCTGAGCCCACCTTCCCAATGACGTTATTAATTGCTGGAGGCCTGGGCAGCCAACCTTTCTGATACTGCAAATGCTTTTCCAGAGTAGAGATGGCTGACGTTGCACTGGTTTCGTTACATTCACAACTGGGATAAACGAAAACCAAACAATTCCTACACGATTTGAGGTCTTCCGTGAGTGTCCTGGTGTCAATGGGTTGGAACTGATCCAGTGGAGGGCCATGAAGATGATCAGAGGGATGGAGCACCTCTCCTGTGAAGACAAGCTGAGGGATCTGGGCTTGTTCAGCCTAGAGAAGTGAAGGCTCTGGGGAGACCTTCTAGCAGCCTTCCAGTATCTGAAGAGAACCTACAGCAGAGCTGGAGAGGGACTCTTTGTCAGGAAGTGTAGGCACACGACAAGGGGTAATGGTTTTAAATTGGAAGAGGGGAGACTTAGATTAGATACCAGAAAGAAATTCTTTCCTGTGAGGGTGGTGAGGCACTGGAGCAGGTTACCCCGGGAAGTTGTGGATGCTCCATCCCTGGAACTGTTTCAGGCCAGGCTGGTTGGGGCTTTGAGCAACCTGCTCTACTGGGAGTGTCCATGTGGCAGGGGTGTTGGAAATCAATGAGCTTTAAGGTCCCTTCCAACTCTAGCCGTTCTATGATTAAAAGCTCTTGGTACTGCATGAACTGCTCCAAGCCTCTGTTCCCTGGATCTTCTCACAGCAATGCCACGTAGCATAGGATGTTGCCACCTCCCAGTCACAGAGAGGGGCTGTACCCACTATCCACAGCTAACAACCCACCTTTCTCCCCAGGAGTGTGATTTGCTGGCAAATGAGACACTTGGGTGGGTGCTGCAGGAGTCATTCACATGTCGAGTGAATGTGTATCAAATAAATTTTGGGGTTGAAACTTCCCTTATCCTTGTTGCACAAAGTGTGGCTTGCGATTTGTTTTTTTCCAGACATTTTTTACGGGTGGATGGAGGCAGGGAAGGAGAAAATACATGCAGCAAATGAGTTCCAGCATCATCTGGGAGGCTGTCGAAGGATCTGCCGGCCCTGGAGGCAAAGGTTTTTGTGCAAGAGCTTCAGCGGGGCAAGATTATCTGGAAATGCTGCAATGGATTTACAGCATGTTCGTGACCTTTCTGGTGCTGTACACTGTCTGTAGGCCTGACAGCTGGGGCCCTTGTGTTTTTACTCTTTGTCACTTTACCTCTTGCATGCTCGTATCAGCAAGCAAAGCTGCTTGCTTCGTCCTCATGTTGAACGATTTTACAGACATTTCTCAAGTTGCCCTGAGCATCTCTAGTGAAAAAAATTACCTTCCAAGTTCAGTGAAATTTAATGCTTAATAAATGTTTGGAAAATACGTTTTCCAAGCATTTCCTTATGATTCAATAAATTTTTATTTTAGTTCTAAATAATTCCTGCAATTTTTGTGCTAAGCATGGTATTGAACATCAGAGGAGATTCTGAGGGACTAGGTAACATCTGTAGCCAGAAGAAACTATTTCCTTACCCTCATCAGTCTAGCCCACAGTGTCCTTCAGATCTGCATGAGTCTGTTTTCACTTCCCTCATCTGTATCACACCGAAGCACCCAAGCATCGGGTTAAAATGGGCACGCACAGAGCCCTTATACATAGACACATACACACATATACATGCAGGTTTGTGTTTCCATGCACAGGGAGGAGTATGCTCACAGTAGATGTTCACATGGAGTATTGAGAGGTCAAGAGGATTAATAAAAGGACCTCAAGCTCTTGTATCTCAGAAAGGTTGTGTGGTTTATGGTGCTGAGGTGTTGAGATAGCTTGGTAGCATGAAACTGTGGTATTCATGGATTTCATGTGGGATGAATTGCCACAGTCTCCTGCAAACCAACTCCCATGGCTGTTGGATGGGACTTGCTGCTCCACAGGTGACCTCTTGTCTGGGGTTCAGGTGACGAGCTACATCATTGCTCTGTGCCTCCTGCCTGGGTTGTCCACCCAAAAGGGAACAGCCAGATGGGCCTGGGCCTTTAGTTTATCAGGGGTCTGTAAATTCAAGCAAAGGTCTTTTGAAACAGAGCATTCAGCACTCCTGAAAGCCTGAAGGCAACACACAGATTTGGCCTAGGCAGATTTGAAAGAGAGAAGAAAGGGTGCAGAGGGAGAAGTACACCTGGAAATGAACAAAGGATTAGGCAGTAGCCTGGAAATTCAGATCTGTATGTGCAAAAACACTTAGTGGGAATGGTTTGCAGTGGCCTGCATGTGTCATTTCTGCCAAATTGTATCTCAAGAATGGCAGTGAAAGTCCAGATCTTGCTTTCCCTTCAACACCTTTGAGCTGGGAAGCTGCCTTTTTAAAAAGTGCAGTTTTCCACCTATCTGAAAAACTTGATGGGTGTGCAAATTTTTTTAGGGTGCTGAATCATCACTGAAGTTCAGGACTTGGACACAAGCTAAGCAGGAGTTCAGTGGGAAGAAGCTGGGATAAAAAACCATACAGTCTTGAATTCTCAGTGCCTGCAAATGTGCCACATATTGTTTAAAATACAAACTTGTTTTATGTGTATGTGTACTGACTGCACGTACAAAAGTAGGTGCTTATCTCCTGGGAAAATAATGACGTTGACAACATTTGTAATGCCAAATAGCTAGACAGGATTCTTTGAACCTATTAGATCCGAGAAGCTGAAAACAAAAGAAGTGGCTATTTGGTACAGGTGTTGCACTCAAAGAAATAAGAGCATTAGGTTAGGAGTCTGCAGCTTTCTGGCTTGATTTTCAAGATGGAGTACCTAAAAGAAATGAGAAACCTGAGTAGTTTCATGCTGAAGGTTATTTACTTGCCTATCTTAGAATTACAAAAAGTTGTGTGTATATTGTCACTGTGCTGATCAGTTTTGGAAGCATTGCCCTATAAGTACCTGCAAGCACTGGCTAGGCCTGAATCATTGGGATTTGCATCTGCTTGAGAGAAATTTGGATCTACCTCAAGACCTGAAAAAAAAATCTTCCCCTGCAAGATGGTGTGAATTTAGGTTGACATGGGAATGTGTGTCATCTCACTTTGAAGTGTTTAAGAACGGTGGTGCATCTTTCACAGCTGTGTGTCCTGTGGTAGATGTGTGTGGCTGACTATAGGCATACATGGGAGCTCAGCTCCCAAGCATGGCCAATTTGCTGCTTGAACTGCAAATGAATAATTTCTTGCTTAAATTATTTGGAATAATGGTCAGATGTTTCTCAAAGATTTGCTTCAGGAATGTATTTAAATATTTGGGACATGATTCAGGAAAATACACTAACAGAGAAACCACTAAAGCATTAAATCTAAGGAAGACGAAGGGAGTTGGTCACACATGATTAAATACTTTCTTGAATAGAGGTGGACTTTACACTTTGGTGTTTGTTTCTTGATACTTGGTTAGTCTGCATGATTCTTAATGACCATTTGGAGTAATAAGCTTTGCTTTGGGGAAGGTTTAATTGTGACACCTGGAAGCATATTGACTAGGAGAGGCTCTGTAATACCCCAAGCAAGCTGTTTTCAAGAACTTTGAATATAGAAACCTGTATTTCTATAACTCGTAGTTTTAAATGCTCATTGTACATGGAATTCATAACTCATGGTGAAAAAAAACAAAAAGCTTTTGGTTGAAACCCACACCAAAACCCACTCTAGGAATCCAGAGCGATGATGATTTAAAAAACTCAGGAGAAATAAATTGAATTCTAATGGCCTCTTTCCTGCTGTGCAGGAATGGTGAGGGATTTGCTAAACCTACAGTTTGATAAAACCGAATCCCTGCTTAATGATTATATTTGCTGAACTGGCTAAGTGCAATGGATACACAGAGCATTCTTTCTTTTCCTTTCTGACCTACTCTGGTTTAGAGAAGACAAGATTTGGACAGTTGTAGCTGGATTGAACAGCGTGATAAGAGTTGTAAAATGTTACCAGCAAGGAGGGCGGCTTTGTGATAAACAAAGAGTTGCAACACTGAGTGTCTCTCGGCAGCCATCCAGGCAGAACAAGCATGCAGCAGCTCCAGCAAACCCCTGGGATGGAGAGAAATGTTGTCAGGAGTAGTGGATAAATGAGTATATTTTTTAATACCTTAGATACCGCCTGTGTCTGTTATTGCTGATGCCTGTCATCTTTGGGTTTGGGTTCTTTCTTTTGTCCTTTGTAACAAGAAGCTTAAAAAGTACTTTGTACTGTTTCCTTACAAGTGTGCCATCTCCTCTTTCCTCTTCTTCAGCCCATTGTTTGGCCATCCTGTTTCCTTGCAGATTTGCAAGGAGAAACTTACCTTTGGATATTTGAGTGCCTGCAAATTTCCATTGTATTTTCAGTGATGAAAATGCTTAACAAGTCTCTACAGAAACAGGAACATATCCAGGGCTTCATACAGAGCCATACAGAGTATTCACAATACCTCTTTGGCTGCTGTTATTATAAGTCCTCTCCAAATAAGCATTTTGTATTATTGTTTCTTTTTTATAGCTCTAATAGTTTTGAAAAAAAAAGCAATAGAAAAACAAGAGAAAACAACTCAGAGACTAGAAGTTATTGACACAATCTGAATTTTAAGGTAAGATCATTCATTAGTGCTTTTTTTTTTTTTTTTCCAGTTTATCAGTGACAATTTTGCGACTCCATTGCTTTTGGTGGGGGGGGGAGATAAGGAAGAAGAAAATCTATATTCAATGCTCAGATTAGGTCTGCTGAGTTTCAAAATGTATGTGCTTCTGTTGTGTAATACCTCATAAACCTCCTAACAGCTGAAAACTGCAGCAGCACCAAAATCTTAATGAAACGTCACGTGCTGCCTATTAAGTTTAAACTGCCTGCTGAAATGTGCAGAGCCCGGAGTTTCTGGATGTGGAGCACACAGAGCGCTATACATGGAATTAGTTCTGACTGTCAGTGCTCTGAGATCAAACTTGGGTCTTATGCCTCATTTAGAGCCATTAGTGGCCTCAGCCTCTGAGGATCTCTGTCATGTGTCCCATACTCAGTGGCAATCCTCATTTTATAGATCTAAGGCAAGCAGCCTCTGATAAGCAGATACTTACCAATTTTGAGGGCAAATTGTCCATCTCCTTATGAGATTGTTAAATCCTTGTTTGGGTCAGTGACTCAGCTTTTGCCAAAGGAAGACAGAAATTTGATTAAATTGTCCTGACATGGCCTATCCCCCTGTGCATTTGCTTGGTGGCCCAAGGGGAGGAGGTGTCCTAGGGTGGATGTTGAAACATGGATGTGACCCACCACAAATCTCTGCTAAAACAATGGCCCTGCAAGGACATGCTGTGAATACTCTCCTTGCTGGAATGGTCCACCATAACATTGCTGGTCAGAGTGTGGGGTCTTAGGGTTCCTCTGCTGTAGATATGATTTTTAATGTTTGAAAGAAATGTGAGGACCTTTCTGTAAGATTCCTTCAGCTTTCTAAGTCATCATGAATGTAGAGCTCTCCTGGCCACCTGGTATCTTGCAAACTGGGAAACCTGCCCTTCTATTCAGCTTTGGTTGAGGTGCTCTCAAAGTAGGTTGCTTCGTGACAGGGTGCTGTGTCTGTCGCTGTGCTGAGGGTTAGCATGATGCTTAGATGCTCTTTTGTGGTAGGCTCTAAAAAGTGTTTCTTATTTTCCTCCCTCCTCCCCCACCCTCATTTTGCTTATAATTGTTTTGGAAAAACAAAAACAGGCACTAGGAAAAACAAAAGGAAGAGTAAAGCTGTTCTTCATTCAGGCCACGTTTATACCATCTGTTCTGTATCTATTTAAACTCTGTCGAGAGAAAGCAGAGGTGCCCCTGAATTTCAGCTATGCTCCAAATGAATCCCAATAGACTTCCTCTTTTGGAGACTAAACCTTGCTAAGCAGAGGACCTCTGAGGAGAAGAATATTTTTAAAGTCCCAGGAGCCACCAGACACAGTCGGTTGTTGCTGGAAAGCAAAGGGGGAGCAGGGGCAGCAGCTTGCAAGGAGATGATTCCCCCTGCTGCAGTCCCAGTGGCTGGAGAGCTGGGGGCTGGCATGGCACATGGCTGCAGTGGAGAGGGCAGGACCAATGCTGCACACATGCACTTATTCTCTAGGGAAGCAGCTTGTTAGCTTCCCAACATGTATTTCAAGCTACTTGCAGTGATACCAGTTTAGATTACTTCAGCTACAGTATCCCTAATTGCTCCAAAGGCGTTGCAAGTGAGCTGTAATCTAAAGCAGACCTGAAAAGCCTGTCCAAGGCCTGACTTTGCACTGTCCTGGCTAGCAAAGGTTTCTGTATGACTAGGAGAGATAGGGAGGAGTGGGCATGGTTGGAGGGTTTGGGTTTGATTTTGTTGTTTTTTGGTAAAGGCAAATAAACTTTGACAGGTGTTAAAACAAAAAGGCAAAGGAAAAATACTGGATAATCTTTATGTCAGCTGAAGTGTCCTGAGCCCAGTTTTGAAGTGTGAGTGTGTTCTCTATCTCAGTGCCAATACTGAATACATGCGTATGCACTCATGCACTTAGTACATTAATTAAAACAAGAGCAGAATGAAGGAAGATTTGGCGCTTGTTTTAAGAATTGAAGGCAAAAAGGCCTCCCTCTGCCTGGTAGTGCCAATGTCCCCTTCTCTCCTTCTCTGGACTTTCAGGCTCATTAACAGTTGCACCAGAAGCTGGAAGGTTAAGTTTAGCCTTGGGCACGCTAGCATTACATGGCTCTCCTACAACTCTGCTTCTGCTCCTTGTTTTACACTCTGTTTTACATGCTCCCTTGCCCTCCCTAGGCTCCCTCCCCACCCCTCGTTAATTATATTCTAGCTAAACAAGCAGGCTGGCACTGTTCCGTGGCTGTGAACAGAAGTCCTTGACATGTTTCAGAAGCAAGAACAGATATAACTTGGTTTTAGATAATTTTCCCCTTCTTTTCATGTGAAGGGCTAGCCAGCCTCTCTACAGATACATGAGCTGCTGGGCTGCCCTGTCAAAAGCTTGCCAAATATTGACTTTGTAAAGGTGAAATCAAAGTGTTGTCAATAAATCTCAACGTCTGGAGAAGCATTCTTTGCTTGCCTTGTCTCTCCTAGAAGGCGTCTCAAACGTTGACACATTTCTACCTGCCCCTTCCTTTCCCTCCCTCTCCTCCCTGGTTTTAGTACATGGTATTTTTGGAGGCCACTCTCTGGAGGCTTGTCCTTTGTATATGTGGAAGCGCTGATTTTATGAGAACTGTTCAGACACATTTGCTATGATTAAAATTCTTCAAACTGATTTTCAATAGAGTAGTGTGTGCTTTTCTTTTTTAATGCAAAAAGTCAAACTGGCTGGGACATTCACTCATCGGTTCCACTGAGAGCTTTAATAGAGTTGCGCAGTAATAAAGGAAGACTGAGATCCTCAGCCAAGTTTCAAATGGGTGGAGGTGACTTTCAAGTGGTCCATCTGAAAGCCATTTTTATGATCTTGTGAAAGATAGGGAGAAAAATGAATGGGTTGCACTCCCCTTCTTTCCCTGGGCAAGTTTGATACAACTTCGGCCTTGACTTGGGTGCAAATCTCTGTCCTTTGGGACACGAACTGTTGTGACATTTCCCTGTGAATGATCTGTGATACTTGACTGTACACATGCTCATGCACAGGCCATGTCTACACTCACAGGTCTGGGTCTAGAGATAGTCTCTTACCTCTGAAACTGACATACATCCTTAAAATATGAAATTAACGGGCTACTGCTATCAATGAATGTAAATCCAATGGCTTCAGGATTTATAATACCCAGGGTGAGGACCAACAGATATAGATGATTTTTTATATCCAGCAATCTCTGGTGTTTCAAGTTAGTGTAGTGCTGTGAGCAAAAATGCAGGTCATTTTCCTTGTAAATCTTCCATTTTTAAGTCTGGTTTCCTATGGAAATAAGACATGCACACTCATGCTCTCCATCTGTGTATCACTTTCCAATGACCTTTCAAAACAAATTTAACACAGTGATAACCATCTAAAAGGTAATTAAAATTCTGTTTTGATGATGTATGAGTAGAAGAGTAAAGGGAAGAGAGAGACAGACCCTATATGTACCAAACATATGAAAAAGGTGCAGTGTGGAATTAAATCTTATTAGATATTAGAAAGACCACATGGGAGATACTCCCCAATAAATGACTCAAGCAGAAGAAAAACTTAAATTGGAGCTTGCAGTGAAGAGTGAGGCAGCAGTACACAGGAAATTAGATTTTATTTTTGCTTTTCTTTGTGTAATTCCTTTTCTTTTGAAGTGCAGCCCCTTCTAGCACTTTATACATGTATTTCAGTCCTGAGTAGTGATTTATGGTGGTATTGGTTGCCTGTACACAGCCTAGGGCAAGTGGAGTTTTGCAGTTGCTGGAGGCTGAATCTCTTCATTAGCAGTGCCATGACACAACTTTTATGTCATGGCTTTGCATTTAAGTGACTTTAAACAATTAAGCTTGGGTCACCCAATTTCACTGTGATGGGACTAATGCCATTTGGCAGAACTGTGGAGGTGAGTCATCAAAGGGAAGTGCCTGGAAATGGTGTTTTTGATTGCTATTTAGTATCAAAAGCAAGGCAAAAGCATACAGTGCTCCGTCATTTATGATAGCTTAGTAAATATGGTTGTTTTAGCTGGGATGAACTAAAAGTCTAAATTGGGTTTGTTGGGTGAAGTAGCATGCTTTTATTAGATGAAGCGACAAACTGAGGGAAACCTGTGAGTTTTTGTGCCCACAAGCTCCTCTTCAAGCCTGCAGTAAGAGCAGCCTGCACTAGAGACAGGCAGACAATTGCCTGAATTTGCCTTAGTTAAGCTGCTTAGTTGGAGTACTGAGAGGGTATGGGAGATGTGATCTGTGTAGAGAGAAAAATGTTAGTGAGAGTCAGGAAAGCTCTTAGCCAAACAGAACAGGTAAAGGGTGAAAAAGGCAATTTCACCAGTGAAAAATTCAAGTCATTAATGGAGAAAAAGCCAGAACGCAATTTATGATGTGACATGAAATGCTGATAATGAGTAGATCCCAGTCTAACAGATGAGGAAAGCTCAGGATCCAGTATAGCTGTTAATTCCCAGGATAGAAAGAAACATTACTCTGCCTTGGTGAGACCACATCTGGAATACTGTGTCGAGTTCTGGGCCCCTCAGTTCAAGAAGGACAGGGAACTGCTTGAGAGAGTCCAGGGCAGGGCTACCAAGATGATTAAGGGAGTGGAGCATCTCCCATATGAGGAAAGACTGAGGGAGCTGGGTCTCTAGCTTGGAGAAGAGGAGAATGAGGGGCGAACTTATTAATGTTTATAAATATGTAAAGGGTGAGTGTCAGGAGGATGGAGCCAGGCTCTTCTCAGTAATGTCCAATGATAGGACAAGAGGCAATGGGTGCATGCTGGAACATAGGAGGTTCCACTTCAATGTGAGAAAAAACTTCTTCACAGTGAAGGTGAAGGTGACTGAACACTGGAATGGGCTGTCCAGGGAGGTTGTGGAGTCTCCGTCTCTGGAGATAGTCAAAACCCATCTGGATGTGTTCCTTTGTGACCTGATCTAGGTGTTCCTGCTCTGGCAGGGGCATTGGACTAGATGATCTTTCAAGGTCCCTTCCAATCCCTGATATTCTGTGATTCTCAAACAGCAATGTTTTTTCTTTCCCCATGCTGTCAACAGACAGGCATAATGGACATTTCCAGTGTCTTTAAATTCAGTAATGCCAAAGACGGCTTCTGAGTGAAGCTGAGAAAAAGGGAATTTGATGTTTTTAGTGCTGTAAGTCTCGTACAAAGGGAGGTTTGTTCTAAGACTTGATGCATTGCTGCAGTGAGTAAAAGCCTTTCTTATGTTATCAAGCTAACTGGAATAGCTTAAAGAGCACTAAGCACTAAAAACACATCTGTGGAGCAGAAATTGTGTTTCAGCAGTTACTACTTCAAACAGATGGAGAATGAGAAGGGAGAAAGAAATAAAAGTACTGACCTAGGTGCACCTGAAGGTTGGACAACGATTAGGAGATCCAGACTCCCCTGAGTCCTGCACTGGTGTCGGCCCACGGTTACATTGCTGCCGTCAAGGCCAGTGTCTATAATATGGAACTCGGATATGGCACTGTATAACATGGATGAGCATCCCTCCAGCAGTAACCCACTCAGCTGCTTGTGTAACAGTCCTTGTATGGGGTCTGCAGGGAGAATGCACAGAGCAAGTGTTTTTCTACTGAGTGTGCTTTTTGGTGTGATGTTTCTGTACTTTTCTGAGGGTGAAAGTACAGCTAAATGGGGCCAGTAGCCCTTCTGCTGCTGGGCTTTCTCTCTCTGTTGCCTGTGTGGGAAGCTGGGAGGAGGCTCCCCACAGTAAGTGGTATGAAGCAACAGCTGCACGCAAATGTATGAAAGATGATGTCTCATCAAAGCCACCTCTTTACCACCAGCTGAAGACATTATAAAAGATTGCTGGTAGCTGAAGTCTTATGCAGGAAGACAGGCTAAATTATTACAGTGTTCCTCACGGCCTCCTAGGCAATGAATCTGTGAAGCAGTGAAGTGGGTTGTTGCTTTCACTATGGAGGAATTCATCATGGTAGCCAAATTAATGACTACTTTTCAAAAGTTTCTCTTGCTCTCTGAAGGACTGATTTGCTGCCTGCTGTTTGTTATCCGTGGCATTTTTAAGCTTCACCCAGGTGAGTATATTGCCTTGTGTGTTTAATGCCTGAATGCAGCCTTCCTAACCTTCATGCTGTTCATTGCTTTGCTTTCTTCTTTCCCTGGGATTTGATGATGATATTGTGACAATTCACCCAGCTAAGAACCTGTTACTCATTCCTCTTGTGGCTGCGTTAGAGTGAGTTACCTCTGTTCCTTTGAAGGGGTGTGCTTGTGAGTCGACCCTGTGGTAAGAGCAGTCAGACCCTCGTGTTTTAGGCCCCGCAGTCTGTGTCTGAAGATGTCGTGTAAGGCTCTCTAGAGCACTAGAGAAAGGGGAACAGAGTAAACAGGTCAGAGGAGCACTGGTACATGAGCTTGTGAAGTCCTAACTAGAAGGCATAGTACTGGCTAGTTCATTCACTTTGCTGTCAGTGTTAAGCGAATACACACCCTGAGCTGGGTTTGATCAATGTAGATTATGGCCAGTGCTAGCCTCACCTGGGACTACCACTTAGATATTTTTCTCTCTGTGTGCTTCTCTCAGCTGTCACCAGCTGAGAGCTGCAGAGCAGCAAGTCAGAAGGCTGCCGGGGCAGGGAGCTGATTGCAAAATGCAATGGGTTAAGTTAATCCTTCAGGAAACCTTATTGAGTAGAAGGGTGTTGGTTTTGTTCCCTGGCATCTCTGAAAAATATATTAATAGAGTAAATACGGTGGCATGGCTGACAATGAATATGCAGTGGTTTTCACTCTGACACTATCTTTTACCACAGAATATCAAGTCTCCTAACTCATATGGATTAATTTGAGCCTTTCATCAGCCTTTCATACAAATTTTGCTGCTGAGGCATCTAATACTTGGTGTTGTCTACAAGTCTGATGTGTTCAGGACAAAGCAGATTTCCACAAATGAGTTGCCTCCTTCAGAGTCAGTGAGCCAGCTCCACATCCTATCTTTATTTGAAGAACTAGAAATAAAAATAAAATAAAAATAAAATAAAAATAAAATAAAATAGCAAGAGGGCTGTAATTTAGGACATATTCAGGGGAATATAAACACACAAATAAGAAAACAAGTAAACAAGCCAATGTTTTCATCCATTTCTGCCCTGGTTAGAAAGCCAGGACAATTGTCTTTGGCATGCATGCAGCTCCCAAGCTACTGTTCAGCTCAGCCGTATCCCCAGCCTAATTAATTGGTCACAGGTGCAGATGGACACATTAATTGCACCCATGTATCACTTTTGACTAGTCCCAGTCGTGCCTACATAAGGGGAACACTGCAACTCATGCAGCTTTTTGTGATGGTTCTGTGAGGAGGGTGGATAAATCATGAAGCCCTAGTTCTGCCACCTCTATTCTCACGGAGCAAGAGGCCTTGTAAGTAGAGGTGTTTGAGCCGCCAGGGCTAATGGTGAGTAAAATACTCTCAGCATGAGTAAGTATTACTGAACAGCAGATTAGCACACTGTGCCAAGCACTTATCTAAAATTAAGTGCTTTCATCTACTTACACCCCGAGATTCTTCTCCAATTATGTTTGGTTTGTTTGCTTTTTCTTTTTTTGTGTGTGTACTCAAATACTGATAAGAGAGAAGTCTACACAGAGACTGAGGGATGGAAAAGGTCTGAGTAGTACAGTAAAATAAAAACGCTTGGGTGGAGTTCAGTTGTAAATCATAAGGCTTAAAACTGTTATTGTCTTCAGCTGGGTTTGAAGTACTAATGTACCTAGGCAAGAAAACAAATGTACAATGGCTTAGTTAGGAGTTCCCTCCCCAGGAAGAGCTAGAATAAACAAAATGTAGCCTGAAACAAGGCCAGATTCCACTGGGATGTTTTGAAAGCACCTTGTTGAAATCAAACTGGTTGTGTGCTATTAAATTAACACAGATCTGCTTTGCATGGGGTTGCTGCAGGCAGCCACCCACCCAGGCCAAAGGCTGCATTGCAGAAGTGTACAGCAGAGTGGTGGCACCCCAGCAGGATCAAATCCCTTACTGTCATGGCTGGTTTTGCAGGGGCAGCAGCTGCTGACACGGCTGCTCTAGCTTCATCCCTCTCTGTAGGTGAAAGAAATAACGCCTACCCCTTGGTCAGACTACCCTGGCCTTGTCCTGTCTCACAGCTCCACCCTAAGGGAGCCAGTCCTGCTCTGGCTGCTCTCCTTGATGTGCTGTTCCCCAGGGAACATCTTGGTGCTGGGTCTGAAAACAACCTCCCTTCCCAATGCCTGGCTTTCCTTTAGGTATGCATCCCTGTGCCTTTTCCCAGCCACCTGTGAGCAGCTCCATCTTAGCCTCCTGCCATGCCGTGCAAGGGAGGCTCTTGGTTGTATTTCTTCTTAGAACTGGGAAGTCCAACACCTGCTGGCAGCATGTTTAGGCAAAAGGAGCAGGGCTGGAGTGTTGTACGTGCTACAGCTGAAGCAAAGGGAGGGTGAAGACAACTGCTTGTACATGTAGTTTTTATGTTGGGATGTTATGAGGACACCTCCTCTTCCTTCCCAGCAGCTGGATTAATTTACCAGGAGTCTGGTAGAAGCAAAGTAGGAAATTGGGCTGTAGGTGTTTTCCTGTGGTTTACAATGGACCACCCTAAAAGAATTATTACTTTATGTTGAGAACCAGTTCTGAGGGGAGTGTGAAGACTTCAACATTCTCTACTGGCCTGTGTGCAGGCACCTGACCACACCAGGGAATCTAATAGAATCATAGAATGGTTTGGGTTGGGAGGGGCATTAAAGATCATCTAGTTCCAATCCCACTGCCGTGAGCAGGGACAATAGGAACAGCTAACTGTACCACCGCTTTTTGACCTTCTATAGACACATGACATATTTCAATGCTGGTAGGCAGAATACTGAATGGAGCAGCTTGTTGCTGTTGCGGACTGTCCTCTGAGATACCTGATGACTGTGTCCTGCTCATGTACTTCAGGCCATGGTAATCAATGAAGCTGGGCAGCAAGAAAATTTCCCTCCAAGTTCAGATGGATGTTTGTGTTCCATCTTTTTATGGGCAGAGAGATTCAGCTGCTGGGGTCACCAGCAGCCAAACAGGCTCAGACACTGGACAGTCATCAGGCAGAGATTATGTATCTTTCTCGCTTTCCACAGGTGCCTCATAATTTGTCTTTTGGAGGCATGACACATGCCTGTAGCATCAGGATATTTGGATGAAACTAAGAAATTAGATGGGATTAGGCTAGATGCTCTAATGATGCCTGCTACCATTAAATTCTATAATGCTGTGGTTTTTGAGATGTAGCATGGTCTGCTTCTGCAAGTCTAAAAGAAAAGAAAAGCCTACCAGCCCTCCAGATTACACCTCCTGCAACTTTTGCAGCAACTATTTTAAAATGCCTTTTTAAAAATATGTTCAGATCTTGTTTTAAAATAAAGACTCTGACCCTGATCACTTGAGAATACATGGCTGAATTCAACATGAACTGCTTGAAACTTGTTTAAAATATTACCATGCATTATTTAATGCAGAAAGATTTAATGCAGAATATGGTCTATATGAAAACCGTTACAAAATTGAGTTGCATATTAATGTATCAAAATAAAAACTGTGTTAATGTAATTAAAACAATGCTTTAATTGCTTTGAAAACTATTCTATAGTTGATAAATTCAAAGACAAACAAACCAGAAGATTTCTGACCAACATGGGTTTGTCCTTTATGTTGGTAATATAGGCGTCAGTGTTAGTGAACTCTTCTTTTGTGTGCCTGTATGGTTTTAGTCAAACAGCAAATATGATGGAGGTGTCATATCAGAATTGGATAAATTCATGAATAACAATTATTCCTCCAAAGTGTTGACTTTTTTTTTTTTAAGTTCACACAGATGTTCCTTCATGTTTATCCAAGGTCTATGTGTAAATTCAGAAGTAGTGTAAGCTGAAACATATTTTATAAATGTACAAGTGTGTACATACGTGTATATGTGTGTTTTTCTTTAATGATGTTGTAAAAGTTTATATGGCATTCCCTAAGAAGCCCTGGGAGCATAGAATATATTTTTGTAAGGCTATAAAAAAAACTCATAGGGAAAAGCTTGCAAAAATCTTTAATCTAAAATAATACTAAGGCTGGAGATTTTACTTTGCAACTCACCTCAACGTGGAGCTTTTCAGTTTTGCAAGGAGCATTCTGTCTCTGCTCTTTCACTCTTTCCTGCATGCCCACATAGATATAGACCTTCTTATATGATGAAACTCTCAATTACCAGATACCGGTACTCTCACATTAAAAGACCATCTCCTTGTCTCTTTCATCTTGCAAATAATTGGATGTGAGTGCCCTATGCAGATTGATCTATATTGTACACTGATGTAAAATATCTGTGTAAAAATCTGGAGGAATGCCTCAGAACATAACTGGGTGGACTTTGTAATAGACCACATATTGGCTGTGAGTACCCCAGAGTATTCTCAACCATACTTTTTTTTGCACAGCAGTCATCAGGAAATTATTCAGAGGTATGTGAAAGCCAAAAGTATAGAGAACCAGGGATCAGTGGAGATCATACGGAGCTGGTTTCTTTTTGCCGACTGGTTTTTTTTTTTTAATTAATTTAAATCAAATTTTAATTTTTTTTTTAAATTAAAAATAAAAAAAATGGACTTGTTGCCACTGCACTCTTCAGATGGTTGCTTTTGCTGCTATTCTTTTGACTAAGTCTTTGAGGTAAGCAAACCCAAATGAATGTTCCTGAACCTATTACCCAGTTAACAGAGTGACTGGGCTAGTTTCCTGTGTGTTTTCACTGCCTGATGAATGGAAGCGAGACACTCACCCATTTCTGGTTGTTCTATTGATTAATGGGATCTTCTTTTTTTTTTTTTTTTTTTTCCTGCAGCACTCCTTGAACGTCTTTCTGTCAAGCTTCTCCAAAGTACAGATTCTGTGAGAGCACCACATTTTCACACTTACAGCCCATACCCCTCAAGCAGTGGAAACACTGTAGGGGAATAATTTGTATGTCCAGGTAAGTTGCATAAATTGGAGCTGGATCCTGAAAATGCACAAAGTGTTCTGTGGGAGACTGTATGCTGGTTTCTTACCAGACAAAAGAAATTAGACTGCTAGGCTTGGAGGCAGGGAGGCTGCTGGGAAAAGGGCACTGGAGTAAATGCCCCTTGCATTATGCACATGTGCATGTAATCTAAACTGAATTGCTGAGATTTCTTACAATATAACAAGTTAAAAGTCGTATCTTATTATCTCTGCCCCCACCTGTACTCCAACAGTTCATTTTTCTATGCTTATATTTGCCACCTCATGCAGGAGAAGAAAACACATCATTTCCAGCTTAATCCTGCTCATGGAGTTTTGGCCAACCCACAAAACAGTCTAGGTCCAGACTGAAAAACACCCATAAGCTGGAGGATGGGCTTCCTTCCACTGACTGTTCCCAGAACAGAGACTGTCAATTGGAAAAGTGCAATGCAGCTGTGTTTGTTCCTTGGAAGGGTTTGGGCAGAGTCCTGAAAGCAGCTATGGCTGTAGGGTGTGAGTGAATGTTCTCCAAAACCCTGCTGTGCTATAGGGTGTATTTGGGCTGGGCTTTCAGCCTTTATAGTTTTGCCCCTGCCAGCTGGAGCTGCACAGTTTGTTTTCAGCCAGAGGCACCCAGGCTCCATTCCTTTTGTAGTCTGCATGGAGGAGCTGTGTTTATGGCCCATCCAGAAAGCTTGAGGATCAGATAACAGATAACACCTCTGTCACTCCGTACTCGTAAATCATCCGGGAGAGATAGAAGAGTTCTTAAATCTGGAGGTAAACACTTATTATGGTGCTTGCAGATCGGACTGATGGAAAAATTAAGGTAGATGTAGAAAAAGAAAGGTGCCTTTCTGGCCTTTCAAAACAGCGGAGAAACTGCCACCTAGAAACCATCGGGGACATGTACCTTTCTCTTCTGTTTTGAGCCAAAGGGCAGTTACTCTCCTTTAGCTTTTCCATGAGCTGACTTTCTGTGTATTGATTTTATGACCTTTCAGGTGCTGTCTGTCAGTCTTCTGCACTGACAGCTTTACGAGGGTCAGTTGTATAGCTGGAGCTTGGAAAATGTTTATCTCTTTGGTGCTTTCAGAGTCAAATGAGTTCACAAAATCCTTGGGGCTGGATGATATCATTTCTCAGCTCCAGCAGCACCGTACTTCACAGGTCAAATCAATGCAGCTGTTCAGAGAATCAGAATAATTCAGGACACAAAACTAGCCTTTAGTGTCCATTTCTGCTCTTAGTCAAGTGAGAGGAAATTTCTCCAGCATCAGAGTGGCTACCTGTGTATTTTTTCATGCACTCGTCTACTGAAATGTGGCTGTATGCCACTTGTGTTGAATTCTACACCTAAAAATAGATTTCTCTGTGGAAATGAGGTGTTTGCTTTGTTCATGTTTGTTCCTTTATCCCTGACTGATCATTTCTGTCTGTCAGCAGCAACAGAGCCTCATTGTTTTGGTGCTCTGTCTGGGAAGCGTTAAATGGATCCTATTTTCAGAAACTGCTGAGCCTCCAAGCCCTTAAGATGTCTGCCCATTAGTGTTTCACCTTGGCTAGCCAAAAATGGTGGCAGTTGCACCCTTTCCCCATAGTAATATTTGCCTCAACTGCCTTTCTGCAGCTTAATAATTTAAGCCCACCTAGTGTGTGATTGGGAGAAGAGAGAGTAGATTGCTCTTCAGATACTCCTCTTGGCTTTTTGTAGAAAGTAATGCCACTTCTTTGCCAAGTGATCTCTCACTTTTCCTCGTTCTCATCCTGCTGACCATTCATCCTCCATTCACCAGGCTTGCAAACAACCTAATTTTTCATACCTACTTCTCCATTTATTGACACTTCAGACTCCTGCCCATTGCTTGCCCTCAGCAACAAGCTCATTCGCATTCTGTATTCAAAACCCACAACGTGATTCATTGAACAGAAAAGTGCTTTTGCTTTGCGCTGTTTGTCTGAGACTGACTTGGAGGAAGACATTATAAATGAGCTTTTTATATCCGAATTGCTTTGTCCTGTTTAGCAAAGTCAGTAGAAAATGGCAAGGAGCTTTTGGTCTTGAGGGGGGTCAGCTCCTCCGAAGTCTCTCTTCTCACTGAACTTATGTCTTTATTTCTTTCTGTTGCATGGGGCGTACCAGTTTTGGTTTTTAGGCTTGTGAGAGAGATTTTTGAAAAGGACAGTTTGCTACAGACAGCTTTCACAAAAAAACTCCCCCACCCTAACAGAACAGAGGTGGTATTCAGGTATGAAAAGAGGGGGATGAAGTGGACACTGGAAAT
>VZTM01024389.1:317-12962 GCA_013400555.1 Jacana jacana | reverse complement strand
GTACCAGATGAGTGTAATTTGGAGATTAGGGCTCTAGCTTTGCATGGAGAATCATGGGGATAGGGACATCATGTTCAGATCATAGTTAACTAGATAAAAGAACTAGTATGCAAAGTTTTGATGGTTTTCCTCTAACCTAATCACTTTGGATTCATCCAGATGTAAGAAACATATAGTCAGGGTGATTCATCAAATCTTGAAGTAAATATATAAAACAGACAAAAAGGAAGCAAACTCTGGATGAAGACTCATGCAACAGAGTTCAGACTATTTTATACCAAATATTTCAGTAAGATGACTGAAGCCAGATGAGATGACATCGAAATGGAGCTAGTTTTGTGGCTTGCTTTTTTTTTGGTTTGTTTGCTTGTTTGCTTTTTACGGTAAATACAAAGAAATAAACAGTTCTGTGGCACAATTGACTCATCCAGAAATAAATTATTAAACTGCTTGAGCTGAACAATGTCACAACAGAATCTATTTCCATAGCCTGAGAGAACTGAGAAGGGAGTCAAGATTAATTAACTCAGATGTAGATGGTTATTCCATAGACATCTCCTTTTTTTTTTTTTTTCTTTTTTTTTGGTGATTTATTCCACCCTACAAGACTTGTGACTTAGCAGGAGCTTGGATTTTAATCTAGTAAAGTTAAGAATTGTAATGATAATATTTATGTAAATGCTACTGAACATCACATAGTTTTGGAAGGTTTACAACACCTATTGAATAGCATGATGTCAGTTGAATCTCTTTAATTTCAGTCTATGAAGTTGATTATTTTGTGAAATTACATGCTAACCTGACATTTGTGCTGCTCATCTCCTCTAAAGACATTATTTATGTCGATTTTATGAATTAATAGTGATCCCCTTACAGGATGATGGGTCTAGAGTCTTATTTGTAGTTCTCAGTAATGACAAAATGAAGCATGATGTGTTCATTAATTGCAGATTTATTCAACCTGTTGCTACTGACAAGAAATATATTACACCCTGTATTATAATGCTTCCATTTTCTCATTTCATAGATACTGGCTTGTATACCATGACTATCTAAATTACTTTTACCAGTACGATTTGCTAATTTTGCTTCTCCAGTCTACCATTGTTTGTTTCTGAAAATAATGGTAAATATGTAAAAGTATTTAAATATTAGACTGAGCAGCAGAACAGCAGATTAAAAAAAAAAAAAAAAAAAAGGTTGAGAGAGTTTCACAGAGACCTCACAGAGATGAGGTCCTGAAGCCCTAAAAAGGGAAGATCAGATTAAAATAGAAATTCCTAGGATGGAGGAAATCTAGAAGACTGTGACTTCTGTCAAGAGGAAAACAGAGTTGTCTTCTCCAACAGATAACTCAGCTCCATAAATTCTGTGACCTGATAGCAAAGGAGGCAGAAGAATCAATGTCTGAGAAGGTATAAAAGTCAGAAGGGAACTGGTAATAGAAATTAATTTGAGAAAATCCTGTTTGCCAACATGACCTTATTCTCTAGAGGTTTGCTGGTTTTCTCTAGTGCTTATAATGGGGATGTTGCAGAGAAGATACTAGGGCTTATCCAGCCTTCATGTTATCAGCAACTGCAGTTTATCCATGTAGGCACCAATAATAATGCCAGGACACAGTTTTGATCTAGTGGTTCCAGACTCGGGTAGGGATAAGCTCATAGTTTCTTTTTTTTTTTCACCAAGTTCTCCCAGGACACAGTGCTTAGTGCAGGGATCAAAGTGGAGAAGAATACAAGTAGCGTATGAAGCAGGAATTATTAAAGAACACCTGACTCATACAGGTCCATCAGGCCCGTTGGGATGTATTTAAGACCAGTCAGGTTCCCTTTTGTCTTTGGGATAATGGTGGAATTGGTCCTCTTGGAGCACTTTTTCTGCAGCTGGAAAGGAGTAATTCCTTGCAAAGCTACAGGTTGGGACTGGCAGGCTGGGAAGCAGCTCTGTGGAAAGGTTCTGAGGTTCATGGTAGACAGCAAACTGAACACAAGCAGCAGAGTGCCCATACAGCAGCAATGTCCAAGAGCATCTTGGACTGCCTGTACAGGAGCATTGCCAGTAGATTGAGAATCTTCTATTTATGCTCATTATACTGCATCATGATACTGAGTTCAGGTCTTTGCCGCTTGATATGACTCTTGATATGCCCGCTTCTGCTCCTCCATCTGTATTGTCACAAGTTCATGGGACCAGATGGACACTACCGTAGAGTGCTGAAGGAGCTGGTGGAGGTGATTGCCAAGCTGCTTTCCACCATCTATCAGCATTGCTGGTTATCTGGAGAGGTCCCAGAGGATTGGAGGCTTGCCGATGTGATGCCCATCTATCAGAAGGGCCATAAGTAGGATCCAGGGAACTACAGGCCTGTCAGCCTGACCTCAGTACCAGGGAAAGTTATGGAGCGAATCATCTTGGGTGAGATCACACGGCATGTACATGGCATCCAGGGGATCAGGCCCAGCCAGAACAAGTTCACAAAAGGCAGGTCAGGCTTGTCCAACCTAATCTTCTATGACTGCGTGACCAGACCAGTAGATAAGGGAAATGCTGTTGATGTAGTCCACCTAGACTTCAACAAAGCCTTTGACATGGTCTCCCACAGCATTTTCCTGGAGAAACTGGCTGCCCGTAGCTGGATGGGTGGACTCTTCTCTGGGTAAAGAACTGGCTGGAGCGCCCTGCCCAGCAGGTAGTGGTTAATGGAGTTAAGTCCAGCTGGCATCCTTTTATAAGTGATGTCCCCCAGGGGTCATTACTGGGGCCCATTTTGTTTAATATCTTTATTGACCACCTAGATGAGGGGATTGAATGTACCCTCAGTAAATTTGCAGATAATATCAAGTTGGGAGGTAGTGTTGATCTGTCTGAGGGTAGGGAGGCCCTTCAGAGGGATCTGGATAGGCTGGATTGCTGGGATGAGGTAAATGGGATGAGGTTCAATGAGGCCCTGCAAGAGGCAAGTGTCAGGCCCTGCACTTTGGCCACAATAACCCCATGCAATGCTATAGGCTTGGAGCAGAGTGGCTAGAAGACTGTGAAGAAGAAAAGGACCAGTGTTGGTTAATGCTCGTCTGAACATGAGCTGACAGTGTGCCCAGGTGGCCAAGAAGGCCAATGGCATCTTGGGCTGCATCATAATAGTGTAGCCAGCAGGAGCAGGGAGGTGATCATCCCCCTGTACTCAGCTCTGGTGAGGCTGCATCTCGAGACCTGTGTTCAGTTTTGGGCCCCTCACTACAAGAAAGTCATCTAGGCCCTGGAACATGTCCAGAGAAGGACAATAAAACTGGTGAGAGGTCTGTAGCACAAGTCTTATGAGAAGTTGCTGAGGGAGCTGGGATTGTTTAGTCTGGAGAAAAGGAGGTTCAGGGGAGACCTCATTGCAGTCTACAACTTCCTGAAGGGAGGTTATGAACAGGAGGGGTTTAGCCTCTTCTCCCAGATAACTAATGGTAGAATTAGAGGGAATGGCCACAAGTTGTACCAGGGGAGATTTAGATTAGCTGTCAGGAAAAACCTTTTCTCCCAAAGAGTGGTCAGGCACTGGAATGGCCTGCCCAGGGAGGTGATGGAGTCACCATCCCTGGTGGTGTTCAAGAACTGTCTGGACGAGGTGCTACAAGACATGATTTAGTAGCTGAGTGGGTAGTATTGGTGATAGGAGGACAGTTGGACTAGATGATCTTGTAGGTCCTTTCCAACCTTGTGTTGCTATAATTCTATGCTATAAGAAGACATACATCAACTGTAGTGAGTTCGTCAGAGGGCCATGAGGTAGTTACAGCTGAAGCATTGGCTACAGAATAATCCAGATTTTTTTTTTCCTCTGTGCTTGCTTGTAGTTTTATGCACAGTTTATATTAATTCCACTGATGTACCAGATATTTATTGCAACAGTAAATTTCAGAGGGGACAACAGTCTGGTAACTACTTTATGGGTAATTTGTGTTTTCTGTCCATACTGTAGAACACTTAAAAAAAAAAAATATTATACCATTAAAACTAAGAGTCCTCAGTTACAAATCTTATCATTAAGAGACACAAAGCTCCACAAAACAGCTGCTAGCCAACTTTCAACAAATGCTCTCTTTAGAGTTTCTTTTAAAATAACTTTGTAAAATAATCTCAGATTATGTAAGAATTAGTTAAGCAAGATCTGCTTTGTAGAAACACCATGTACAAGTCAGTGTGCTGTTTCCAACAGTGCTGATTAAGACCAAGGATACTTTCCCTATCAGAGTTATTGCAAGAAATGTAAAAGTATTAGTACGTCAGGGCCTCTTCTGGGAATTCAAGTGTGAAATTTCCCTGCTGAGTTCTACTGAGAGCATGCAGTCTCCTGCATTCTGATGTCACTGTAATAGATTATTTCATTCTGATGTCACTGTAATAGATTATTTCTTCTCTCCTTGTCTCCCGTCCTCAACACCCTCTTCCTTTTCTCAACTCTCCTTCTCAGCTCTTCCATTGTGCGATATCTGTCTTTCAGGTAAGCGGGGTGTGTGTGGGGTTATGGCATGTGGGCAGGATAAATTTGAAAGGAGGGTATCAGACAAACCTGATGGCAAAGATTCCTGCCACAGTCAACTGAATACTTTATTTTCATTGATTAGCAGCCTTAGTTGTTTCCTACCCTGTAGTTAGACATGTGATGTCTTATTATAGAAACAGCACAGGTATATAACCAAAGCCTCAAAGACTGAATTCCAACCATCTGGAGGGACAAAGACAACCATGCTGTTAAATAATTACTAGTATTTCTCTAAGCATAGGATACAGCACTTAAAAACCAGCAGTAATAATAAATTCATACAAAATGATTGAATCACAATCTTTAAATCAAATAGCATTGCTCTTGTTTCCAGAAGCTGAAAACCTAAATTCGTTAGAACTACTGGAACAGTTCTCTGACATGAGTCATTTTGAGAAGGCCTCCCAGTCACTGAAAGCTTAGCAACTTAGTTTTCTCATTTACCCATGTGGAAACTCTTACAGTAAGGTGTATTTTTTCTCAATTTCCGTCTTCCTCTAAGAACAATTTGCCTAACATACAGTTTCATCTAAGATGTCTGATGGCATGGGAGATATTCACATGGGAACATCAAAAATGATGCAGAGTACATTTGTGTTCTCCTGAAAAGGCAACTGATGGTCATATGGGAATCTGAACTAGTGCTAATTGACTATATTTAGCTAATTGTCTCACACTCCATATTTCTAACTGCTTTTATTTCTGCTCATAGATTTTGGATATGGTGGTTCTGTTTTTTACAATATTTCACACCTTGGCTAATGACCTCCTTGAGCCACTGTACACCCTGCCTTTTTTTTTTCTTCTTTTTTCTTTTGCTAATACTAATTTGCTTAGAGTGTTTTCCTATCCTCCAACACTGACCCTTCCTTAGATTTCTGACTAAAATGACAGTAGATTTATGTGGCATTACAAAATATAAACCATTACATTAATAGGTGCAAGCAACAATTTTCTAATGCAAATAATGTATAGGAACACAATACCTCTGTGAAGGTACAGATACATATATAAATATAATAAAAGAAGGATATTGTGAGGGTGAACATAACGTCAGGGAAAATAGGCGGGTGCTAGGAAAGTATTTTGCATATAATTTTAAATTATTATTAATGGTGCTTTTCTGAATTATTTAGATTATTTGGATTATTATGCTGTTAAAATATTAATAGGACTAACAACATTTTTTTTCTCCAAACAAAAAGTGTGTTCCCTCTATCATAAAAATCCATCTGTAATAATTTGTTGGGTTTTTTCAAAAGCCGCATTTATTTCATTTTTATTGTAAATATTTTCTCCTGAAGATTGTTCAGCTGTTAACTCACTGCTAACTCATTGATACAGGAAAAACAAAAAGTTATTGACCATTACTTTGATAACATTTGGGTGCTTCTGTTAAGAGATTTCTTCAGATATGCAGGCAAAATATGCACACAGAACTAAACATCTAAATGCATTTATGTAGTATCTATGTATATCTTGCACATATTGCCTGTGCACCTCACATATCTACAAAATTGAATACCCTTATTTTCCCGAACGAAGAGTTTAAGAAATTGATACAAAAATAGGCAATATTCAAGAGATGGAGAATAAAAAAGAAATAAAATATTTCATAAGTAGCTTAGCTAATCTTTCAAAAAATTGATCTAGAGGGTAGTACTGCAGGAAGAGTTAAATTCAATGTCAGACTCTGTAACTGTGAAAATGCATAATGCTCTGATTGTGGTCATTCGTAACTGACAGTATGTAATGTACCACAGAGATCTTATTTTCAAACGTTCTTTAAAAAGCTGTGTCACAGGCATTTCACATAGACCTTATAATTACAATGAGGCAATTTATTATGGCCTTACACACATGGCAGTTGTCATACATAATCACAGCAATTTTAAATGACTGCATTTACTCTATGGTATACCCAACATATTTGTTTCAATTAAAATTAATGTGATGACATTCTAAGTTTAAAAATATGTTGAAAATTAAGAGGATACAGTCATTCAGTATGAGCTTGCTCTAGCCAAAAGCAATTGCTCTAAATTTTCTTGACCTGTGTGGCACAAAACATCCAGTTGGAGAGCAGTGATGAATAGTGTTCTTCATGGGGCCATTACTGGGATCAGTGATGTTCAGCATTTTTCTTGGTGAGATGGATGTTGGGATTGAGCGTACCCTCAGCAAGTTTTCTTACTACACGAAGCTGTGTGGAGCAGTCAACATGCTGGAGGGAAGAGGAATCCAAAGGGAAGATCTACCCAGAGGGACATGGAGCAGCTTGAGAAGTACAAAACTAATTTCTGATTATCATTTATATATAAAGGTCAACAAGTCCTGCACCTAGGACATGGCAATCCTAAGCACAAATACAAGCTGGTCAGAGAATGGGTTGAGAGCAGCCCTGCCAAGAAGGACTTGGGGATGATGGTTGATGAGAAGCTCAATATGAACCTACAATGTGAACTTGCGGCCCAGAAGGCCAACTGTGTTTTCCAGGCTGGCTCAAAAGAAGCATGGGCAGCAAGGTGAAATATATGATTCTCTCTCTCCACTCCTCTCTGGTGAGACCTCACCCTCTTCTGAAGGGAGCCTACTGGAGAGCTGGGGAGGGACTCTTTGGTTTTAAATTGAAAGAGGGGAGATTCAGACTAGATACGAGAAGGAAATCATAGAATGGGAAGAGTTGGAAGGGACCTTAAAGATCATCAAGTTCCAACCCTCTGCCATGGGCAGGGACACCTTGCTCAAAGCCCTGTCCAGCCTATCCTTGAACACTTACAGGGATGGGACACCCACAACTTCCCTGGGCGAGTTTTGAACGTCTCCAGAGAAGGAGACTCCACAACCTCTCTGGGCAACTTGTTCCAGTGTTCAGTCACTCTCACTGTGAAGAAATTTTTCCTCATATTTAACTGGAATCTCCTATGTTCCAGCTTGCATCCATTACCCCTTGTCCTATCATTGGATGTTACTGAGAAGAGCCTGGCTCCATCCTCCTGACACTCACCCTTTACATATTTATAAACGTTAATAAGGTCACCCCTCAGTCTCCTCATTCTGCTATAGAGAGAGGCTAGCTTTATTTCACAAAATATTCAGTACCATCAGTTTCCATTGATTTCTATAGAATTAATGGAATGTATCTTCATTTTGCAGTCATCTTATCAGAAGAATTCTCAGGTTCTGAAGTTTTATTTTTTTCCTCTTGTGTCAGTGCCAATCATTGTAGTACTTCACTTCTCTGTCTGAGAAGTAAATATATAGTTACTGTGACCCTCAAAATGTGAACAATTTGTATAAATTGCACAAAACTTGTTATGTGTTGACCTTTGGATGATGTTGCATTTCAAAAGATATTGCCTACAAATCGTCCAAAAAAAAGGAACTAATTTTTATCATTTAATTATAGAAACCAATGTCAATAGTAGATATGTAAGCATATGTTAACCTTGCTTATTAAATTTTCAATATCAGTTCCAATATGAACAGCAAATGATACAGATAACCCAAATATATTTCTTCTAAAACATAAGATTAGAATAATGAAAAATATTAGATAACATTCAGAAAGGTGATATAATTATGCTTTACATTGTTCTCAATCTCATTTGCAGCAGGCTTGTACCCTAGTTTCTTGGATGGAGTATTTAGTATTATCCTTTTATATCTGCTGTCATTCATACAGCAGAAATAGAAGTAACTTCCTTATCCCAATCAATTTGCATGAACAATCCATTTTGCATGAACAATCAGATTTACTGATTCAGTAGATAGCTCATTAGTGTTCCTTTAGAGCAAAGATGCTCACTAGGGATGCCAGAGACCCACAGATCTGTTCTTGTATATGCACAGGAAATAAACGCTATTGAAGGAATATATATCATAAGAACTGTGCATAGTTGAATACACACAAAGGAATGATAAATCTATAATCTTGCCTCAGCCTCACAGCAGTTCTTTTTTCAGAATTTCATTTATTATAGAAATACCAGAATACATTACCAATCTGTAATTGCTAACACTTTATTCCCAAATTTAACATTTTTTTTAATGACTTAAATTTAGTTAACATCAATATCTTATAATGGATGTTCTCTTTGAAATTTCATTAGTAAGTTCCTCTGTTCTTCTTTGCCTTATGGAGGCTTATGTTTCCATTGATCTCTGTTGTTTTTGACTGAATAACAGATGTACATGTTAGAAGTTTCCAGTTAGAAATTCTGCTTCTGTGTAGATTCCATTGAAATGAGCCACAGAAACTCCCACTGTTTTTCATTAAGAGAAAAGAAATATCCTCCTTAGTGTCACAGGTAGCAACAACATGATGGAACAAATATCACAGAAGACTATTTTGCTAGAGTTTGAAAAAGAGCAGCAAAGCCCATTTTATCTACCTAGGAGCTAAGTATAGCAAAGAAAAGATAATGTCAATGCATATTCTTATGAGACAGGCTTAGTTTCTGAACACTTAGCATTTTAAGACAAAAATGTTCATGATGCTCAGTGAGTTTCCACATGCAAATAGTTATAAACAAAAGAATTTTCTCTTAAACTATGTATTTAAGGAATGTTTGCACTTTTTGAGCTTGAAAATACATTACATAACATACCAGAAAGGAAAAAAAAATATATGAAACATAACACATTTTTTACTCAATCATATCCATCAACCCACCACTTCCACAGAATATGTTGTCCTCCAAAAAACTAAACAGTAAAAGTGTTGGGATGTATAGAAGCTCCTACTCTGAAATATTCCTGAGCACAAATTTTGCTTTATATAAACTTTGGTGTATGTATATAACTCTCCTAACTTTTAATTAATTCTGAGAGAAAGAATAATTATATTTAGAAATAATATTTTTTTTATATTTTTTTAATTTTTATATATTTTTATTATATATTTTTTTTATTGTTTGGCTTCTACATTTTTCAATAAACCCAAGCAAAAATGGTTGTTAAGTGATTAATAATCCCTTTAGAGAAGTGGTTTCTAAGTCATTGTTATGGCTTCATTTTGCAGGACAGTAGAGAAAAATAGTCATTGAAAGGATCATGGATGAAAAGTTTCCCATAAATAAATTGCTGAGTTCTTAATTCTAGAATAACATATGCTCTTTTTTTTTTTTTTCTTTTTTTTCTAGCTGTCAACAAAGGAAAAACACCAACCCCCAAAAAAACCAACAACCCCAACATTCTAATTATTATTTTCACTTTTTTCTTTTCTTCATGTGTATTTTCACTTTCTTCTTTTCTTCTTCATTCTTAGCATTCATGTAATTTTTTAACTTTTGCATATTAGCAGGAATGTATATCATATATTTGGATGCATCTAGTGGACTATCATGTGTGCAAGAATAAAGAATAACTAATAAAAGCTCTAGAGATCCCAGCATTTAAATGTCTGAGCGTATTCTACTATTGCGAGCTGTAACTGAAGCAGGAAGTAAGGGCAAATGGAATACGTTATTGGAGTTACATCATATTACCTTTCTGATGCTGGACTAATTCTCAACTAATTATGTACTGTTCCAAAGATTTGATTTGATTGGGTTTTTTTGTTTTTGTTTTTTTTGAGGAAAGTTGAAAGACTTGTCTCAGTGTTCCAGAAGAAAAAAAATCAGTAGATGTGTTTTATTTAAAGAGTGAAGAAGCTAAATATATTCAGATGAAAAGAAAAAAATAAGGAGTCATTAGATCATAGTCTACTGTTAGCTAGACAAAGATATTTTCATAATATAAACCTCTTCAGTATAATAGATACAGCTGTAAGTATAAGTCATTAAAACTGCATAAAATGAGAACAAAGATGGAAATAGGACAATTTTTGATTATGAAATAAATTAATCTCATTGTTTACTGCATTTAAATTTGGAATTAGAGTTTTCAGCTCAAATTTTGATGTTCTAAGATTCCTGTCATAGCTGAAACCTGAACTAATACAAAGAAATCATACAATTTATCGCAGAATCACAGAATGGTAGGGGTTGAAGCGACCTCTGGAGATCATCTAGTTCAACCACCCTGCTAAAGCAGGTTTACCCAAAGCATATTGCACAGGATCATGTTCAGACAGGTTTTGAATATCTCCATAGAATGAGACTCCACAAGATCCCTAGGCAATCTATGCTTAGTCGCTCTCCCATTGAAAAACTATTTCCTGATGTTCAGCCAGAGCTTTCTGTGTTACAGATTGTGCCCATTGTCTCTTGTCCTGTCACTAATCCCTGAATTTCTTGTCTTGTCCTAATCTATGTAAGGATATGCTTTTTCACTGCTCACTCATTCTCTTCAGCGAGGACTAATGATTTATTATTGTCTTTTTAAATCACTTTGTAATTCTGTCTTCCTTTTGTCCTGTTTGATAGTTGAAGGAAAGCCTTTGCACATATGCACAAGTGCAATTGCCGGAACAGGACTTAATATAAAGCTCAAACGAGGAGGAGGGTCTTACTCTATTCTCTGGGAATATAATGCCCAAAGGGAAAAGTTCTAATGCTTTTTTTTTTTTTTAAATGATTCAAAATATTTTAATAAGGCTTTGCTTTCTTTGTTTTCCTGTATAGGCACTTGAGCATTTCCAGCTTAGAATTTTATATATTGCACTCCATGTGTAATCTTATTTACTTTTCCATTTGAACTTTCAGTTCTAAGTATTCATGGACAAAATCATCAGCATTTTACCCTGATTTCCCCTCCATTGCTTTTGATAGGTAAAAAACCTCTCTCCAGCAGTATGACTGTAATATCTGTTGCCTTAGAGGTGTAGTTCCCCCATATAGTCAAGCAGCACTCTTGGGGAATGTTTAGTTTCCATGAGCAAATCGTGTCCTTTAAGGTACCCCTACTGATTGAGAGTAGTACTCACTGATCTTTCCTACTGGGATGTTTCCAGATTTTTTATTTTTCCTTAGCAGTCTACTGTTGTAATGTATAGGCAGTAAAAGGAGACAGAAAATAAAAGTCCCTGTGAAAGGAACAAAAACATTAGTAGTCCTAGTGTGGTGAGAGGATAAAAGATCGTCAAGTACAAAGAGACAAGTGGTGAGTCCCCGTCACTCATCCAGTTACTGTCACATTTTACTGTCCCCCAGACACTTTTAAAAAATATTTCTTGGGGATTCAGCTGTAAACTAGAATTTATCTTGTGGAACAATGTTTCCATATGTTTTATTAAACAGCAAAAGCAAGACAACACAGAATGTGAAAAATCAATCAACCAGAATTTCAAAGGGGGCTAAAAGCCAAACTCCAGTGTTTGCATGCAACATTTTATGATGAGAAACCTCTTAAACTTTTTTTTAATTGATGCACTTTCATTAAACCTTCATAAATTAACACCTAGGTAGAAGAACAGCTACATTATTAGTATTTCAGCCAATTTCCAGATGTAATACTTTTGCATAATTTCATAAGCATATTACCCAACTAAGCATATAGAATATTTTAATTTGTTCAAATTGGAGATTCTGTGCATAGATTCCAGAATAAACTCATGATCTCAGCAACCCTCTCACTTGTCAATAGCTTCCTAAAACTGCGCTGAATACTTCGTGCACTAATTCATACTAATTCTCATTAACACATCACCATCATTAACACATTAATTATGTTTTTCACCATATAATAACCTGATGCAAAATACACCGTGAAAGAGAAATTGGTTAGTAAACTTAAGACGCGTATTTATCTGGAAGAATGAGATTTTGAGGAGGAATATGAAGAACATGGAGAATCAAATTAGGCTCCAGTCTGTGGATATGCCAAATTATACCTAATTCAGATTTAACAGACAAACCAAGTGTTTAATGCTGTACTATACACAGTGTATATATAAAGTGGTATTCAATTACCTACACTTGGTGCTATTTCAGCTTTCTAAGTGCTTGAGATATCCACATAAGCCTGGCAGGTATGATACAGGATTAACAGCAGACCATGCACTCTTCTGGTCAAGCACCCAAGGGCCAGATGGGTTACACTAAGTCATACAACATTGCAGCAATGCCTATGCTTAAGCAACTGAATCTACACCTAGACCTTCATTGAATATAATGGAAATTTAGCAACCTCTCTCACATACTAACTTTTAAATTTAGACGATAGAATTT
>VZTM01024383.1:31687-49993 GCA_013400555.1 Jacana jacana | reverse complement strand
CATGTACTCCTTTCTGCTGGACTTCGTGGCGGCCGACGGGCACCGCTGGAAGTACGTGAACGGGGAGTGGGTACCGGGGGGGAAGCCGGAGCCGCAGGCGCCCAGCTGCGTCTACATCCACCCCGACTCGCCCAACTTCGGCGCCCACTGGATGAAGGCGCCCGTCTCCTTCAGCAAAGTCAAACTCACCAACAAGCTCAACGGTGGCGGGCAGGTAAGCGCCGGGAGAGACACCTGGATAGGCACTGGGAGAGGCACCGGGCCGCCCTCGACCTGTTCAGTGGGGCTGGACCGAGCCGATCTGCGGGGAGGCGGGGGTCGTTCCAGCCAAGCCACAGCTCACCGCTCATTAATGCTTGTTTTTGTAGGGCTCCTATCAAATGCGCAGGGCTGGCTCGGGTCGCGCTTGTCCCTGTCCCCCCGATTGAGTTCTATCAGCAGAAGCAGTCTTTCGGCCAAGGATGGGTGCCTTGATGTTCTGACTTTTTTATTTTTATTTTTATTTGATATCTTTCTAGTCTGAATACCTGATAGTGCAAGAAAAGTCTATGCCTCTTTCTGGCTACTTCACGCCAGGCGTGACGATGCAAGCTGCCTTGTCAAGTAACAGGGGATGAAGATAACTAGGCAAAACCTTGCGGTGTCTGACTGCAGCACTCCTTTCCTTTTCTTCCAGCTTCAGTTTTAGGCTTTATTCATACCTGTTGCCTCTTTCTCCTCTGCTGGAAAGGTGGATTATTAGTTACTTTAAAACTCAAGTGCTTTCTGTGCCCACCAGCATCTGCTGCCCGCTCTGTCACTGCTTACCTGCTCTATCCGTTTGCTCGCAGATCATGTTGAACTCCCTGCACAAGTATGAGCCAAGGATTCATATAGTGCGAGTGGGTGGCCCACAGCGGATGATCACCAGCCATTCCTTCCCCGAAACCCAGTTTATAGCCGTGACGGCCTACCAGAATGAGGAGGTATGCACAGCGGGGAAGAAAGGACGCAAGTACCAGGAGGTTTCAACTGGCAACATGCATGTTGCAGAGCAAAATAATAGATCTTGTTCCATAGCTTTCAGTTCTTTTTGTGCTTTGTTTGAAGCTAGATAAATTAAAAAAAAAAGGAAATTAATATATGTAAAGGACTTATGTATTTATAATGACATGAAGTCCTGATTGCTATTTGTCTCAATATGTACTGCAAATTTACTACAGGGGAGTAATTCTTAAAAGATTCAGTGGGGCAAAAAAGTGTGGTAAGAAATACAACTGGCATTTTCAGTTAAATAGTGAAATAACCGGATGTGCTGTTTTCAAAACTGGGCATTCTCTGCTAGCCAAACTGTGCATCTATGTTTAATGAATCTGTAAATCACCAACCTCTTTGAGTTTTGTTTTTTTTTAATGTCCATTCTGCTCTGGCTGGAAATGTGAAGCTTTTTTTATAACTCTTTACGTGTATTAACTTAGCTGCTTCCTTAGCTGAGCAGTAAACCCAAGCAATTCAGCCTCTTAGAATTTGTCAGAGGGACTAGTTCCCAACCCTCTGCTAATATTTCAGATCTTACGGGCTGCTTAGTTTTGTCTGTAGGTCGATAGCATGGGCCTGATCATATTTCTTCAAAAATCTATGATTTCACTAACTTCAATGGATAGTCCTAATTCAAATCCTATTACCTGCATGATAATGAATGGTGATACTTGCAAATAAAGATATTTGTTGTTGTTTTTAGATCACAGCTTTAAAAATTAAATACAATCCGTTTGCAAAGGCATTTCTTGATGCAAAAGAAAGGTGAGAACTCTTAACTCGATTCTAAAGTGTGGATTTTTTTTACATAGATTCATTACAGCACATTATTAACTAATACAACACGGTTTCTTTTATAGAAGTGATCACAAAGACATGATGGAGGAAGTGGGAGACAACCAGCAGTCTGGGTATTCGCAGTGTATGTTTCCTTTCATTCCGCATCATGAGCTTCTATTTCTTCTGTCTCACCTGTTAAGTTAAGCAAAACTTTGAGAGTGGTGTTTGCTGGCTGGCTCGCTCGTTAACAATGAGAATATCACCAGTCCTTATGATTGTGGTCCAGGCAGGTTTATGATTGCATGAACATTCCAACCTCTGTGTGTGCTTAAGACATCTGTATTGCATTAAAAATCCTTTAATGGGATCACACAGCTACCTTAATGTCCAAAAAGACAGCCACTTTTGTGTTCAAGGACAGCAATATTCACACGGATATGTAGACAAAAGTTTCAGAATACAGAAAATTATTGAAATGGTACCTATGTTTTAAGTCTTTCAGAAAATTAGGGACATCTGGTCAAAAACTTTTGAGATGAATAAAAAGCTTTAATTAGTGTTTTAATAGACTATTGACAAAAATGTCTGCAGCCTCTAAAGTGGGGAAGTTGAGTTGTGGGAGGAATTATTTTGTTTCAGTGAAAATACTTAGTTTTTAAGAGTTCTTCTCAATAATCTGAGAAACCTCAGAGCTTTGACTGAGACCCCCAAAGAGCAATCTAAAACTGAAGATTACAGTAACTCTTGCTGAGCACACACTACCAGCCTGGTGTTTCATTACTGTGGTTGTAATTTTTTTTTTTTTAAAAAAAATATATTTTAAAATATTAAATTTAAAAAATAATGTTAGCTTGACTTGGGGCTTTTTCTAAGCTGTTTTCTAATTTTCCTTGTTATTCATTTAAGAAAGTTGTAAAGATACATGTTGAAACTTGGTTTCCATGAGTGTTTTCATGAGGTTTCCACAAGGTTTTCATGAGTGTGCATTTCCTCACTGACTGATATTTATCTCATTGCTTTATGATTCTTTCCCTGCCTGGCTGTGTTACGTACCTGTCTTACATACCTCTCCCTTCCCTACAGTAGGTAGTTGGCTTATTCCGGGGACTGGGACTCTGTGCCCACCAGCCAATCCTCACCCTCAGTTTGGAGCCCCCTTGTCACTCTCCCCTGCCCACAGCTGTGAAAGGTACTCATCGCTGAGGAACCACCGTCCTTCCCCCTACCCCAACCCCTACACCCACAGAAACAATTCACCAAGTAAGTCTGACATTGCTGCTCTGTAAACAGATGGATGGGAAATGAGCTGAGGGGTGTGAGCTCGAAGTGGTGGGCATCTTGAGCAGTGCCACCCAAATTGAGGTCACTGACTAGCTCAGTTTGCAACAGAGGGCTTGGGGCCATCACTGCAAAAAAAAAAATGGGGACGATGAGTATGTGTCCCCAGTCTCTTTCTGACAGAAAACCAGGGTGTGTGGAACTGTCTCCTGCTAATTGATTAGATTATATTGTGCAGTCTCTGTCTTGAGTTCTTGAATTCTTACAACCAATGAGGTTAAACTTACTTTGACTTTTTTTTTAAAGTTTTAAAGTGAGGATTTTAGTTATTATTTGTAATACAATGAAGGAATATATGTCTGGTTCTGTTAATGATGTCACTTGTTACTAACACATAATAAATGCAGGTCTGATTCTGGCAGTTTTACTTGTCTGTTGTAGTTAACATCAGTGGATTAAGGTTCTCAATGTGTCAGAACTGGGTACATGGAAACAATATAGAGCTGAGTAAACTGCAGAGCTATTTAAAAGTTGCATTCAGAAGTAGCCAAATAGGTACTTAAGGGAGAGGAGACAAGGGAATCTTTAATAGTGGATTTTAAAAAAAATATTATTATTTAATTTTTATTATTATTTTCTTTCTTCTGGCAAAGGCCTGTTAGCAATTTTTTGCCCTTCAACCTGTATGGATATTGAAGGTTCCCATTGAAAAAGAATATTTAATATTTTTAATTGTGAAGTCACACACAGGCTTCCAGATGCAGCCTTACCAATCTTACCTGGAGCTTTGTAGTTCACTTTAAAGCACAAAACTAACTTTCTATGGGTTTCTCTTGTTTCTCGGAAATGTTATGCAAGTTTTGTGACTTGAAACAGAATAAAAGAACAAAACACCTCTAGCGTTCTTCCTTATTCCCCGGTCCTTTAGGAGGAACTCCTTTGCCTTCCCTTAGCCAGATGCCACAGTAACTTTCTGGCTCTGGATGACTGCAGAGGATTCTCTTCATAGCTTTTGAGTGACTTTGCCATGTTGGCCAGCCAGTTTTGGTCACAAGCTGCGTGGTTTAAGCCACAGTTCAATCGCTCCTGATGGTGCCTGAGGCAGACTTCAGAGTTTGTAGTTTGTGGTGACTCAGCTCAAAACTGGGATGGGTGATGTTTGTTATCCAGGGCTGCCAGACTGTTACTGCTAATGTAGATGATGGAGATAAAGAAGGTGCCCTGGAAGAGTGACTGGGATAGTGTAAGGAAGGAGCCTGTCTCTTCCTACTGACCAAACAAGGAAGGATGGGCTGAATTAGCAGGACCGCTTTTTGGCCATGGATTCTTCATAGAAATAAGACTCTGTAGTTGTAAGCTGAGCAAAACAGTACATCAGCAGGTGTGCCAGTGAAATTGTGAACTTGACAGAACTTGACACAACTGGTATCTGACTACCTTTTCCTGTGTATGTGTGTGAAGTTTGGGTTTGGTTTTGATATTTATTTATTTTCTTTCATCAAGGCAATGATGGGAAGGGTGTTTTAAAGCTGCCTATTGCATTTGAATTCAAGATTGTTACTTGGTCTGATTGCAGTGTGTTTAAGTGCTTGCTTGTTTTCTCAGCAGCATATGCCGATAACTCCTCTGCCTGCCTTTCCATGCTGCAGTCCCATGACAACTGGTCTTCTCTAGGAGTTCCCGCACACACGACGATGCTGCCTATGAGTCACAGCACTGGCACAGCTACCAGCTCCAGGTAGGAGTCCATCCCTTCAAATGGGTATATTGTTACTTTCTAGGAAGAGAAGCCTGAAAAAGGAGGTAAAGAGTCAGTAAATTAAAAATCCTTACGGCCATGTGCAACTCATTGGCCATTTGAGGGGGAGGGGGCACTGAGAAGGACTATTTACAGGGAAGAGATTAAAGAAACAGTTTTGTAAATGTAGATACTTTTGACAACAACATTTCATAGTTGAAAGGTTGCAGATCACTTAGACAAACATCCGCTGAATTTGAGGATGTGCATTTACGCTTCATCTCCATTTTGCTTTTAAGCAGTGTTTTTTAAAAAATATTTTTGATGTGTTTAATTTTAACCAGTCACTGCTTACCCATCCATCTCTACAAACTCTTGTTCTGCTACAGACAAAAGGGCAGTGAATTGTACAGTGGAGAAGGAGCAAGCGATTGGGGAAGTAATTCTTTACAGGAACGCTGCTTCAGAAGCCAGCATAGCCTGGGATTATACACTTGGTGAAACCTTTGTCATTTTGTGATCGTATAACTGTATCCTTTCTCCTCTTTGTACTTTTAGCCGTCATGAAACTTTTGGATCCTTTATCAGAGATTTAGTTAACAATCAGTCTCTTGGAGCTAAACTTGCAAAGTTAAAGAACTGCAGATAAGGTGGTAAAGCCTTTGCTGTTACAGAGATGAGGTTTGGGCATCTTTCTTGGCAATTCAGATCTACCACTCTTTACGGAAAGCATTTGTATTTGACCTGTGCATATAAACACTTAGTACCTACACTGCCTAATAGCTACTACAGAGTATGTATTGCTGTTATGTCATAACTAACTTTTTTACTGTATATAAGTTTAGTCCTGAACATATGTTAATGAAGCAATCAGGTCCTGCTGGTGCTTCTTTCCATGCCTGGCCCCCAGCTTACGTATTTGGAAAGTTGCAAAGTCCACAGCATATCAGTTGCTGTACTGTTATCCAGTAGACAAACCCTGTAGAAACTGGAACTGTGTGACTTGAAGAAAGGCTTTTCTGCATCCCATTTGTCAAAGCCCCTGTTTGTAAACCAAGAAGAATATTCTCCTTCATTACTATACTGCCTGGAATCGATATGCACAAAGTGCTGCGTACTATTACACAGCCAGACTGAACTTTTTCTTGCGATGTTTTCTCTTGGATCAGCTTGTTTATTTTAACTGGTGTATGTGTTTATACATGTGTGTGTATATACATGCCCAGAGGAGAGAGACTGGAGGGTGCAATGCCCTGACAAGACCTTTTTTTTTCCCTTTTAAGCAGCCCTTTCTGTAGTATCTGTGCAATCTGCAGCCATCTATCTAGCTCTTCCCCTTCTACCATGAGATGATGAACAAGGTCCTAGGAGGGTTGAGTTGCTTTCTGGAACCATCTGTCCTTCTCTGATTACAGAGGTACCCAGAGCAATTAGGGCTATTACAGACTCATAGAAATGGATTCAAACCTGTCTGGGTCCAACAGCTGCCATGTCCAGCCACCTCCATCATATGGCTTTCTCCCGATGAAAGGGGAATGGCTCAGGAATCAGCTCTCAAACCTCTGCATTTTTCAGGCCAGCTTGTTCATTCCTCTCTTTGGCTTAAAACTTGCTTGTATACCCAGTGCTGGGACCCTGCCAGTGGAAAACAGGGAGGGTAGATGTATTAGTGGAGTGCCATGGGTCTAGTGAATGGCCCTGAAGATGATCAGAAGGCTGGAGCACCTATGCTATGAGGACAGGCTGAGAGAGCTGGGGTTGTTCAGCCTGGAGAAGGGACGGCTTCAGGGAGACTTTCTAGCAGCCTTCCAGTACCTAAAAGGGGCTACAGGAGAGATGGGGAGGGACTCTATGAGGGAGCAGAGCAATAGGATGAGGGGGAACAGGTTTAAACTGAAAGAGAGGAGGATTTAAATTAGATATCAGGAAGAAATTCTTTACTGTGAGGGTGGTGAGGCACTGGACCAGGTTGCCGAGAGAAGTCATGGATGCCCCATCCCTGAAAGTGTTCAAGACCAGGCCGGATGGGGCTTTGAGCTCACTGCTCTAGTGGGAGGTGATTTGATGATCTTTAACGTCCTTTCCAACCTGAACCATTCTATGATTCTATGAACATGACCTCCTGCCTGGGAGTCCTCCCTACTTCACAGTGGTTGAGGTAGGTTGAGGTATATCATAGCTTCCTAAAGAAATTCACTGTCTCCAGCAAACAAACACAGCTTGGAAGTTGTCTTTTGATGGGAGGAACTGACAGGAGGCACTAGAGTCTCTAATAACCTATTTTGTTTATTGCTTTCCCTCTTTCAGTCAGTACCCTAACCTATGGTCTGTGAGCAACAGCACCATCACACCGGTGTCTCAATCAAGCGGGATGTCCAATGGCCTGAGCTCCCAGTTTTTACGTGGCTCTCCAGCACACTACTCTGCCCTTCCGCACCCGGTCCCTGCCACCTCCTCCACATCCCCCCTGTACGATGGTGGGGCACCCACGGACCTGCCCGACAGCCAGTATGATGCCTCTGCACATGCCAGGCTAGCATCCACCTGGACGCCCGTCACCCCACCTTCCATGTAAAACCAGGCCTTTTCCTATAAGACAGACTTTTTAGCTACTGGATTACTTTAAATGCTTGATCCTCAAGGAAGAAACAAAGGAGACATGAAGTAAATTGCAGACAATTTACTGCTAATTATCTGCACTGCTTTGCATAGAGCATCTGCATTATACCTCCTATAGTGAACAGTGCAGCATTGGCTTCATGTAGAGTTTACAAACCTGGTGAGTGTGCAATTCTGAGAGCAGATTCACTGCTTTAAATATTTTTTTTTCCCTATTTTTAAGTTTGATAGACAAGTTTTAAAACTTTGACTTAGATTCCAAATTTCTTGGTGTTCTGATATATTTGGACTTGAAGTTTGGCATCATTCTTATCTGGACAACTTTCTTGAGTAAGTTACTCCTTACTGTTTTTCAGATTTTGGATGGTTTTTTTTTGTTTGGTTGGGTTTTTTTAATGACAAACTTAGTTATAGTCATGAGAAGACTTTTATTAACTGTCTAGTTAGAAGCATGCTAAAACATGCACAGATGTAGCTGAGGAGTGAAGTTTTTGGAAAACCGTGTGCACTAACACGTATTTACTTCACAAATACGTTGTGTTCTTAACTGTAGGCTTATTTCCTTGCTGCTGAATTAATGTTGAGACAATCTGCAAGAACTATATTCTTCCTAATAAACTCAGTATTAATGTTTGGTCTAAATTGTATTACCCAAAAGACTCCTTTTAGAGGTAAGTTTGCTGTTTGATCATGTAGATTTCAAATAGCTGTCAGCTTAGCTAAATATCTCATTTCAAACAGCCAGTATCCAATAAGGAGCCCCATCCCAACTCTTTTTGAGCCATTGAAAGATACCATTGATTTTGTTTATGGTCTCTGGCTTGAGGCTTAAGGGAGGGAATTTGAGACCTGGAGAATAATTCTAATTTATTTTATTTCAATATTGTACGCGGTTGATCTCTATTTATTATTTGGTAAATTACAACTTTATTTTCTACATGTTAAGATATGTAAATAATCTCTCAACCTATGGTGTACTCTCTTAAGACAATCATACGTGGGACATGTAACCCAATGGCACATTGAACCGCATGGATGTAGGTAATTAACTTATTGTAAGAGGGAAAGCTCTAGTTACCAATAGTTTGGGGGAAAAGTGCAGATATACTAAGCTTTAAAATACACCGACTGCTGGACTTGCTGGCAAGATCAGGTCTTGATAAAATACTTCCTTCAGGACTGATACTAAGTACTTTCATCCACTAAGTACTTTCATCCAAATTTCTAATGCAGGCTAAGCCAAAACATTGGCTTAAAGTGTGCCCTTGGACATGTCTCTTTCTCACACAGACTCCGTCAAGTAATATCCTGAGGAAAGTGAATTGTTTTGCATAAGCCATAATTTAATAACTTTTATAATGAAGTGCCTAATATACTGAAGCAAAATCCTGCATCAGGGAATTCCTTAAATAACTCATTGATGTGTGCTCATCTGCTACAGTGGCAGCTTTAAGATGAAAAAGCAAATATTTGCCACTGTTCTGGTGTCTTTGGCACCCTATGGGCAGGTCCCTTGACCTAGAAAGACTTTGGCATCCCTTTTTCCTGCAGAAGGATTTGTGTGGCACTGCAGGCTGTGGTCTCCTGGAGGTGCTCCAGCAAGAGACAGCACCAGGAGCAGATGGCTACACCAACCATGTTCTCTGTCAATATGTAAATATCAATCTAAGTGCTCCTATTTTATTGTGTAAATGATGTAAGTGCAGTATTATTTAGACTATTTTGTAGAAGGGAGCAACATACTTCATTGTGAGGTTTTTGTTCTTTTTTCACTTGTATTTTGGAAGTATAATTTAAGTTGGAAAAAAAAAAAAAGTAAAGATTCTTAAATAAACTCAATGCTTAGTCTCCAGTTTGGGGGTGTGGAGGGGAGTGGGTGGGAAACGTGAACAAATAAATGCACATCAGACCTATGGAACCTATTTTCAAACCTGTGGAAAGCGAGCGTTGCCCTTTTACAGAGCAGTTTCACAAATGGTTCCTGCTGCTCAGTGGCTTCCGGCCGTGGGGGACAGGTCAGAGAGTTCTTCAGAACCAAATGAATGACTATTTAGCCATGAAGAACTTAAAAAGATCTCTTGGGCTGAGTGGCAGTCAAGGCTGGTTGGGGTTGGGTGAGAGCACTTCTCCCACAGTGACTAGTTCATAGGGTAAATACTGGAGCTGGAGCAGGACTGGCAGTGCTGTTCGCTGCCTTGATAAACAGACTTGCAGGTGCATTTCTCAATAACCCCTGCAGCAATAAACACCTCATCCCTGCCTGGTATACTCACCTACCGAAGGAGTCTAAGTTGTAGGCTAATCGAGGACTCCAGTGTGTAGCTGAGGATGGAAATGTCACTTCTGCCCTGAAGTGAAAGGGACCTGTAAGGTGCAAGAGAGGTGCTGGGTCTAGAGCTGCAAGATGTCCCCTGGCAGGCTGTCTGCTCCAGGGAGGCTTGTGTGGAGGACAGCATGGAGGTCAACAGTTTCTCAGGTTCTTGCAGAGCTTGTTCTGAAGAAACGATTGCCATGACCATATGGACAAAAAATCTTCTTCATCTGTTGATTTAGGTGGGTCTTGTCAAACTAACTTGCCTGTACTCCGCCTACTGTGGAGTAGCCCATTCCCTGTTTCCTGCTGTGATGTGATGCATAGTCTTGGAAGCCTCGGTGGCACCATGTTGATGTGCACTTGAAGCTGGCAGGAACTTTCCAATGCCTGGAAGACCATGTGGGAGCTGAACTCTGGGTCCTGATAGAGTTCAAGTCTCAGGTGTGAGAGAACTGGTCTGCATGGAGAGCAACCTTGTCAATACCTTGCCTCTGTGGGGCAATACTTGAATATGTGTTTTAGGTCTTGAGTCAAAAGCAGATTACAGTTAAAATATAATGCCCTTAAAAGATTGCTGAACCTCAAGAATAACCACACACACAAGTCCTCCATAGATACAGCACCATTCATTCCAGGCAGCTCAATACCGATGTCAGAGTGATCTTACGTAGTCTGCTTTTTTGGTGTGGTAGGATTTCTTCCCATGCTTTAAAGAAACTGAAACTTTTCATGACACTGAATGCAAGTTGCGTGCTGCTTTAAAGCACACTGAGCATTTCAACATGTAGCTTTTCACAAATGCTCCGCCACCATCTTCTTCCTGAACTGTGCTTTTTCTCTTACTGGGTTCATGTGACCAAGCAGCCTCAGGGTCACATTTCAAATACCTTTGGTATTGTAGCTGCTGGCGGAGCTGGGCAGTCGGGTCCAGACAGCTCTACAAATACTTAAGTTGAATTTCGTGTGACTCATCTAGAAAGGCTTTTCTCACCCATGGGCTTGTGACAGCAGCACTGAGCGGTCTCCTGTCCTGGCAGCCTGCCACATGCCTCTGGGGCTGGTGGCAGAGGCAAGGTGGTGACACGAGCATACCCAACATTTCCCAACACTGAACAGAAGGCTGGTGTGAGGGAGCTCACCTCGGCCGGCCCACGGGCAAGTAAGAGTTCAGCTTCCCTGCACTGGCTCCACCATGGCTCTTTGCCAGTCCTGTCATCCTCCACACGCCAAAGGACCTGGGCTAGAGACTACTGAGATGCTGGGAGAGGTCCAAACACCAAGCCATCAGCAAATGATCAGAGCTCTTGGGAAACTTGTATTGTTTACCATCTCAGCATGATAACGCTTTTTTCTTTTATTTTCCTTTGGGTTATGAATAGTTGCAGGCTGTAAAAATCATCTGTAGACTCCTAAGCTCTATTGCACAGAAATGTCTTGCAAAAGCATGTGAAAGCTCAGTCCCACACGAGAGTAAAACATGAGCCTGAGTATTCAGGCTACTGTAGAGTGCACTAACAGCAAGTTTGCTGATAACACCAAACTGGGAGGAGTGGCTGACATGCCAGAAAGCCGTGCTGCCATGCAGCAAGCCCTGGCCAGGCAGGAGAGTTGGGCAGGGAGAAATTTAATGAAATACAGCAAGGAGAAGCGTAAAGCCTTGCATCTGGGCAAGAACAACCCCAGGAATCAGTATAGGTTGGGAAATGACCTATTGGAGAGCAGTGTAGGGGAAAGGGACCTGGGGGTCCTGGTGGACAGCAGGGTGACCATGGGCCAGCACTGTGCCCTCATGGCCAAGAAGGCCAATGGCATTCTGGGGTGTGTTAGAAAGGGTGTGGTTAGTAGGTGGAGAGAGGTTCTCCTCCCCCTCTACTCTGCCCTGGTGAGACCCCATCTGGAATATTGTGTCCAGTTCTGGGCCCCTCAGTTCAAGGGGGACAGGGAACTGCTTGAGAGAGTCCAGGGCAGGGCTACCAAGATGATTAAAGGTGTGGAGCATCTCCCATATGAGGAAAGGCTGAGGGAGCTGGGTCTCTTTAGCTTGAAGAAGAGGAGACTGAGGGGTGACTTTATTAACGTTTATAAATATGTAAAGGGTGAGTGTCAGGAGGATGGAGCCAGGCTCTTCTCAGTGACGTCCAACAATAGGACAAGGGGCAGTGGGCACAAGATGGAACATAGGAGGTTCCACTTAAATGTGAGGAAAAATCTCTTCACAGTGAGGGTGACAGACCACTGGAAGGGGCTGCCCAGGGAGGTTGTGGAGTCTCCTCTGGAGACATTCAAAACCCACCTGGACGCATTCCTGTGTGACTTGATCTAGGTGTTCCTGCTCCATCAGGGGGATAGGACTAGATGATCTTTCAAAGTCCCTTCCAATCCCTGATATTCTGTGATTCTGTGTGATTCCCACACTTGTCCCCAGCCTGACTCTTCCCCTTAGATGTCAATTAGATTTGTGAATTAAGTGAAAGAATTCATATTAAGGCACTGCATCATTGATATCAGTAGTCCAAGCAGTAAAGAGAAAGAATTAAAACCCACAGGAAAAAGGAAGGCAATAAGCAGAAACACATGTTTTTAAAGTCACATGCAGGCCCATTTCAGTAGTTTAGGTCTGTGGAGAAAATAATTTCCCCTTCAGAGATCTGAGTTTTAGATGTTCCTGGATTTCTGTGCCTTTGGAAATGGAGATGAACAAGGGAGCCAGTCTGAGTCATGCATGGTGCAGTTCTAGCATTTCTCATAGTGTTTAATAGTATCTTACAGATGCCTTTATTTCTGACAACATCAAAATTCCTTGAAAAGATAAGAAAAAACGTAAATCCGTGTTCTCCCACTCCACACTGTGATATCAGGAATCTGGAAATTGTGGGCCTTGAAGCCCAAGGTTATATGACTGGCTAGAGCAGTTGCTTTTGTAAACACAGAAGCCACAGGGCTTCAGGGATCTCCTCCTGGAGCCACCAGTGCTTTTCCACTCACAAAATTTGTCCTTCTCTCCTTTGTACTCATCTTCAGCCCTTGCTCTCCCAAGCTACACTGCTAATTTTATTTCTGGGAAGCACAGCAAAGCATCCATACTCAGACAGAGTCTTTGTTAGCTGAAGCATTGCCTCGTGTTTATCATGTTTATTCTGTCTCAAGTGTATCTGCGCCGATAGGTGTAGGGATGGTGCTGAAGCCCATTCCCAGTGATAGTTTCCCAGAGATGAGCATTGGCTGACTGCAGCCTTGAGTCAGTATGGAGCAAAGAGCAGCACATTGGGCCTTACATGATCACATATCTCACTGCAATTCAAATTTCAAGCCAATCCCCTTGTTTTCCCCTCCCCCTCTTTTTATTGATGCCACAGCTACAATAATCTTAAAATAATTTTAGTGCTGTGCTCCTGACATGTCTGTGGCCCCTGTCGCCCAAGGCACAACCTCAGGTGGTGATGTGCATATGTGACCAGAGGAGTGAATATCCTCCTATAGACAGCTGTCTGTACTTGCTGAGCAAGCAGCTTGCAGCTTTATCTTGCCATTCCCTATCCAACTCCAGATTTGCTGCACTGCAAAACTAGGCTACTGTTTCTTGGTGCTTGTAAACTATTTAACTGCCTCAGCCAGTCCATCAATGTCAGTAATTCCTCTCTGATATGCAGTCACCAGACTTATACCACATGGAATTGGAAGAGGCCTCCTGAGTCCAGCTCCTTAATTATTAGACATTCCTCTTGCTGAGACCTTTTAGGAAAGCACCAGGATTTGCCTCAAAACCAGTTGGAGAGATTTTGGAGAGGTCTTTGTGTGTGCCTGTGGCAAGTGGTGCTTCTTCTTTTGTTGGGAGACTGTTGCAGTCTCCTTACTTCTCAGTGCTCAGGAGCTATATTTTATTTGCTAGCTGAAATTAATCTATAATCATCTGTTCTTGAGCCAAAACCTATTCCCATCTTAAATAGTTCTTCTCCCTTGGTAGTATTTAAGCTGATAAGTATCGTTAGGTATTGCTTGCTCTGTCTCTCTTTTGATAGGTTATAAAAACCCTCTTCTCAGGTAGCTTTCCCTCTCCTGCTGGTCTTCTGTGCCTGTATGGCTTGATGAAAGAGGGAGCACGAGTAAACATGCTACAGTGCATGGGCTTGCAGAAGAGCTTATGCAATGGTGTGCTCCTTCCCTATTTGCACTGAAAGTAGCCGTTCTGATACCTTTGAAAACCACATTTTCATGATCTAGAGTTACGTCAGTGACAGACTAGCTGTGTTGACCTAAATCCTTTAGCTGTTTTTTGATGGTGCATTCCCACCTTTTGGGAGAAATAGTGTTAGTCTCTAATGACTATGACTTTCCCCTTGTCCCATTTGGCTTTATTCCACTCCCATTGCTCTCCAAACATCCAGTTTGCCCTGTGAGATCTCTCCATTCTGCTGTCCATTAATGACATCTCTCAATCTCAGCTTTCCAGTAGATTATGAAATGATCTCATTTTTGGACTCAGTCACTGATGAAAGTGTTAAACCAAGACTGGTCCAAGTCTGCTGCTAGCAGCGTTTATCTAGCCTGAGCCTTTGTTGATAGCTATAACCTTAATCTGTAATTCACTTGTTAATCTCCATTTGTGATTTAAGAGAACTATCTTAGCCCTGTGCAGATGGACACAGTGGCTGCTGTCCAGGCTGGTTATCTGCAAGGGCCAGAGTTAATAGGGAGAAATGTCACTGGGGAGAGAAATGCATTTTTGTAAGACCCCCCATACAGCTCTGCATAATGTCCCAGCCTATCTGTGACACAGGAGGTTCAGAGGACAGGAGAGGAGCTGCAGCATCTTAGTGCTTCAGCTGAAGCCAAGTAAAAATAAACACACAGGTCATATTAGTTTCCATTTCCATCCTTCTCCTTCATTAGCCTTTCTCTCAAACTTTGTAGCCTTGCTGTTTGTTCTGGAAGGTGACCCTCCAAAAACTCATGGCTTGTGATTGCCTCTCTGCAAGGTTTGGCCTTGCTCAAGCAGCTTCTTTCTCCCACCTCATAAAACACCCCCCAGCATCTGCTGTTTGATACATGGGCAACACCAGGCCTGAGCTGGGGAATAAATCCTTGCTGCTGGGTTGTGATTTCAAGTCCACAAATCCTGGAGGTGAAATTATATGTTTAATCCCTGAGCTCAAGTTTCCTTGCCTGCTTGAATTTCATTTGTATTTGAGAGGTGATCATTCCCAAGCCTCAGCTCCTATTAGATTCTCCACCTTTGCCTCCACATTATGCCTCCTTCTCCTCACCAAGAACAGAAGCAGGCTAATGAACTCTTGTGGAAAGAATCTCTTTTTTATCCTCAATTTCCATCCTACTCTAATGGCACAGCAATGCAGCTTCGCTCTCTTCTCTCTGTGTACATGGGCTGTAGGCTGCTCTAGTCCTTACCTTTGGCAAAGGCTAAAGCAAGATAGAGTGTGTTGGGTTTGCAGCACTTGAGCTCTCCAGATATTGTTAAGTGACATCTCCTTGGAGTGCCATTCAAGTCCCAAGATATGTAGGTCAATATGGGAAGAGTTATGTGGTTTATACAGGCAACCTGAAAAAACCCACTCACTGAATGGGCAAAACCCTGGAGAAGCCTAACTGGACACTGATAAAGGAAATCTGAACATTTAGCAGCTGATTGACAAGATCTGACACTTTGTTCATATTTGTGATCTAGGATCCTTTACTATTTATGCAAGGGCTGGTGTGCGACCTGAGCAACTCATGATCCACTAGGAAAGGTCTTACAGCTGCACAGAAACTGGGCTGCAACTTTGTCTTGGGCAGCCCCACACAAGTGGCCTGTGGGGAAGGAGGAACAGGTGAAGTTAGTCTGGGTGGGCACAGGTGAGGCTTTTGGAGCCACCTGACTGCGTGGCAGGCTGATTTGCTACTGTGGAGGAGAGGGAACTGTAGATATATTTGGGATTTGTGTGATAATGGTGGTTCTACTTTCTACCTAAGGAGCAGTCAGCCTGGAGCAAGCTGGTAAGTGTTGGGAGTGGGCTCCTGTACTGGGATTATGCTGTGGGACTGATGGTGCTGGGAGTAAGGAGCTGCTGCAGGCTGGTGAGGTCTTTTTCACTGTATCCTACTGGGGTAATGCTGCTGCTTGGCTATCTTCCTGGGGTGGCTAGGAGAGCCTGTTGCTTAGTACTGGGGGCTGCCCTGTGGCTTAGCCCCCAGAGGTGCAGCTTGCCTCAATGTGGTCTTGATGCTTGTTAATATACTTGGTTAATGATTGTTTCTGCTAAGGAGCTTGTGGCCTGGAAGTATAAAGTCTTCATGAGCCTTACTGAGCTATGGCTTGTCTCTGTGGTGGAGAAAATGCTTATTAGTCTGCTTTTCCTGGTAACAAGGAGGCAGTAGTGAGTCTAGCTGCTGCCTAATCTGTTAGTGCTGGGGAGGAAGGGGCAACCCCAGTGAAGGGGAACTGGCTGGTAAATAGCAAAAAAGACAAACTTGTTTCAGTGTCAGAAAGCACTGATGTCTACCAGCAGAGGAGGCTTCCCTAAAAGAAGGTGAAATAAGCTGGTAGATTGTCTTAGCTTTGGTTTGACTTAATGAATTTCATGTTGCTTTAGATTCAAGGTGGCTGCCACTTGTTATCCTGCACAGTCATTGGCACTGATCTACAAAAGGCTTTGGCTTCTTGAGTTGTGCTTTTGGGCACCGTTCTGAACATGTGTGACTTAATTCTTGATGTGCTTCGCCATCCTCCACCTTGATGCAACATTAGTAATAGCGAAACTTTAATCATTCTGAGAACTTCCCACATGAAAACTGTCTCAATACACTAGAAGCAGTGTTCTCTGCTATGTGCTGTGCCTGAATTCATGCCCAAAGACCCATGGTCTGTGTGAGATGCAATTGTAATACTTGTAATGGGGGATAGCTATGTTTTCTGGTTGCTCCTCTCTTACTAATATAGGGACACCTCATATGAGTTTCCATCATCTGTCACTTATTTGCCCAGCTATATGTTGACTGAGGTGGGTGGGAGGGAAAAGACAGAAATTTCCACTCGCCCCAGCATCAGGATTTTGCATTTCCTGCAGTCATTTTTTGCCTCTGTGAAATGAAATGTAGCCTTACCATCATGGTGAGTGGAAACTTTTGGCTTCTTCCCATTCCTTTGGTTTAGACACATAAAAACTCTCAAAAAAACCCCCAGAACCAACACAACGCAACCAACCCTGCAAAATAGTCATGGGCTGGATGCACACTTTTCTTATGCCCTTGGAAGCCAGAGAATCTGTCAGGTTTTTTTTTGGCTTCAGCTGCCATGCAGCTGCTGCCAGGATGCTTGTAAGGCTGGATCTTGGGGATCTGTGCAGAGGAAGAGGGAAATCCAGACTTAGGGTGAGGCATGTAGGTGGAAGGGAAAACTCAGTCAGGAAAATTAGTCCTTTGACCTCTTTTATTTACAAAAATTTGCTTATCTCGGAGTGGATTACTTGTAGTGAGTGTAGAGATTTCTTCTACAGTGCATAAAGAGCACATTGACACAGTGTCACTGGGTTTTTCATGGGACTGATGTTAGCATAAAATTGGTGGGAGTAAGTGTGACTAACCTAAGCTAGGATTATTTTTTAGTACACTAAAAATACCCAGCAACTGGGCACTAACTTGAATATAAGGCTAGTGACACCTTCCAGTCCAGGATAAATAAAAAGAGGTGAACAGATGAACTTTGGCAGCTGCACACACATTGATCTCTCTTCTACTTTTTTTTTTTTTTTCCTTACAAGCACATTTTTCTATGTAGGTGAGGAATGGTGCTCATCTTGAAAGTACTCACTTCTGAAAACTGCAGAGCTGTTGTCAGGGAATGCCAGGGAACTCTGTAAACATGTTGACTGCCAAAAACCTGTAACAATTAAACAGTCCTTGAAAAATTGCTTGTCAGAAGACTCAATTTGTGTTTTTAAACTGACTAATGATAGCAAACAAAACTAACTTTTAGTTTTGACTTGCTTTCTTTCTTTTTCTTTTTTGCTAGTGAGTAGATGTCAGCATTCCCCCAGCTTGCTAATTTACCAGTTTAAGGAACCCCTTTTTTTTGTTTCATTTCTGCTGCTAGATAAATAAGACAAACTTACCTGCAGTTCATTGAGAGCTTCAGAAGCTGGGTATGCATTTCTCATATTCACACAATTACAGGGGTTGAAAACGACCTTCAGAGATCATCTAGTCAAATCCCTCCTGACAAAGCAGATTCACGTGGGGCAGGTGGGACAGAAACACAGGCAGGTTTTTAATATCTCCAGAGAAGGAGACTCCACAACCTCTGAGCAGCCTGTTCTAGTGCTCTGTCACCCAAAAATGTTTTCCCTTATGTTTAGACAATATTTCCTGTGTTTCAGTTTGTGTCCATTGCCCTTTGTCCTGTCACTGGGCACTACTGAAAAGAGTCTGGCCCCATCCTCTGGATGCCTGCCCTTTAGATATTTATAAGCATTTATGAGATCCCCTCTGTCTTCTCAGCCTTTATTCACTGTGCTTTTTTTTTTTTTTTTTTTTTTTTTTAATTCCTTGGGGGGCCAAGGGGCTG
>VZTM01024379.1:54503-84994 GCA_013400555.1 Jacana jacana | reverse complement strand
CCCTCCCCTCCTCCCCGCAGGCAGGAGCCAGCGACGGGGTCGGGCCGCCCAAACTTTCCGGCCCGGCCCGGCCCGGCACCTCGGCCCCGCGCCTGAGGATTTTAAGGATCTGAGAAGGAGAGGGAAATAAATATAGGAAGGGAAGGGGCGAGGGGACTGACTCGGCACAAGCGGCTGAACTCTCGGAGGGCGTTGGCCACCTGTCCCGCCGCCCCCTCCCGCGGCCGCTGAGCCACCGCCCGCGCCACGGGGAAGGACGGCGGAGGGGCAGGCGAGGGCTACTCCTGGGGATGCCAGCGGAGGGAAAGCGGGACGGGTGCCGGGAGGCGGCTCCCACCCGGTTGCCGGCGTTTCTTCCCCTCTGCGGAGCGACACGGTGAATGGAGATGCCCAGCTTCCAGAAGCCGCTGCACCGCTTCCCTCTGCCCCACCTCGAAGGAGAAGGGTGGTGGTGAGTGAAGCAAGCAAGAAAGCCAGCGCGGCGGCCCGTCCCGGTTCAGCGACGCGGGAGATAAGCGAATACCTGCCTGGCGCTGCAGCGGGCCACGGGAGCACGCCGGCGCCTCCCTTGCCCGCCCCGCCGCGGCGGTGGCTCCGCTCCACGTCCCTTTCCGTCCCGGTCTGAAATGGCGGGGGACGAGGGAGGGCTGGGGCTGCCCAGGGAGCCGAGCACCGAGAGACTGGATGGACGGGCGCCGATCGATGTGCTCCGCGCTCTCCCGACCCCTCCTTCCCTCTTCCTCCTCCCGCCGCACCGCCTCAACCGCCGGTGGGCGGGAGGAGGGGGAGGAGGAAGAGGAGCTCGGGGGCGGTGTGAGGGAAAACCTGGCCGGGAAATGCGTGCCGGAGGGTGAGTGAAGGGAAATAAGTATAATTCCAGCGTTTCCTCGCCATTTCCCCCTCCCCTCATCGCCGGCGGAGGTGGGGGTTAGCTGGCGACTTGAGGGAGGGAAAGAGGATTAACGGCCGCTGTGAGGCTTCCTACCTGAGGGAAGCGGGTTGGCCGACCGGCCCCAGCCGGCGTAAGGTGGTGCCTGGCTAAAGATAAAAAGCATTTTTATCCACAAAAATATCAGCAAAAGCCTTGCGGAACTGCTGGGAAACTTTGGCGCTCCTTAGAGTTGGTCGGCTTTCACTCGATTTCAAATACAACACAAGGCTTTGTTATTAGCTACCGAGGTGCTCTGTGTAAAAGTTCATAAACACGGGGCTTTTGGGAAGCAAGTTAACAATTGCATAGCGAAGGCCAAAAATACAATTCCCTGTAATTGAAAGGCTCTGATGTGTTGGTTAAAGCACTAAAATGTTGTGTATATGCCTGTGTTCCATCCCAGGCAGTAAGATTCTTTTGAAACACCCCCCCACTTCTCGGACAAAAGTGGTGAACCTTATTCCTAACAAAGCTTATTCTGAGGGTAACTCCAGCAATGTCGACTGCCTCACACAAGGGATTAATTTGTCCGGTTTTACTTGCTTTCTTTAAATTGGAAGGTCAAAAATAAATGTGTCATTTCTACACATCTGGTGTGCAAGCGTTTTAAAGTGTTTCGTGTGCTTTGTTCTCTGCAACTGTGTGTGACAGCTTCCAGCTTCTTTCATTGTCAGTGTGGATCTGAGGGGCTCTGCTTTTGGGCCGTACCCAGCTGAACACTGAAGTCATTAACCCTCCAGAGCTGTGCCGTCCACGGTACAAAGTGTGTTCCTGTGATTGATTCACGTAAATACACCAAAGCCCCCATGGTGGCGTTCAGCACTGCTCCCTGATGCTGACGTGTTAAGACTTGGGTGGAAAACAAACACATCTTTGAGCTGTTGTGTGAGACGTGGTGTCTCTCTTCAGGCAGAGACTGCAAAAGATCAGATGAGTTTTTCCTGTATTCTTGAAATTAACCTTTTCTCACTGATTTCAGTGTCCTATGGACTCCTATGGGAGCCGCTGTAAGGATACACATATGCAGTGGGAGGGTATATATTGTCATGAACTGTGGGGAAAATGAAGCTGGGAAACTATGATCCCCCTTGCTCCTCTTCCAGTGATTTAGGTGTTAGTAACCTGGTCGCTTTTGCATTAAATGTTCTTACCAGATTGTTTCCCCAAAGCCTCAATAAAAAAGACTCAACAAAAATACGTATCACATATGAAATCATCTCACAAATTAGAATTAAAACTGAGTGATTCAGTTTGCTTATTGAGTGTGCTACCTCACGTGAGCAGATGTAAAAACCGAAAGAAAGACCTGCTTTCAAAGAACAAGTAGCCATGTGGTAAAACCACAAGCTTGGGATGTGGGAAACCCACAGTCCCATCTGTGGTGTGAAAGAGGCAAAGAAAGGATTTGAATGCAGATGTTCGGTAACTGAGGTAAACGCTCTGATCAGCAATTTTAGGATAGTCGGATCTCACTGTTGTATTTTTTTTACACACCCCTCCCCAGCCCCAAAAAACTATTTGTGTGTTGTGGTTCTTTCTAATGCAGTGGGAAAATGCCTGTGTAACAGGAAAACTTGCCCAGTTCTGCACAAAATGCTGGTGTTCCACAAACAGCTTGGATGGCTTGCTCTCATCTAGAGGGCTTTGTATGGGGAGAAGCTGTTAACCTTTAAAACCACACAGTCCCAGTGGGGATCAGAAGAGTATCCGGAGAGCAGTTGCCTTTGGTGGAACCCTCTCTGTGAATACTTCAGGTCCTGACGACAGCTTGAATTGCTGTATCTCAAAGAAATATGCAAACAATCATTTTGCATTTTTGGAGGGAAATTTACTTATTTGGATTCTGGAGAAAGCAGATTGCAAAGCTTCATTTGTTTTATTATGTGGTGTTTTTTTTGGTGCACAGATTTGTTTATAAATGTCTATTACAAAATTGCTGTTTGCTTTAATTAAATTTCATTTAGAAATGTCTTCTCAGGCTTATGTGTGAAGTGTTTTGAATACAGGCTGAAATAAAGGAGCTAATCAAAAATATTAAGTGCCAGCCCATCCACCGCATTGATACGAAAGCTGGTGAAAAGTCAGCACAAGTGATGCAAACCCCCCTGGATTTTGCAGAAGTGCTGTTCGATGAGTTACTGACTTCATTTTTTCTTCAGTGCAATTTGCCCCAAGAAGACTGAACACGGGCAAAGAAGATGCACGTCCTCAAAACCCAAAACACTTCAGTGGAATAGAGCTCAATATTTTTGTTAAGTTAAAGCATGTTCATCAATTCAAAGGCTTCCTCACATCTATATTAAAATATTCCAGTCCCAGCCTTCTGGATCCTGCGTGGATATGGATCTTTGAGGACAAACCATCAGTCACAGCTCCTTACTCTGACAAGATGCTTCCCTTATAGTATCAAGCACTAGGCCCAAATTCAAGTATACGCCCATCAGCCACGTATGCAGCTACTCAGATTTGCCCCATCCTAAGCATTATACAATAAAGTCCATGACATTTTAACTTTAAGAATATATGGGCTTTCACCACCCATCAGCAGTGGCGAGGTGGGGGGGAGGAAATGTCAAATACAGCTCCAACCTCAAGATAAATAGTAAGCTTTCCCTGTAACAGAGAGTGTCAGACAAGCTGAGACAAGAGTTAATTTTCCTGTGGCTTTTCCTGGCATGGAACCCTATGCAAAGCAGATGCAAAGCTAATGCAGATTTACTACAGGAAGGTAAGTGGGCTTGTGCAACTTCAGGTTCGCCTGCCATGAATGAGGAATATGTGTAAAGAGGAATTTTCTGTCGCACACAGACAGAGCAAGGGTCCCTGGCCCATACAGCCAGTAGTGATGCATATGTTGTCAGATAGCCAGCAATATACATTCAGTCCCGGCCATGCACAAGCACGTGGTTATACTTCAGTTGGTTTAGCCAGAGGCCACAGTACTGCCGTTAATGGCAGTTTCATGCTTTTAGGCCCCTGTTATGGCACTTTCAGCAAGGAAGACGCTACCTGATCAGGCTGCACGTGTGTTTACATTGCAAAGTTTCTGAAGACATTTGACCTGGCTATGTGAGTTCATATGGGCTGCGTGTTTTGCTTTATGCAGATACCTTGTTTTGCTCTGGTGTAAGGCCCCATGTGTCACCCAGGAGCAGCATTTGAGACATTCCCATCACTTGGGATTTACCAGTCCTTTAGTTTTTACCTTTTCTTCTTCTCCTCCCAGGAAAATTAAGATTTTTAAGGAAGTCCTACCAACTTTGTTACACTGCCCTACTGTGTGTGTTTTTCTTTTTAAGTTCTATCTAGAGCAGTAACAACGCCCTTACAAATTTTTGTCTGCTGACACAGCAGGATGCAATTATATTCCCCAAGACTTTTAACTCACTACCTCTACTCAAGACAGGATCTACAAGACATGTATAGGACAGCATACAGTGAACTTAAATATATAGATGTTTATGTCCATAGATAAGTATCTCTATAAAAGCAATTTTAAATGCGTGTGAGTTTATAACAAGATAAAGGCTGTAGTTCTCATTGGGTGTTAAGTTTTGTGCCTTATCAAATTTCCTATGGTGGAATGGACCTCCTAGTAACTTTACATGTATAGACCGAAGTTTAACTTCGATGAATTCACAGTCTATGAACATAGCATATACAAACTCACACTGAATGTGAGCATGTTTTGCCTGGTCACTGCAAATCCTTTTTAAATCATCTGATGGGCCCCAAAAATCCACAAATCCTAAACCAAAAATTACCTTTTGAATGCTAAGCTGTATAGAGAACAAGTCTAGGTTCTGCTCCTTTGGTTTCACTGGCAGCTAGGGAGTCCACTACCACACAAGAATAGCACAAGGTCCTGCAAACCTTCCTTCTTTTTTATATGCAGGCACTAAGGAAACATGGTTAATGTATTTTTCTGCAATAACATTAGGTTTGGCTTGAAAGCAACATGCTAAGCTACACCACATCACTGGTGTTTGTAAATGGTTTGACTTTTGGTTTAATTCAGCTGTCTTTGACTTTTTGAATATAGCATATTTGAATATGCTAAAAATGGGTTGGGAGAGAGGAACAATTCAGCTATGAACTATTCTTTAGAAAACTGGATGCTTTTGCCGTCCCACTAATATCATCTGGCATTAATTAACATAGCATCTAATTATATTGTCAGCATACAGCCACTAAATTAAAACACAAAGAGAACTGTTAAAATTTCCCTATTTAACTTTGGTATTTCTTTTAAAGCATGATTTTTCAAGTTTTGCATATATAGGAAATCATCCAAAACCCACTGAATTTAATAGGCTTCATTCTGATTAGGCCCAGAAATGTTTGGAAAAATCAGTGGGGTGGCCAAATTGCATCTCCAAGCGATTTGATACCTCATTTCCATTATTGGCACCCACCTCTCATCACCCAAAACTGAGCATGCAACACTGATCCAACGGGTCTCTCAAGGGACTGAAGACTACCTCATGGAGGGAAAAAAAAGAGCATTAGACACAGTGGAAGTTCACCATCACACTGCACTCATGCCTTTAGGGTGTCAAAAAAGAAACATTAGGAAAAATTACTTAAGTAGATCTCTCCTACCCTAGACAGTGTGACTGGGTCAGCTGCAGAAAACATAGCCCTGGGACATGCCAGACATCTGCTCCTCAAGAGGAACCTGCAGGAGGTGAATGGAGAATGCCAACCCCAGCATGACCCATTCCTTGCAAGCAGCTCCCATCTCTCTTCTTTGTGTTTTCTTCTTTCTGTCCTCGTGAGTTGGTGTGTCAGGCACAGCACAGGGACGGGCTCTACACTTTGTCCCTCAGCTCTAGCTGGTGAGAGAAATCAGGTAGCTGAGGAAACATGGCAATGCTGCGTGGTGACACACCTTGCTACATCCCATGGTTTTTGCATCATGTGAGGATCAGCTGCTCCATGATGCTCTCCTAATGTCTCTTTCTTTGACTGGGGAGAACTGTGGAGAAGAACTAGTGCCTTAGCAGAACTTGTGCTCTCAGTGCAGAGCTGAGAGGCCTTCAGCAAAACCTTTGGTTCCAACTAAGTCCATCCTGCTTAAAACCGCCCTGTCCATGGGCGAGAGGAATCTGCAAATGCAGCTAAGCCAGGCTGGGAGCAACACCGAAGTGAAATATTTGGCTAACTTTGCCCTTTGGAAGGACCTAGAGTTCAGTCCTGCTCTCAGTGAATAGCCATTCGGCCACTTGCTGGTTTCCATCATAGCACTGCCTACTTTCAGCATCACTAGCTTCCACTCATATCCCCTGGTATTATTAAAATCTTTGAGATCTAGCTGATTTCTAGCTCAACAAAAGTTTTATTTCTCTGGAGTCTGGTAAAACTACACATCTTCCTGAGATGATCAGAAACACATGGAAAAATATTAATATGGTGTATAAAGTGAAAAAGAACGAAATATTTTCTTTCCCAGACAGCTACTCTTTTGCTGAAGACTTTTTACTTTAGAAAAAAACAATGCTGTCAGCACTTTGGGAATCATGTCCCTTTTTCTGCCCAGTCTTTTGCCTATTTTGCCAGGACCTGTAAACCAAACATGTTGGACAACACATGAAGACCTAATGTTTTTTCAAAGAAGTAAAAAGCATTCCAGCAGTAGTAGCAGTTCACATTTATCTTGGACAGGATGTATTTCCCTAGCTCCTCTGGGAAATTGGAAGCAGAATCCGAGGGCAGCCCTCCTCACAAACCGCTGTGCTTAGGAGTCAGCTATTTCAGGCATATGAACCAGCCTGGGAGACTCAGCCACTGGAGACACTAGACAACATGCAGATTTAGGGAAGGCTAGAAGTCCCTGACCTTAGTGATCCACAAACCTCTCAGCCAACAGAAAAGCTCAACATCTGCAAAGCCTAGGCACCTGGGCTTACAGTCTAGGGAATTGCCTGGTGGGTTTGGAGCCCAAGATCCTAGCAAGGCAAACGACAAGCAAGCAAGCAAGAAGTTTAAATTGAACTTAGCAGTTTCACACAGCAAGTTCTGGTTGGCAAATCCCTGTTTCTTGATTAGGGACACAATCTGGATGCAGCTGTTTGCCAGCTGAAGCTTGGTCAGTTCAAGGTTGTGTTAACTCCTGATGGGACATGCCAAACACAGATGGCAAGAAGCACATTGGCCTTATCTTACATTGTCTCTCCCATGAAGATGTGGTGATGCCCCTTCTATGAAGATGCACACGTATCTTGCTGTAGTACCTTCATGACCTGTCAATGATTTTAATTCACTGCTGTCCTGAAGGCTAAAAATTATACTTTTGGCAAACGAGGCAGGACTGGACTCCCCGTACACGATGACTTGCATTCATGCACACCAGTGCCAAAATCTGTGTGGGCAGGGTGCATTTACAGGCCTACTATATCAAAGTGGCAGGATTTTACACAGGGAGAGGGGCAACCATGTATGCATGTTCCCAGTCATGGAGTGCTTAAAACACTGGTCTAAAACCTAAACTTGAACATACCGATTGTTGTGCTCACACTCCTTGGCTACATGATGTATTAAGTTAGATGGTAACCAGTTTGGGACAACCCCCAGGGCCAGACCTGCCACCAGCATAAAGAAATGTGTGTGTGGAGTGACACCAGTATACCCCATTGCAGCCACTTCTGGGCTTCGCAAGCCTATAGGCAAAACAGTTTTGCAACTTAAATGATACAGTGGCCTAAGGCCAGAGAGCCTTGCCACTTCTGCACTGGGAGACAAGGATGTGTAACTGGGACAAAACCTCTGGCAAGCTGAACTGCCTGTTCCCGTTACTGCCACGGCACGAGGAAGCACAGGGCAGTGGCTGCTACTGCTGGGTACAGCCAGCCCTAAAACATATTAGTCATCTTTATCCCATATAACCAAGCTCTTCCTGGGCACAGCAGCTTCCACACGCTGTCACAGGCATGGGCAAAAAATGCAGAGGGGTCACACTGTTCCTGCCTCTGCCTTTACTGTTCTAGTCTGCTGTCCTCACTCTATACCTAGAGCTGGCCCAAACAAATTATATATGCTAATACATGTACTTTATAGCAACCTGCAAAACAATTTTTGATCTCAGTTTAGGCCTTTGGTTGTTACTACGATACAAGCAATAACAAATAAATAAACACAGGAAGAAGTAATACTTATCTGCAGCAACAGTTTGGTTACCTGCTTCCTCACACATACACACAGTCCAATGCTAGAATTTAATTTTTTTTTAAAAAAGGTCACTGTACTCAAGATCACAGTTCCTACTTTGCTATGCTGTAATTCAGTTTTCATCCCATTTGATTCCACTGTACCTTTATCAGCTTATACACTCAGAATTATTTGGGAATAGCTGCATTTGCTCCAGACTTGAATTTAAGCAAGTTATAGCAAAATCTGTCTAGTGGTGGTTAGTAGGTCCAATAGCAGTGTACAGTCCTAGGAAACACAACCAGAAGCACTGTGAGAATGTGAATACAGTGGGAAGCATCACTGAGGTGTAACATGTACCCTCAGAGATGGTTCTGAAAAATAAAAGAAACTTCTGTGCAATCACAATGTCAGAAATTTTAGAATTGCTTGCTCTTGGAAAGGTGGTTAAATAGATCCTGACATACAGTACCAAGGAAGGAAATATACATGTTTATTTTGGAGTGTTGAGATCACTGGATAGAAAGCTTATAGGAAAATGGAAGACATGCAGCAGCAATTTATTTCTAAAGGGAAGGGGGAGAAAAGTCAAGGAAATTCTCTCACAGTCTGCTTGGAGCCAGGTTTTCAGCTGGTGTAAATCTGGAGGCTAGGTTAAAATCATTGAAACCAGCTCATGTTCTGTATGAACAGAAAGCAATACAGCAACGTTGATTTACATTAGCTGGTGATTTGAGGCCCTAAGGAGCGTCGGCATTATCAGACTCCAGCACCAGGGTAAGAGCGGGGCTTTGTCCTAGGATCAGATCCTGCTCTCACCTGCAGTGGAGCTGTGTGGCCAGGTAGCAGCCCCTGCCCCTTGTTACGTGTCAATAAACACCAGTCTCTGCCTCTTTCCATCACCCTGGTAAGTCCCTCCCTGACCATGTTAAAATAAAATTTGAGCTTTGCAGCAATGATTCTCATTTGCTTGTCTTTTGTTCCCAAATCTCTACAGCTTTGCAGACTGAAAGGGGGTTCTTCGCAACCTCCTCCATATGTTTGCATTATCAGCTGTTACATTGTTTAATGTACATCATTGAATTTGACGCATCAAGACTTTTACATAGCTTGCCCCTGGCTCTCTAGGAATTTCACAAATAAATCACTGATATGCACTGCAAACTGTCAAAGAGTCACTGGCATACTGTACAGTAGAAAGGCATTGGATAACCTTTCGCATTAGAATGCTATTTTAAGGTGTTTTAATAAAGAGCCCTATTGTTTTTGAAAATACACCACTATGGTGAAAATAGTTAATGGTTTGCAAATAATATATCACACCCATGATAAAATTCCTCACAGAAAAGTTAGAAATTCCAAGCAGTAACCACACACACAAAATTGCTAAGGATACTCTGTGGGTTGAAACTCTAGTCTTTGTCTGAGCATTCAGACCTTTCTGAGCATCCTTTGTGTAACAGAGCACAGATATAAAAGCCAGACGTAATGATCCAAGCATTTTTCCACACCACAGGGTCAGAGCCTTGGGCAAAGGTTTCCCCTGGGATGGGAGGAGAGAAAGGGGTGCTGGATGTGTCTAAACAGCTGCCTTTCGCGGTTGTGAGTGCCCTGAAAAGAAAGGATGCCAAAGCATCTGTTTCTTGGGACAAGGCCATGGTGTTTCTGCAAAGGGGAATTGACTGTGTGCTGTTTATAACCACCCTGCGGTAATCAGCAAGTGTCTGTATGTTCTTTAAATAGACACATTACCCTAAGGAAATACCCAAGTCAGCACCTCTGTATCCTGCTCTTAGAGAGGAAACCTGACCTACAAGGCATCATAATTTGCTGCTGCTTGGTGTAGGGACAGAAATATTTTAGCTAAGGCCTGACTGCTGCTTGCTTTTCTTGGAGAGGTAGCTCTCACATAAGTCAGTTTCACTCTGGGGTGACTCCAGTTACTTAGAGGAGTTGCTCCATAATTACACCAGTGGCAATGAGAAAAGAACCAAGCCTGAAGGGACTGCTTTCTAAGTAAAGCAAGAAGGATATCATCGAGTAATTGATTAAAGATTCCTCTTTTATTCTAATTGCTATTAAGTATAGAAATAAATATTTCCAAATGTTTGTCCCAGAAAATCGCTGCTCTTTTATCTGATACTCAAGTCTTACTGTATGAATCATTTAAAACTAGACAAGATAAACCATCAGAGAGTGTGTTAAGCAAAATGAAGCTAGAGTTGCAGTTGATCAGAAGAACAGACAAGGTATTCTTCCTTTCTCAATCCCTACAGAACAAAGTTCTGTATTATAGTTTTTTAAACTAGCGTGGTGCTTAGGACATTAATTCCAAAAAGAGCTTCACTGAAATACTTATCTCTACATAACCACATGATGTCTGGAAAAATGCGACATGTGCATATAAATACACATAAAAGGTGACATATATGTGCATATAAATACACATAGAATCATAGAATCATTTAGGTTGGAAGAGACCCCTGGGATCATCAAGTCCAACCATCAGCCCTACTCTACAAGTTCTCCCCTACACCAGATCCCTCAACACCACATCCAATCTACTCTTAAATACAGTTAGAATAGAGAAGGGAAAAAAAGCCACCTGAAAGGCATTGCAAACTGTAGCATTACACACATCTATTAAACTGCATTTTGCTACCTCAGGGCAGTCATTGCAATTATAAACAAGAAACAGAAGACAGAGTGTAACATGCTAGATTTTTTTACACAGTATTTGACATAAGAATCTGGTTGCATAAGCTGAAGTGAGGATATTGAAGCCAATGAAGCCACTTGGGAAGGACCCTACCATAAGTGAGATCAGAACTAACTGTAATAATATATTGTTAAAACTTCATTAACACACACAATGAGTGGGGGGAAATGAAATTTTTCTAATACATTTCCTCTATTGCTTGTCAGATTTTGATCAGCCCTTCCTGAAAAGCCTGTCATTTTGGAGGAAATGCAATAATTACACCAATTCAGGTTTACAGGAGATTTGCCGAGAATGCACATACACTTAAAGTTTGGATAAGACTAAGTCTACGAGAAGCAGCTTTTACAAACATACACTTCAGGCTCTCAATCGTTAACAACTCCTCACGTTGTTCTCTTGCCATAAGGCCCATCTCTACCACAAATAGTCTCTTTGACCTGTTGATTCACATTCTCACTTTTCAAAGACATCTAAATAATTCTTTGTGAACAGCTGACATCTCAACTCATGTCAGAGAGAACTCCTATATCTAGATCACTCCTTGTCTGAACTTCCTGTATCTAGAACAGACCTTCCCTGAACAGGTAGCAGGAAGAAAAGTGCAGTGGTTAAGAAAGAAATATGAGTCACTGGGTCTGTTGCCCTGTCAACTCTTAAATTGCTGCTTTCACACTCACATTCATCCTAAGATTGAGCATGACTGAGCTGTCGCCAAGCCATACTTTTGGCCATGTCTGAAGTCTGTCCAGATGGTAGGCATCCCTGCTCCTCACAGAAGCAAGATCTTAACTTCAGTGACAGGCCAGGACTTCTGACTCACGCAGCTGCTGCTGATCACAGCAACCACAGAGAGGTATAGCAAATTGTGGAGACAAGAGCATGTGCCAGGGATGGAAGCAATGGCATCCAGGGGACAATACCTGATAAAATAAGCTACTTCAGTCTGTACCCTGCTCCTGCGGGAAGGCTGAAAAGAGACCATAACAGGAGTGGGGAGCAGCAGGGCACTTCTCTGCCAGTCCTACAGGAACTTCACATCATCAATGGTGCTGATGGATGACTTGAGTCCTGGCTGTCACCACAGGGGAGAACACAGGCCTGCTGTGACTAAGATGTGAGGAGATAAGACTGTCTTGAAGACATACTTAGTGTATGCCACAGACTAAGTGGCATTCTTAGGAATGGCACTTACATGCCATTTGGAGCTTTTTTCTATTCAGATGCAAACAGTGTTAAATCAACCTGAAGAGCTGAGAGTTGAGCTAAACTGTCTGTGTAGACATAGCATATGTGCTTCTGATATGGACTTCACTGTGAGCTTTTTTGCTTAGCTGGGTTGGAAGACATAGTCTCTGGTTACTAATATTAATTGGTGTTTAAGGAGCAGAGACTGTAAAGTTTTACAGAGGACACAGTCAAAGAGTTAATAAAGGCCTCAAATATTTAATTTTCTTACTGGAACCACCTCACTCTTGACTGGGATAAGAGACACCGTGTAAGTGTTTGGAAGCCTTGTTCACCACAGCTGAGAAGGGACATAAAGATGAGTGCTCCTGAGCACACTGGCAGCATGGGATAACTCTGAGGCTTTATACAGCTTCCTTTAATTTTCCACATCTGTTTAACAGCACAAGAGCATTTCTGTGGCACTCTGTACATATGAGTTTTTGTGGACAGGGAGCGGCTCCAGGCATTCACACATCAGCCTGAAAGGGACAATCATAATTCGTTTACACTCCCTGTTCCCAGTAGGTCCTGTGGGGGGGGTCAATGGCTCTCCCTAATCAGTAAGCCCTGTAAGCTGTTGATAGGCATGAGCAGTTTGTTTGCAGGCAGCGGCCAGCCTGACCCCTCACGCAGCACAGCAAAAAAAGCTCACCCAGGCATTTCTGCAGCAAGCTCTGAGCTTGTTTGTGAGGTTCTACAAGTCTGTAAAGGAGTCACCTACTAGTGCTACTAAATCTTTCCTCATGCCCTGGACTGATAGAAGCTTTGTGGTATAAAGGGATAAAGCTGCTGAGGCAAATGCATCTCTGTAGGAGACCTATTTCTTATGTTCTGTCCCCCAGCACGCTTGCCAGGGCGGGTTCATGTGTCACCACATTTGCCAATGCGAGAAATAACTCTTGAGGAGCAGAACAATCTGCTTCACCAGGGAGCATGGATGGCGCAAGGGGAAGAGGGAAAGCCTGTGGATGTGAAAGGTAATGGTGGCAATAGATCAGTGTGAGTCTATGAGCCAACAGGTGTATTTTCTATCAGGACAAAATAACATAGCATAGCTCTGCTTTTTGAGAAGAATAATGCTTCATATACAAGGAATGTCACTTACTGACTTTTGAAGAATTCCTCTCAAATTCCTCTCAAGCATGACTGCTGGTAAAGCTTATAAATCTGTTTGAGACCCAGGAAAAGAAGATGATATAGGACTGCAAGATGTCATTGTACAAATGGTGTAGTTCGCCAAAAATAAGACCCTGAAGACTTACCCCAGTCTTCACCCTACAATTATGGGGAGGGAGTGACAGTGAAACACAGCATTTAGGACACCATGGAATTTATTTGGCCTCCAGGCAGTTCTTAGAGCACCTTGACATACATAATTAGTGAGGGTACTAGTGTTTATTTAGGGCTTGTGGTTGCAAAAAATAGAACAAAGAGATTTGGGGGGATTGGGCAGTAAAGGCAATAAAATAATTTCTCTCCTGATGGCTTTTTCTCTTGGATTTTCTATCATAGAAACAAATCAAATCCCACCCCTATCCAGTTAGTTCACTTAACTCATGCTTTCTTGACAGCTAACACATGCACTGCACCACTACTTTCCTGTATTCCCTTTTGCTTTCTACCCTTCCATTTCATTCTTGCTGTATCATCTTAAAGCTAGAAGATGTTACAATTTTAAACAGTTTTTGAGAGCCTGCAGTCAGACTGACAGAAGGCAGCAGGGAATGAGTTTAGGTTGCTATTTTTCTCAATAGCTCTCTTTGAGATGAAAATTCCTCCTTGCCACATACAGACCCAAATGCAAGAGTGATTTCTGACTTGCTTTTGCAAGCCTTTTGATTTTCTTCTTCTTTAGTCAGCACTTATCTCACAGATATTTCTCCAGATGGACCAGTACCATCTTACATCCCTCTCACATTTTCATCAAAGCTTTCCCTTTAACAGAGAGGTACTCCATAGAAAAAGTTCAAATCTAAATTTCCCTGAGCTTCATGAGAGGAATAAGCCTGGAATTGCATTTTTTATGATGCTCTGTTTTTCTGATTTTTTTTGTTTGGTTGGTTTTTTGTTTGTTTGTTTGTTTTTAAATTGAAAGAAAACTTGGTTAGGTTAAAATTAATGTTACTTTCTATAAATATAAACTCACATTAGCACCCGGACTTTGCAGCTTATGCCCATTCATTCCTTTAAATATTCATTGGTAAAATACTCACTGAAGGCACAGAATTAGTATCATTTGACATTGCAGTCAGAAATAAAGGTTGCATGTATATAAATGTGATCAAACAGTACTGTTAAAGTTCATTACAGAAATCTGAGTCAGCTGACTATTTAAGTCAATTCTGCTCTGCAGTTTCATTGTTTCAAAGAGAAACAAGATAAAGGCTGGCTGGGTGAGTAATAAACTTATATCACATACATTAATATACAGTAATCAGATGGGAAAATCTTATTCAAAAGGCTTATTGTGCAAGATTCTGTACAAAGAAAGACAAACACAGTTCCTGCCTGGCAACTCAGCAAAGGCGAAATGGAGAATGAATTGATTTTAACAGAAGCAGATCTTAACACAAAGCACAGTACAGTCAGTGCTGGTCTTTCTATTGACTTCCCTGGATTTCTGATCACTTGTCCTTGCGCACATGTGTGCCTACATATGCACAGGAATTTGTTCCCCCTATGTTTATAGACAAACATATCAGATGCAAGCCTTGCAGTGACACTATACATGCACAGCAGTGTATGTGATCATACCGAAAAAAAAGAATCCAGGTTTCATTTGGCAATGAAATCAATACCTACCTTCTTTAATTGCTGCCACAAATACATTTGTGTCTTAACAGTTGCACTATAACAGAAGCAGGTAGTGAGGGAAGATCTATCTTGAACAGAAGTAAAGGAATAGAATGCAGAAATAAGATCTTTTGTTATTGAGAATAACAAGCATATATTCAAACAAGCTGTTCTATGAAAAGGAGAAGGAGTTTTACTATTTGAATTTTCTGGTTTTTAATGTAAGCTGAGATACTCAAATCCTGTGCTGAATGCATGAGTTACAAAGGTTAAACCTAGAAAAGCAGAATTTTAGCAGTGTGGGGGCAGGGCAAGAATGTATCTTTTCTTTAGCAGCATTTCAAGAACTAGTTCTCACAAATTTTTGAAATATTTTGCGTGGCATTTAATGAAGTCACACCAAGACTCCCTCCTCATCCCTTAAGAGATGCTATTGTCTTTTTCCAAGCATACTCCTTCAGTGGTAAACTTGTGATAAAAACAAACACGAAAGAGAAAATTTTGGATATATTAAACATTCTGGTTTTGTGGCAAACAAGTAGCTCAGAAACTTGAGTAAAGAAGCCAGTGTTAGAAAGTCTAATGCACGGAGGACAATTTTCATACTTATGCTGAACAAAGTTTGGTGACCTAGCCCATAGACAGATTGACCAAAACCATGTGAAGTGCCTGTGACAACGCAAACTTTCAGACACAGGATTTTATGCTTAGATTTAGTTTTGATTTGTGAACCCCCAATTTGCCTTTAGCCTATTATGTAGGAGGCTGACTCCTACATAAAAATCACTGTACCTTTTACCTAAATCCTATTTCCTAGCCTTCCCTAGCTTGGAAGGATTAATGTAAGTCTCAAAATCCTGTCCAAACTTCACCAAATAAATGCATTTGGCCTACCTAGCTTTCCTAATTAGTTTCAGTTAGAAAAAGCTCTGCTGCAGGTTTTATTTTATATTGCTTTGTTTTAGAAAGTTTGTACAATATAAATGTACTGAGTCTTTGTCAATATGGGTTCTACTTTACACACAGCCACCAAAGTGGATGAAAAATGGCTCAACCTGTGGTGTACATTGATGGCTCTGAAATTTCTCTGTGTGAAGGAGTTTTTATAAATGATCTATAAAGCTATTTTTGTTCACTTAAAGGCACTTCTTTTTGTGTCTTATTGTCTCAGGTTACCATAAGTGGTTATGCTACTGTTACGCATTTACAAATTGGGGTATGAATAAATGACAATTAAACTGTTTATACTTTCATTTTCAAATTTTATATTCTACTGCCACTGAGAATGTATAACTTGAAGGTTGAAACCACAACTCACGAATCACTTTAAAGGAAGGACACACATGGCTAAGGCCTGTTTTTATAACATCTTGCTTGCAGATATTTCCTTTTGCAAACTTTAATGGGAGATGAGGGAAGATTCATGTTTCTCTTTATCTGAACCACCAAAGCTTACAGAGAAGGAAAAGAGTGGGTGGGAAAAGAGGAAAAGGGAGGGGAGGATGGGGGGAAAACCCCAACATTTCAGCTGTTGTCTATCTATGTTCTAAATAAAGGATCCTGTGATCTACTGATATATAATTCATACCAGCAATTTGATACCTTGAAAATAGTTTGCATGGACCTGATGATGTTATAGATATTTTTCCTCTACCTCCTTTAATAAACACTGCCATCGGATGATTTTCCTCCTGTAGCTTGAGTCATTTCCTCTTCCGTTCCTTCAAGCTTTTTTAGCCTTCAACTGACACTAACCACCTCTCCACCACGGGAGTCCTTCAAGCTGCAGTTAGCTTGCAAGAATCAAGCATTACTGTTTGGGGAACCCATTGTGACACTTGCCAGGACGTGAATTCAGTTATTGTGGTGTAAGTACCCTCACAGACACTCTTTTTCTGTACTAAAAGTGCCTTTTTTGGTGGTTTAATTTGATCCATTTCCAAAGTCTATGCTAAAGCCACATGGACACATATGCATAGAAAAATAGCATGTAATAGCTTGTTTTCCTCACTACCTTCTATATGGAGGTGCTTATTCCCACCCTAATAACACTCCGGAATCGCTTATTAAATCTTGTGTAGTTTTACTTTAAAAGTCTATTTTGTCTCCATTATGTCTTTATGCCACCAACCGCCAGTAACTTTATCCAGCTGTATAAAACACGATCTTCCCTGGTTTCCCTTTTTCACAAGCATTTCACAGTGCCTTCAATGAGTGATATTTTATAGAGTTACTGTAATACCACAGATATAAAGCAAGTTTTTAGCAAAATTCATGCTGATGAGATGTTGCTATAGAAATACTTAAAATATAAACAGCTTTAATCTGCAGCCATTGTGATGGGGAAAAATGACAAATACTTAACAGCTTTTACAACTCTGAAAAGCTGCTCCAAACCAACAAGCAGGCTCTTGGGAGACAGCTACCACAGATCCAGTTTTTCCTCTGATGTGCCCATTTCTTCTCCCAGTGTCCCATCTGGGCACACCTGTAGGAAGTGCAAGCTGAGCCAAGTCTTCTGCAGTTCCCACAAGAGCGGGTCCATGGTTTTGGCATTTTGGCTGAGCCTGGCAAGCAGTAGTATGACAGGTAGGAAGCCTGGAGAGCCAACGTGTGAGGCAACAGCATTTCAGCAGGCAGAGCTGGAGGAGCCAAGACAGCGGAAATGAGAGTGAGGGTACTGGAGCTTTCAGGGCATATTCAGAGGAAGGAGTTTGGGCTACAGGAGTGGAGTGTACTGGTGAGGAAGAGGGAAGGGGAGAACTGGAAGGGCTGAAGGAGTCTTTAGTGGTACAGGAGCGGCAGACTTCTTTGTGGCAGGCAGTGTTAGGCAACCAAGAGAGAAGTACTGGTGGATGGGAGCTCTGGGTGGGGAGTATGGGAGAGCCCTGAGACAAGACAAGCAGACAACTGGGATCCCCAGTGATCAAAAGTTAGATATGATTGGGACATACTCCCAATACTCCCAGGCATTCCCAGTCACACTTGGGGTCTAAAGAGAGGTGACTAGGGTTATTTAATGCTATTACCCTATCAATTACTTTTACCTTACTCATCCTCATTTTTACTGCTAGAACTATAGTAGCTCAGTTGAAAACTCTGTGCTTACTGCTGGTGGAACCTCTTTGAACTTTGGGGACCTGAGGAATAGACTTGAAAGGACTTGCTGCAGGTGGCTCTGTGGAGCAGGGATGCTGGGCCTCCCCAAGAGCAGTGTAAGCTGCATATTCAAGAACAAAGCTACATGTTAATGACTTTGTTCACTTTCGATTCAGAGTTGAACATGAGCTAGGCTGTGACACTAAGTAGATGAGGTACCAGAAAGACAGTTTTATGTGCTGGAAAACCACCATAATCCAAGGGGTTTCAGACTATGGTACACAACCAGGACCCTCCCCAAGGAGAATATCGAAAGGTTGATGTAGATGTTCCCTCCCACCAGTAGTCTCACAAACCTAGACAGTGAAATTGTTGTCCCCTGGATGGCATTTTATTTGCAGAAACACAACTAAACAGACTACTGAGCAACAAGTTAAATGCTGCTGCTGCTGCTGCAGTTGCTCAGGAATCCACTTACTCACCGCCGTACTTAGCAACATCGTAAGTTAGTTTTTATTATTTTGTTTAGAGCATGGAAGACCTTTGGAGAAAGAAATGAATGATAAGTTGCTTTGAGTTGTTTTATGTTGGAGGGCTTTATCTTTTAACAACCTGAGTTACGACATATTTTTTAAAAGCGTTTGTATCTATGCCTAGCTTTTATAGACAGCCTTTACAAGAGTTGGGAGGGAAAAGGGAGAACAACAGACATTTAATCCTGAAACATAAAGGAATCATGTGGATCTTGGCTTACAGATGTTTGAGTTAATTTCTACTTAGGTGATACATCTATTTTTCATGGATTTGGAACTTGGCTATAAAAAGGATACTTGAAGACAAATCTTGGCAGTTAAAGCTTTCAGGTCAGGGGAATATTTTTAACAATATTTTATTTTTTAAAAAAATAGAAGGCCGTTTTTAAGTTTACAAAGTTAAAGAGAGAGTTTTAAAAAGCACAGGTTGGGTCACATTTTGACACCCATGTTTGTTTGTTTCTCCCTTAAAAGAAGAGCAATAAAATCCTCATCCAATCTGCTTCCAGCTTGACAGGTAATGAAAGATATTTCAGATTTATCCTTTTAAAATTGCCCTCAGGCCTGTTTCATAATCAAGAGTAAATAATCCATCTCAGCTAATAATCCTTAAAAATTGAAGCAAAGGTACTGTTGTGAACTTTAATGGTTATGTTTAATGAGCAGATCTTCAGCTCAAACAAGTCACCATAACTCCAGGAATGGCAATAGAACTACATCAATCAGTGCTCACTGAAGATGTGGATAGTAAACATGTACTAAGCTACCTCCCTCAAAAAACATGACTAATTCAGTAATACTGAGGCAGTAAAGTAATTAATATATTACAAGAAATGAAGAACCAATGAGAGGACACCCATCAGCTCAGCACACCACATACAAAAAGCATTAGGACAATTTTGGTCAAGCATACTGAGGCCCTTTGCCACAAAATCTTTGGTTTTACAGTTTCATTCAACCTCAAAATTACAGAGGGGCTGAGTCAATCCTGCCAGGACTTGAATTAGTGGTTCCAAGAAGACTAGGAGCTAAGCCCACTGCTATAGCTAAGCAGGGCAGCAGAAAAGGTGTGGAGCAGACAGAGCAAACAGGAAGGTCCATTTCTGTCCTTTAACTTACACCCTCTTGTTCACTTCTGCTGCACAATCTTCCTCCTGTAATTTAGACTCCCTTTAACACTGTGGACCAAATTCAGCTCTGGCTGCTAGTGCCATCTTCTTTGTGCTGTACCATCAAGGTGAAAGCTCTTCTAAAAGAGCACCTGCCTTTTCTTGACACTAAGAGAAATCCAGATTTGGTACAAAGCTGGTCCATGCCATCTGTTCCCAACCCAGACCAGGAAACTTTATAGGACACTGGACCAAACCGAAGGTACCTCTTGCAATGGAACTACCCATATGAGACCATTTTAAAGAAGCTATGGTATTACATACCCTGGAACCAAACTGACCCCAGTCCTGCAAAGGTCTAAGGGAACAGAAAGATGACTTTGACAAATCTAAGTCTCATAACACGCTCTGCATTCAAGTTCAGCTCATGTGTGCCTGAAAATATAGCTCTTCTAAGGTGATCAAATCAGCATTTAAGAACAATTCTCACCCCCTAAGGCACCCCAAAGGAGGCCTTCAAGTTTATCTTCAGGTGGTTTATATTTTACATCCAACAGTGACTTTTGTCAGCCCAGTTACTGTCTTAGTCTATGTCCCTCCACCCCTGCTCCTTCCACCCTTGCTCTCCCCTCCCTGGCTTCTCCCTTCTGTGGCTGGGTTCCCCTTTCCGTGCTGTACACACCCTACTAATGAGTTCTGCACATCAGCTCTTCCAAGCATACATCCTTCCTACAGTGTGTCACATAACACACCTCCCATTCAGAACAACAGGCCTTTTCTACAAGCTTCTGTCCAACAAAACAGCTTAGTCTGTACACCCAGCCACAACCCAAAATAGAATAGAGTAAGGAGGGGGGGATGCCTGGGCAAGGCTTGGACTACACTTTAATGGGCTGAATTTCATGCACAACAAAGATGTGGGACCACAGGTAGGATATTTGCAGCCTGTTTACAATTAGCAAGGTAGCTACCCTCAAGGAGGTTGATATGTGCATTCACTTAAAGGAGAAGGTACAGTTCTGCTAACATCATTTAGAGGGACAATCTCACCATTCAGCTATTCCAGTGACCCTTCGAGCTGCTGTTGGAGTTCTTTCAGTTTGAGTCTAGGTATTATATAGTCCCCCTAGCTGTAGTATTGGAGCACCTCCCAAGTATTTAAAAATAGAAGGCACGGTAACACTCTCCCTTTCTAACTTGGCAGCTAGAAGGAGAAATACTTGGCGTAACTTAAACATTTGTTTGCTTATTCGTGTGTGGGATCAAATTGCTTGTTGATGTGTATATGGGAAGAATTAAATTTCTCTAAGTTGAAAAAAATTTAGCACAGAATTAGACTTCAGTGGCAGTTGTCCACATATGCATACTGCAGCTCAATAAGCTGCTTTGTGTCCCTTTGGATTCCCTAGGTTTTGCCAAGAAGGTGAAAGTGTGGTCAAGACCATGAATCTGGAGTGCGTCATTCTTGTTAATTGGCTATCGGGTTCTCCACACATGAAGAACTTTCTGTCCTGTCATTTCTCTTCTGGGCAAAGCACACCACTGCTTCTGAAGTGCTTCTGTGCTCTGGAAAGCCTTTTAAAATACCTGAACAGCCCACTCATGTGGCACAAACACCGATTGTTTATATCTAGAGGACTCCCTAACAGAATATTCTTCACCCCACACCTTTTGTTAAGCAGAATGGTTGACTGCCATAGGGCTGTAGTTTCTATCAAGAGCTAAGTGCATGTATCCCAAAAGTGAGTATGTGCATGAAGTATGGTCATCAGTTCACACATTTAGGGAGGACACACCTCAGACTGAGGTCAGCACATTGCTGAGCAAGGCAGAGTGCATTTTAAATTTTCATGGGTTATCAGGGATCAAACTGAGCCTGGCTAATCAATGGGAAATGATGAAATTGCTCTCTGATCAATATTTGGAGGGGAGGGGAAGAGTAGAAAAGGAAAAACTTAGTCCAGTTACCTATCTTAAATGTAAATTGGAGGTAAATGTTAGGTACATAAAAATGCAGGCAGAAATACAAAAGTTAAATTATCTTCCCAGACTGAGATTTTCCTATCTGAACACAATCTAAAGATATAGGAAGTGACCTAGGACTGAATGCCTGAATGTATTTATTGGGACATTTCTACAGCTTGTCAGCCAGTCGTGGGGAAGGGAGAAAGACCAAGAGGCTTTTGCTCTCTGGATGTGTTCTTGAAGGGAGTAGATAATGTTCAATTTCTTTCCTTTCTGTGCCAGTTAGGTAAAATGCATTGTTTCTCACTGCTGTCTTGTTATTAAGTAATTTCTTAGCATAAATATGAAATTTAATATATATTCCTATGATACTTGCATCCTTTTGCTTCTTGAAGCTTCAGATTTTCTGGTGAAGTGTCCCAGGAACAATGCAAAACTTTAGCAAAAGGAGTGTATGTAATTCTCATTATTGACTTAGAGGCCCCAAACCAGCCAAACTTTCTCCTTCTCAGTGTGAGAGTTAATGCAGGTAACGTTGACCCATCACCCAGCCTTTTGAAAGATGGGACTCTTCCTTAGTAACACAGTCTTCTATAGACAGATACGGCAACAGGTGAGCTTCTCCTGAGATGCTGGATGCTAATTTGCTTCTGTTGCAATGGGTCCTACTGTGCCTGTTGGCTCCTTGTCCCTGCTCCCACAGTTCTATTCACATTCCCAAACCTCACTTCTGAAGCTTCCTGGTAGGCGTCCTCTTTTCCCACATCTGACTTAGAATAGCTCAAGCCTCTCATGTTGCCTGCTTTGATTTCAACCCCTTTTGCCACACAAACAGACAGGTAAGCTAAAAATGCTTTTGTCTATCCCAACTTTTGTCTGACCAACCAGGGGTAAACCTGACCCAACAGTCTTTGTATGATCACATGCAATTAGCAAAATTCTGAGTTCATTATGGCTTTCCTCACACCACCAATGCCTCTCTGCCTGAAGAGATTTCTAAAGCTTTCAGCCTGGTTTATTGACTCACACATATTCCAACATAGTACATCATGATTTGTCTAGCTGATCTTACAGGAAGCTAATCACTTCTCCAGGTACCCTTGGAGATCCTCTAGTCATAGAATCATAGAATGGTCCAGGCCAAAAGGGACTTCTAGGGTCATCTAGTCCAATCTCCCCACAGTCAGCAGGGACACCCCCAACTAGACCAGGGTGCCCAGGGCCTCGTTGAGCCTAACCTCAAATATCTCCAGAGAAGAGGCTTCATCCACCTCCCTGGGCAACCTGTTCCAGTGGTCCACCACCTTCATGGTAAAGAACCTGTTCCTAATATCCAATCTAAATCTGCTCTCCTCCAACTTGAAGTCATCGCCCCTCATCCTGTCACTGCAGGCCTTTGTAAACAGCCCCTCCCCAGCCTTCCTGTAGGCCCCCTTCAGGTACTGGAATGCTGCTATTAGGTCTTCCCAGAGCCTCCGCTTTTCCAGGCTGAACAACCCCAGCTCCCTCAGCCTGTCCTCATAGCAAAGGTGCTCCAACCCCCTGATCATTTTTGTGGCCCTCCTCTGGACCCGCTCCATCAGGTCCGTGTCCATCCTACATTGAGAGCTCCAGACCTGCACACAGTACTCCAGGTGAGGTCTCACCAGAGCAAAGTGGCAGAATCACCTCTGTGGATCTGCTGGCAACGCACCTTTTGATGCAGCCCAGGATGTGATTGGCCTTCTGGGCTGCAAGTGCACACTGCCTGCTCATGTCCAGCTTCTCATCCATCAGGACGCCCAAGTCCCTTTCCTCAGGACTGCTTTCTGATACCTCATCCCCTAGTCTGTATTGACAGTGAGGATTGTTCTGACCCAGGTGCAGAACCCTGCACTTGCTCTTGTTGAACCTCATGAGGTTCACCTGGGCCCACCTCTCCAGCCTGTCCAACACTCCGCTCAAAGCAGGGTCACCTAGAACAGGTTACTCAAGACCATGCACATTTGGGGTTTGAGTATCTCCAAGAACAGAGATTCCACAACCTCTCTGGGCAGCTTGTTCCAGTGTTTAATCACTCTTGCAGTAAAAAAAAACCTTTTTCTAATGATTAAGGTAGATTTTCCTGTATTTCAGTTTGTGCCTACTGCCTCTTGTTCTCTCACTGGCTACCACTGGAAAAAGCCTCATTCCATTTCTTTATACCCTCTTGTTAGCTATCTACACACATTGATAGAATCTAGCAACGCTCCACAGCTCAACACTCTTAGCTTCTCTTTGCATGGCAGATACTCCAACCCCTTAGTCATCTTAGTTGCCCTTTCCTGGGCTTGCTCTAGCATTTCCATGTCTTGCTTATGCTGGGGACTCCAGAACTGGACCCAGCACTCCAGATGTGTCTCACCAGTGCTGAACAGAGAGGAAAGATCCCCTCCTTCAACCTCCTGGTAGTACTTCCCCTAATACATTCAGGGAGGCTCTTGCCTTCTTTGTCCCTCAGACATATTGCTGGCTAATAGTAACTTGTCCACCAGCCCCAAGTTCTTTTTTTGCAAAGCTACTTTCCAGCTGGTTGTCCTCCAACTTGTACTGGTGCATAGGGTTATTCCTCTCCAGTTACAATACACATGGGAGGTGCAAGATGGTATCTTCTGTTCCTTGAGAAACCAAAACAAGCACCTCTTAGGATAAGCAGAAGCATACCTTTCTCTTCCAAAGGTCTCCTCTGTGACTGTGCCTCACCTCCATGGAAGAATGCTTCTTCCTGAAACTGTATTTTCTGCTAGCAAAGGTGTACACTCCAAATAAACAGGAAAAAACAAAACTACCGTAAATTTTCCCTTTCTGTCACTGAGGTAGTATAGCTATCACTGGACTTATCAGGACTAGACTGTGATTCATGCTGACTGGTAAAAACAAACACAAGTCCTACGCAATTCTACCACAGTCATAAAATCCCTTCCATAGCTCTCAGTTTCTGGCATTGTTCTGACTATGACAGTTAATGCCAGCCACCAGAAAACACTTGTACTCCTAAACTCCTGAATTACCAGACATGAACAGGCCCATAGGGATCACTGAAGACATACTGGAGAGCTTGTGGTTATCCTGCGGAAAGGTTTTGAGCTGTTGGGCACAGTGATAGTATTCTGGTATCCTGATTTTAAGACTGCCGCTCATGCAGGTAGAGTATATATTGATGGCAGACCCTTACCTTGTGGTTGCCTTTAACATAAGCCATAGTTAAGGTAAATGCAAGTAAGTGCATTTATGTATGAAATCCAAAACCCATAACATGTGAAGATTTATAAAGGCAGAGGTGACAAAGACAACAGGAAGAAAACCATTTACCTATGAACAAATCCTCCTATCCCGTTTCCTCCATAAGCTACTAAGCTGTAGATCCCCTCTTAACCCATAGGGTTAGGACTCAACCTTGTGCAAATGCTTGCCCTCATGGGGTGTGCATAAGATATGTGCAGGTGGTAGAATCACACCAGCTCTGCAGTTTTACCTTTGTTTGAGGTTTGTCTCAGCACTTTCTCAGATTGACATCTCACACCTCTCCCATCCTGGCTCTGCTTCCAATCATTACAGTCCCCTTCTTAAAGAACTGGTTTCAAACTTCAGTTCCTGAAATCATACCTCTTTTTGACATACTAATCCTTTTGCCAGACCCGCTGTGTCACAACTGTCCCTGAGGAGGTGTAAAATGCCTTTACTCAGCTGACAGGACCAAGTGCAATACTCAAGTGAACTTATTTTTCACATGAACATGCACACTGGCAACCACACCTAAGACAGATACCTATGCAGGCCTATTTCATACAGTGCTGGCTCCTGACAGAGATTTCACACAACTGTATTTAATTGCTTTAGGCAATAATATATATAGTAAATCTGAGCAACCAATTCTGGGTTTGGGGGTGTTATTTGCAGATGTACATCATAAATTTGCCAGGGTAAATGAAAACCAGCACTATGTACCAAAATTTAACACTTGATACCTCCTTGTTTACAAGCATAAAGCAGTGTCTTGTTTTTCATCCCCTTCACATGTCTGCAGCTGCATGATTGGGCAAGATGCAAAGCAGTTTCCTCTCTTTAATAATTTTTTCCCTTGGTAATAATATTATTGAACACTTAACTAGCACTTTTCATCCACAAGGTGCCTCACTAGTGTTAATATAATTGGCTACGTAAATTTTCCCTCCTCCTCTCCCCTGAATGTGCATAGAACAGGCAAAATAAGACGCCAAAGGAAGTGTTAAGAGTCACTGGCATCCAGTCCTAAGGCCGCTCCCTCTATGAAGCAAGTGATACAGGACACCCTGTACAATGCCCCACTATTACAGCTGCAATTTTGTAAGCACCTTTTTATAGCAGCTTTTGTTCTTTATCATCCGATGCATTGAGCAAATAGCTGCTGGGAAGGAACACGCTCATGTTTACATTTGCTCCATGTGCCACCATCAGTGCTATCCGAAACCCAGACAGACGTGAAACAGGTGCCAGAGTTGCGTATTTGAGTCACTACCAGTAAAAGCTGACTCATAGTTACAGTGAACATATAGTTTGTTTTCAGATCTTTGGGTAGAGATGTAAAAGCTGAATGTCACATTAAAAGAGAGGCTGTCAGCCCTCTAGGTCTCTAAGGAAACAAGGTTTGACAGTAAAAATAGGTAATGATACTATTTCTGGAGCATTTTTTAGAGTTTATGACTCCTAGACTTTATACAAATCAATTAAGCTTCTCTCTGCACTCTCTACAGAAATATATCTGAAAAAATACAGATTTATGGAAGAAGTGCCTCCATTGTCCCCAGGAACCAAGCTTCCATTTCCGTGAATGGAAGTTAAATTGGGACAAAGACCACTCATTGTAGCCTAGACTGAAATCAGAGCTCATCCAAGGCTATGTCAGTGTCCTGGTTTGAAGTAAAACAGAACCAACTTTCTGTTCAGTAATTTTACTTCTTAGCTAGGCCTCTTCTACCTCTCTGAAATTAACAGCATACTGAAGAGAAACTGCTTGCTTTTAGAGTGATAAGAGCTGTGTTTATAGGCAGAGAGCCTCTTGCTTATACTTGTTGCTATAATAACCAAGGTCAGCTAATTTCATTATTTGCCACTCTGGAGGGTCAGAAACGGAAAAGCATAGAGGGGTCTCACTTTCAAGGAGGAGCAGGCAGAACAGGTGACCCAAACCTGACCAGCAGGGTATTCCATCCCATCTGCCCCATGCTCAGTATAAATGTTAAGGGATCAAAGGGTCAGCTCTCTTTCTCCTATGGCCAATGTCCAAAGAGGACCTGGTCTGTTCATCCGCCTTTGATCACGATCCATGTGGTCCTGGATCTGTGTCATTATTTCATTTCAATTTTATTATTAATATTTCATTAAAGTAGTTCCTTCTAAACTCGTAAATCTCTTTATCTCTCCTACTTTTCTCCAGGGAGCAAGAAGTGGGGGGGAGCATCTGTCACTGTCATAGGCCAATTTGGCCCAAACCACAGCAGTCAGGCATAGGTGATTCTACAGTGTGGAAAGTTAGTTCATATTTAGACACTTCTGCACAGTCTGTGCTTTCTTCACTCTCACTGCAGAGGATGGTCTCTGTCCAGGATAACTGAGTTTAGAAAGGGCTCTTCTTTCTCTAGGGAGCAAGGAGTAAAATGAAGTACAATGGGCTTCTCAGGAGGTAAATGAGTGTAGACACCTTCAATTTCTGCAACAAGGAGCCTTCCCTACATTTGACTAGCAGCACTTCTCTCCATACCCTTCCCTTCTTTGCAGCTGGCAGCTGGGACCAGCAGCTAGAGACCAGCTGCAAAGGTCATCACTACATTAACCCCTGTTGGACTGGTTTCCTGCCCTTCAGACCAAGAGGAACCTGGACTGGGGAGGTCTGACTGTACCTTGGTGAAGGAGTATCAGATGACTTAGCCCATCCAAAATACAGTGAGGAGTATATGTCCTAGCACAAGGGACCTATACAGGTTAATGTGCATGCACAATACTTTTAACTGCAACAGCACATTGCCCAAGGATTACAGATGACTATTTTTAAATATAGGAAGTACTATTATCCCTATTGTGTAGAAATATGAGGCAAAGGAACTTGTACGTAAACCTCTTATATGCACATAAAAATCAGTATCTGAACTGCAAACAGAATCCAGGTCACCTGCTCTAAACTCCCACTGGCTCCAATACTCCCTGTTTATCTCCGCTGGGTGTTATTACTTCAGAGGCAAACCACTTGAGATGTTAGATTTTCTAAAAGTTGCAGGAGAATACCATGACTACTGAAAAGACAAGCACAAAAATACAGACTCACATTTCATCTTAATTTCTTCATTTCCTCATCAAAAATGTACTTGAGAGTGTAATATCTACTCAATACCTGGTTACACACCAGCTAACTTCCACTAGTGTAACCCTTGAATACTGATCAAAAAGTCCCACAGGTGAGCAGATATGCAGAAGAACAATCCCGTTTTGGTGAAGCAAGAGGCACTTCCATTCACTGTGATTATTACACCAAATCAGTTCCCTCAAGACAATCTAATCAAGTGATCAGTTTGAGCAAAGGTTTCTATTAAAGTTTTATGTGTTCCTGTCCACCAAGAATAGTATATTGCCAGCCAAGTTCTGGCATGTTTGAAAAATTGAGAAATAACAAATGCCAGGAGCAGCAATTCAGAAAAATTTTTGCTAGCTAAGGACCAGATACTACAATCAAAAGTAAGCAAGCAACCTCTTACACCTTCAAGCCATCAGCGATTTAAGTGAAATTCTTGCCCATGTGTTACCAGCCGAATAGTGTACCTTCTAGCCAGGGGCAGATTCACAATGAAACAGAAAGGCTACAGGGGCAGCATTCATACCATGCACATGTATTCCAGATGTTGTGCAGCTCCACCTGAATTGTGCTTGCTGCTGGCAGAATAGAAAGCAGCTTTCCTTTATCTCCTAATGAGGTCTTCCTCAAGAATGACTTTTNAGATCCTAGAAATTCTCTCTAGAAAGCAACAATAACATCAGCAGCAAGAACTAAAAAAAAAATCGGACTTAACACACATATGCAACGTTGCCGACATTCAAAGAACTGGCAAGAGTTTGCCTTAAAGTCAAGGTTACAGAAACTCAGACTCTCGTTCCAAAGGAAGAGGGGGAAGAAAATTTACCTTATTGAATGGGTTTTAAGAAGAATATGCTTATTTACTTTCTCAGCCTGTACACGCAATTACACATGTAAATTAGGCATAAAATAGAACTTTATGTGAGTAGAAGTTAGTCTTTACATCATGTCTATTTACAACTGCTAATTGTGAATGTGCTGGTCTTGGTTCTGGTCTGCAATTAAAAGTGAGGCCAGTAGAGTTACAGGAGAGCAGGAGTTTCTGTGTGGATATATGGTAACAAACCACTTCTTTCCAGTGCACCTCTCCCTGGAAAAGTAATTTTCTGCTACATCACCAAAGGAAAGCACATCATCTGGTATATCTTAGTGCTTCCAAGTGTCATAATATAAGCTGACAAAAATATGCGCGTGACTACAATCTGGTTCTGCTTTAACTGGGAAATTTAGCTATAAAATGCATCTATCCTGACAATGCCCTTTGGGTAGGCAAAGTCTCTTTATGTCCTGTACATCACTGAAAACGTGCATACTCAGTACTCAGTTCTAATGGTCCTACCCACCCATGATTTCAGTGGAGTAATGCAGTGTGATTCAAGGTCAATGCTCCCAGAATCAATTTTCCATGGTCTCTAATCTTTGCTGTAAACAGCCTGCTCTGCAACTAAGAAAGGAGAAAGGGGTTTAATGCCATCAGTTTCACCTTAACACCTTCAAGTTAAGCTCAAAGAGCTGAAAGGATTTCATATGATTCATTCCAGGCTTGTATCAGACTGTACACCAAGGTACTTCCCTTATTCTAGACCACCATGGTGGCCTCTGGCTATCTGCAGGACCAGCCCTGTGTTCAGCATAAAGTAGAACTGCTGGAGGATTATATCTAAAGGAACAGGCAAACACTGTCAGTATAACCTCTGCCCCATTCACCCTCTCTGCACTTGGCATATACCCATGTTGGGAGCAAGACGAAAGGACCACAGGGAGCCACTGCCTGGTTTACTTTCTCTTGCAGCATGGAACTCCAAAGAAAGCCAGTTCTACCATGTGATGTCCCCTTTGAACAGCTTCACAGTCATTAAAGGGTCACAGTGTTGGGGAGAGGTGAACCAGTCCCTTTGTTTCTCATTTCCACCCTGGAGCCAAACATCCATTCTCTTTTTAGGGATCAAAAATTTAACAAAGTCTCCAAAGGCATTTTCCCAATGTTCACCCCCAAACAAACCACACAAGAGAGTACCACAGAGTGCTAGAAAGACTTTGAAGTCCCTGTGAGAGAACTTTTCTCTGATGTTCTCTCTCTTATCATGCCTAAATTATGCTTTTAAAATGACAGCAACAAAAGAAAGATAGGCCATACCTTCCATTTGCTACTGTCTCCATTTAGAACTGAAACACATGAAAAGTTGCAGATAAGGTCTGGCATAAATAAAAGTAGAGACTAGGCTATCTATAAAACCACCAGATAATATGATAAATAAAAGAGCATTTAGTAACAGATAAATCATCCCCACAATTCTCAAAAACCTCAGGTTTACAGGAGGTTTTTCACAATTTGGTCAAAGAGGGTTTTTTATTTCAGTATTCTAGTAGATACTCAGAAATAATGACTGCGTAAATAATAGCAACTAATCAAAAGCTCCTTCCATTGCTCTTTCTCAAAGCCAGGGTGGTAAAATGTCCTGGTATAGGCCACATCAAAGCCTACCATACTGCTATCCGATACACCCACTCCAAGCAGACCGTCACCTCCACATAGGAGAAGACAGTATCACTGAGTGAAGTAGTGCTGTTATCATATGACAGAGATTCAGTGGAAATATTTTACTGACAGGATAGCCCCCCC
>VZTM01024379.1:4417-44841 GCA_013400555.1 Jacana jacana | reverse complement strand
GGGGCCGGGGGGGTGGTTGTGCAAGCGTGGGGTGGCCCTTGTCTCGGCGCGGTGGCGGCTGCGGGGGGAGAGGCTCTAGATACACTCGGTGCGTTTTTTGCCCGCCCCGGGGAGGGGGCATGCAGACGGCATGGCCCTGCGGTACATTGGCCTGCCCTCCCCCCCGTCGTAGCATAGTGGGTTGCTTTTCGACGCTGCCGGTAGCCCCCCGGGCGGCCTGTGTGTGCCCGGGGCCAGCGAGTAGCTGGCTGCCTGCCCGAGGAGGCCAAAAGCTGTGAGTCGTCCAGCCCTCACCTCGTCGGGGGTTCAGATTTCGTGCCGAAGGCGGCATGTTCCACACTCCCACTGGTGTATTTCTGGAAATAGGTGGGGTGGGAAAGACAAATAAGGCCTGTGAAACGTTGGACGTCAGTAGGGTGTCTTTGCGGTGCAAAGTTCTGCTTTTTTTTTTATACATCCCCAGAGTCTATTCAAATAGCTCTTTTAGGTCTGTTATAATTTCTGTAAGTTAAGTGTTTCATTTCAAGCAAAGCCAAATTAAGAATGAGGACTGGGGTTGGCTTTTTGCTGATTCACTCGGAAATTATATTGGAAAATGTTGAAAAGTCTTGGTGTGAAAATCTGGAATTTCGACAACTCCTGGAATTTACACTGTTGCCCTGATTTCTTGACAAAGTGCAGACCCTCCCTCCTTTGCCAGCAGAAGGAAGGGTCTCCTGGGCCCATGGAAAGAGATCTCCCCTGCCGTTCAGCAGCCACAGGGCTGTACCTCAAGCACAGCTGATCCCTAAACCCACTCATACGAAATGCTTGACCTTCCCCAGCCCATTCATCTGTGGTGCCTCCAAATTCCCGGCCTCGCAGTGCTACCAGACTTGTGCAATTCCTGCCACAGCTGGGCCTGACCTTGCCAAAACAGGGTGATCCACATAAATAGTGAGTCAGGGGTAAACAGCTTGGTTTCCTTAGGCAGAGTCTAGACCTGCAGACTGGTGCTTGGAACACAGGAGGCATAATCAAAAGCCTGAATATTTCTTTGAAAACAAAATACCTTCTCCCCTCCCAGAGCTTTTTAGTATGTAATAGCTTAGCAATGCAACTTGGAGTTGCCAGTATATAGGGATTTATCTCAAGGCTCAGACATCAGGTATTTTTCTTAGACCTATGGCACTCTGAGTCATATGGTTATAGCAGAATCTCAACTTTAATTAAAGAAAAAGATGTTTCTGGATCTCGTGACGATGCAGGAAGATGTGTTGTGTTACTTACAAAGGAGACACAAGCAGGGAGAGAGAAAGAAACCAAACTGAAATGCAAAGCAAGCCAGAATCTGTTTGATGAACAGTAATTCAAGATTTCTGAATTCTTGGCATTGGCTGTGCCACATCAGGACACCAAAGGCCCATGTCGTGGGTGTGGGTATTGCAGCACTTGTAAGAGTTAATCCCCTTGCATGGAACAGGCGAAACTGAATGCTTTGCCGGATGCTACATTTCCCAGTAATTTTACTTGAGCTGTGCTGACCTAGATCTGCCTGAGGATCTAATATATTTTTGAGTGCAAACATAAATACATTCTGTTTCTGCATTTAATTTTTGAAGAGATCTAATTAAACCTAGCTTTATTTAAACACATCCAGAGCTCCCTTGCTATTTGGGCTTCAGTGTGAAGACTTTTTGCCATTCACAAGAAGAGCTATGCCCTAAATGAACCGAGGAAGAGCAGCTGCTGCTTTTTGCTGTTCCCTCTCCCTTTTACTCCTTTACGGGCAGTGGCTCTCCAAAAACAAGTTTCAAGCTGGAAGAAGATCTAGTCACACCTCCAGCATCTCTCAGGGACTCTGCCAGGACTCCTCCAAGTCCTTCTGGGACAAACGTGAGTTTGATAGGCTCAAGGGATGCTGCAGCAGGACCTGCTTTTACTACCATTAACAGCAACAGTAACAATAATAAATTCTCTTTTATTTTAGATCACAAAAAGTGCCAAGAGCTTAAAAGCCATCTTGTTCAGTATTTTGTCCATTTAGTCTGAAAATATGCCCCCCAGCTTTTCTGTGACCCTTCTCCAGGGACACCTTCAGAGAGAAGGCACCGCTGGGCTCCTTTTGTTTGACCCAAAGCAGCCTCATGAGTCACCTCTCAAGGGTGGAGGGTGCCTCGACTTGCAGCAAGCAAAGACGCTGCCGCACAGATCCCTTGCAGGCACCTGCAGGCTAAAGAGGGGGTAGGTGGTACAAAAAGAAGGGCTGGGGGGTATGGACAAGGAAGGTTTCAGCACGTTCCTTGCTGCTGTATAGTGTAACAGCTAAACGGTTGCCACCGTCATAACCTGAAAGTGCTGCTCTCACTGCAGCCCCAGTGACTTGTCTGAACCTGACAGGCTGTCAGAGGGCTTGAAAGGATGAGGACGAGAGAAAGAAATGCAAAAAGAAAAAGGAAACAAAAAATCTGAGAACCACGGGCCACAGGTTTCAGTTGTCACCTTAACTGACATTTCACAGCTCCCTTGCATTTGCATGCCAGTGAAAAGCCAAATATGTGTTCACCACCCCGCATACAACTGGGTTCTTGTATTAAAAGATAATGCTTAAAACCTGCAGTTCATGTTTCACCTCTCCATGTTTCACCGTTTCAGCTGGCAGGGAGGAGTCCAGACCTTTAATATTATTTTGTTTTGGTTTTGTTTTGTTTTGTTTTTTTACCTGCAAGAATGAGCCATTTGTGTCTTTTGCATCCCCAAGAAATGGTACTGATTTGCAAGAGGCTCAGACATACCTCCAGACTGGACTTTGTAAAGGGACGCAGGTCAGACCTTGCCCTGTTTCGGCGATATGAAATAACCTCGGTAAGGCTGAGCCTCGCACCCTGCGGGGTGGCTGCGGGAGCGGAAGGGCTTCGCTGGCCCAACCCGGGGAGGCTGGAGATGGCGGTGCCTGAGCGCCCTCTGCTCGCCAACAGCTTCCCTGCCGCGGGCTCACCGGCCTCCGCCGGGCTCCCTGCCCTAACACTCCCCTTTCCCATATCCATGACCATCTGGCTGTTCCCAAAACGCCAACAGCGCCAGGAGATCACTAGGGAGCTAAAGATTGAGTAGGTACCCGCAAAAGCGGCTATGAGAAGCGGTCAAAGCCCTCTCTCCACAAGGATCTTCCCATCCCACTACCCCGCAAGGGCCCGTGGCCAGCTGCCTAGCTGGCCCCTCAAGTCTTCTTGACTTCTGAGATGCCCAACATGCTTAACGGTGGCAGTGCTGTGGCCAGAGGTAGATTTGAATCCCTGCACCTGAGTGCTCAAACTACATAAACCATGCTCAAAGTACATAACCATGAGGTGCCAATGCACTTCTGTGTGTTGAACATGGACCCTCTATCATAGAATCATAGCGCCTGGAATAGACCTTTAAGATCATCAAATCCAACTATTAACCTAGCACTGACAAATTACCACTAAACCATGTTCCTCAGCACTACATCTACACATCTCCAGGGATGGCAATTCCACCACTTCCTTAGGCATCCAGTTCCAATGCTTGATAATCCTTTCAGTGGAGAAGTTTTTCCTAATATCCAGTCTAAACCTGCCCTGGTACAACTTGAAGACATTTCCTCTCATCCTATCGCAGGTTACTTGGGAGAAGACTGACTCCCACCTCTCTACAACCTCCTTTTAGGTAGTTGTAAAGAACAATGAGGTGTCCCCTCAGCCTCCTTTTCTCCAGACTAAACAACCCCAGTTCCCTCAGCTGCTCCTCATAAGATTTGGTCTTTAGACCCCTCACCAGCTTCATTGCCCTGCTCTGGACACACTCCAGCACCTCAGTGTCTTCCTTGTAGTGAGGGTCCCAAAACTGAACACGGTACTTGAGATGGGGCCTCACTAGTGCCACGTACAGAGGTACAATCACTTCCCTGGTCCTCTTGGCCACACTATTTCTACAACAAAGCAGGATGGTATTGGCTGCCTTGGCCACCTGGGCACACTGCTGGCTCTTATTCACCCACCCCCAGATCCTTTTCCACCTGGTAACTTTCCAGCTGCTCTTCCCCAAGCCCGTAGCATTGTATGGGGTTGGTGTGACCCAAGTGTAGAACTCGTCACTTGGCCCAGCAGTAAAAGTCAGTCTGGCTTAACAGACTGGGCTTAAAAGGAGGAGGTGCTCTTGCATACCTGCCCTTTTTCCCCTTTGCTTCCTGCTGATGTCAAAGTTTTGGAAGTCAAAGCCTTATGGAATAGCTCAAGCAGAAAGCAAGCATCATGGTACCCATGGAGCTGCACTGTCTCACCGTCTCAAACCTACTTAGACCACGTGTCTGTTTGCTTCTTCCACCACAGTGACAGTTGATTTGCATCATGAAATACTTTTGGCACGAGGGGTGCATTGTAATCAAAACCTACTTATGTGATGCAATCGGCAAGTTTATCGCTTTATGTGTGTGTACAGGCATATCCACAGATTGCCAGTTTTTCTCCAAAAGGCAAATATATCTGGAACCTGATCAGGAGAAAACACAAAGAACATTAAGGTAGAAGGATCTTGTTGCATTAGTAGTACTATTACTAATAAAGTCCTAAATGATAGGATGCTTCAGAGTCATTTATTCCAGTGCAAAGATGCTATGAAGTACTTCTAAGGCTGACTGCTAAGACTTATTCCAATTTTATGCTGTAATAAATGACAAGATGCAACACCATAAAAATTCAGGTCCATGACCTGTAAGTAGTCACACTGTGCTGCCAGCCAATTCCTATCAAATCCTATATTACTTTCAGCATTTCTATACTGTTCAATGCTCTTGTGTGAGCCAGGTTATCCTAAACTTTATTATATATGGCTTTGAACATTTCATCAAGTTATGCTCTTGCTACAATAACTAACTAGTTCTACCCAGATGCAACTCTGGCAAATTAAACTTGCACCGACATGGAAAATTAGCCCCTGCTAATCAGACTTTAGCAGCTGGATCGGTGGGACTGTGTGGATCAGCCAGGGAAATGTTGATAATGGTGGTGGGAAGGATTTACCTGCCAAAGCAGAGGTATCTAGTGCTATTTTAGGCTTGTGTGTATCCAGCTCAGCCCTTCCCTTCCAGTCCAGAAGGGTGTGGGACTCTCGTGGGTTGTGTGTCAGACACGCCAGGCCTGTATGGGTGTATTGGGTATTGTAAGATGTATAAACCAGCCAGTTAGAGGTTGGGCAGGGTAAACAAATGTGCTTAAAATAGCACTACATGACTACATTTAGGCAAATTAATGTGGCCTTGGCATGTCTGAAACCCTGCCCTGTTATGTCATTTTGATACCTGGCACATGGCAGGAGGGAGACTTGTCTATTGGACTACACAGATTACACAGATACAGCGCTTAGAAAAAAATTAAGTCAAGAACGAATGTTACTGCCTCTAGAGGTAGGTGGAAACTGAAAGGGTGTGGTTTTTTGGAGGGATTACAACTTCAGAATTGAGACTTCCGATTCCCTCTTGGTCATTCCATAGGTAGCTACATGCATGATATGATCTTGTCCGCAGCCCGACTCCTGCAGCCATTGCTCTGCCTTGGGCATGTACTGCAAATTGGAAAGTGCACATGAGCATGCGTGGCTCACTGCTAACTCCATGGACTGCACATCTCTGACTGGATCTTGTGAAGAAAAAGAGAAGCAAGACCTCATCAGAGCTGGGGGGACTCGTGAGTTCAGAGCAAAAAGGCTTCTCCATGCTGGAAGTGTCCACTGTAGCCAAGGAGGGAAAAAAAAACAACCCTGTATACAGTTTTTATAAATAAGTAGGTTACACCAAGCTCGTAACTGACTCACGCCTTTGTCATCCAAGGAAAGCAGCTCGGCCAGGCTCTGAACTCTGGCTGCCCGTGCAGCTGGCAGGATTACATGGAGATGCAGCTCAACTGGAGGGATTGCATTCAGCCACACGACGCAACACAAACCCTGGTGCAACAGGGAGGCCACAGCAAGCTCCTCCATAAACAGCACAGAACTGTAAAATTGATATCTTTTCTGGGCTTGGAGAGACAAGCCTTGCTGTGCCTGACACTCCTGCCACATTTCCCATCTATTTGGTGAGGGGGCAGGGAGGAGAGGTGGAGAGGGACTGGGGTGGAGAAGAGACCACACTACCATAGAGCACAAGGAAGCTCCCCACAGACAGCCTTCATAGGCAGGCAGTTTGCTGGGGGAAGGGATAATAATTTAAGATTTTGCCTCATTTACAAATGGGCAGAACATTGCTTCCATCAATTCCTCTTATTTCCAGTGACAATATCTACACCAGTCAATCAGGGCACAGCCTCAAGCAGCAACATGGTTTTTAACTATTGACATGTTTCCCACTACAGTTTTGCCCTGTGACACCCTGGCTTCTCACAGTTGACACCCCTGTGGCTGGTCCTGACCACAGAATGTGTGAGCTCAGCTGGTGCTGGTAAGAAAATGGGGTCAGCCCTAAGGACATGATCTGGGCTCTCCCTACTTGCTTGACATCAGGGCCAGAGAACAGACCCTGGCTGACATGCTCACTACTACACATTGCCAATATCAATGATTTCTTGGATTATTTTGCTAGGGAAGGCATAACTGTACTGCATGATACAAGAATTAATTGTCTGATGCCATTGTTCTGACTGCTGAGGTGATCTTAGGGGCTGCAGGAAGCAGAGCAGCCTTTACCTCTGCTTTGGCAATTTTCGTTGTGGAGGCTTCCACAGAGCATAACGGCATCCTTCAATAGTATTTGTTGCACCAAGTTGGCATGTGAAGCCACTTCTGAAGGCAAGTTATGAAGCTGCAGATACCCACATGAGAGAAAGCAAGTTTCTGCTGGGCCTGAAGCGGGTAAACCTCTGCTGCAGCCCTTTCCTACTGGAGTGCTAATGCAGATCAGAAAAATGTATTTCAAGCGGTGCTCCTGGCTGCTCAGCGCTGTCAGCTTTCACATGTCCCAGCAGTGTTTCCCCAAAATTGCTGAGGAAGCAGAGTCTGCCCCGGAAAAAGCCCTCAGAAACTTTTGTGAAGTTTAGCTTAATGCTCTACATCGCAAATTCCAGCTGGCCAACACTCGCTGCCAGTGGAGAGACACTTCTACCCATGTCCCTGTGGTTCTAGTTCAAATAGTGGTCAAGTAATACACCTCACACCACCGTGGGCTCTTTATTTAGCTCATATTCAGGACCATCTAGCAAGGGACTAAGTCTCAGGCAAGCTAGCTGGTAGGTATTCCTTGTCACCGTACTGAAGTTAAACAGGTCCAATCCTTTCCTCTGCCTCACACAAAATCTAGGCTCCACTTTTGCCCTGTGCAAGTCTAATTTGTGGCCTAGGGAGCTGCACAGACTTTGTATGTTCCAGACACAAATTTCTGTGGGCTGACAATTTTCCTCCCCCAGACAGCCACTTTTAGAGAGGTAGGACATGGGGGTGCATCTGAGTGGTGTTTACTGCCCCCAACTGCCCATCACCAGAGAGCACCCGTCTGCAACCTTGGTGTATGATTTTGCATCCAATTGCAACCTGAGTCAGGTATTATTTTTTTGCATCCCATTGCAAGTCTACTTTTTCCCCAGCCACCACAGATCTTTGCCTCAGGCCATTTTCAGGCTTTTAAAAGACAGCGTGTCTGAGATGCAAACACACAACTACCATGGCTTTGAACTAGGTGAAAGATCACAAGATGTGTTGCAAGGAGTTAAATTTGCAGCTGTAAAAATCAAAAGCAACAGTCTAAGCAGGCTTATTTAGAAATCAATAAGCAAACTAACGTTTGAAGTCTGACATGTATTTTCAAAAGTTTGCTTCTATCATCGTCACCACCACCCATGGAGTTGCTGCACGTCAATGCCTATGTTCTGTGTTGTCATCTTTTCCCCAGCACAACCACTGCTTATCAGTGAGGATGTTGTGAAATGTCTTCTTTAAGGCTGGCAAGAAAGCGAAAAGGGATGGGGAGCCAGGGAAAGCTGGGTATGGTGCTCACATATCATTTGAACAGGAAAGCTTTGGACCCAAAGCCAGATCATTGTCCTCCCAGTATTTCACTGGTTCTCCAAGCATCTAGTTAAAAATGAGCCCAAGTACACCCTTAAGGAACTGGTATTAGGTATATAGCAAACAGACAGAGGATGTCTAGAGATCTCCAGGACACTACAGATGTCTCACATATTGTTACTGAATTCCCATTATTCATAAACTGCTAGCAATCATTTTGTGTCGTACCTCACAGGTGGTCTATTAAGGGTTCTTGGCTGCAGTTGCTGGAATAATACTTTTAGGATATATTATATTATATTATATTATATTGCATTTGTCATGGCTGTTTGGCTTAAATACTTGTAATTAGAGTGCCTTGTAGATAGTACAGTGAAGAACAAAACAGATTTCAGTAACATGCAGATGAATAATTCAAAGTGTATTCCTTAAAAAAAGGATTTGTTTTTCTCTCTTTTCTCATTGTCAAATTGAGTTCCTTGATCTAAAAGCTGGGAACTGGTCTCCCTGAGGTTTGTAGGTCATGTAGCTGCCACCCTCCTGGCAAGTTATGGAGTTCAGAGAAAACTGAAGCGTTTCACAGCAAAAAAACTTCTGTAATGTCAGCTTCTCTATTCTGGATACGCCAGCTCCCAGCTGCTGCCTCTCCAATAGGTACTCCACCCAGCCCTCAGATAATAATCACAAGCTATTTTGCCAGCTCTGTTTCCTTCTACATTTTTGCTGTTAACTCCATCAACTGAATTGATAGCATGTAGCTTGAGAACATGGTGACTTACAGAGCAAAAACCTGTTATCTGGGCTCCAGGCTATGAAAAATTTGACCCTTAAGCTGAAAAATACGCAAGCACATGCCAAGCTTTGTTTTGAGGAGGCTGCTTGTAAGTTTAAAGTTAAGTGGGAGTCCTTAGGAAATAGGGCCAAAAATGCACGGGGTGCATCATCAGGGTGAGCCAATTTGCTAAATAGATGTGGACATTGACAAAGTCACATTCCTAGGAAAAACTGCTGCTGTACTGTACTGTACAGGATCTCTCTGGGCCTGCTGTCAAAGGGCCCAATGCTCCTGTTTCCACTCAGACAGAATTTCCACTGAGAGCAAGAGTTGATATGATCAAGTAGAAATTGCAGAACGAGATTCAGATTGGCACATTGTCACCTAAGAGATAAAACATTTTGGTTGTTTTTTTTTTTTCAAATCAGTTTCTGAAGCAGATTTTATTTTTCAGGAGCGTTATTTCTTCCCTTAGTTTCATAGTTTCCTTCTTACACAAAATTATTTTAGCAGCCCAAAATATGTATCTGCACGTGCAAACTTCAGCAGTGTGTTAAAGAGACACTGCCCAAAACAGTTTAGTCCTTATGAAGTGAAAAGCATAGTGTCTGACATGGAAAGTTTATGTCAGTTTAAGCTTGAATAATTTAATCCATCTGTCACAGAGGCCTTTTCGTAAACTATTTCTCTCTAAGGCTTCCCTTTGTCTGAGCAGGTCTCCAAGGTGGTTCTTCCTGTCTGCCCCTGCCCCATTTGTTGCATACAAACAGCGTCCACATTGCAGGACCTGGCATTTCCCAGCAAAACTGCCCTCATGAACCCCAGGAGGGTTTTTCTACCCTACTGATTCACATAATGAATCAGATCATCATCTCTGAGGACATCCTAGAATACAACCCACTGCTGTAGGGACTTGTGAAGCTGAAGTGAAGAGACACATGGATTTTTCCAAGGAATCAAAAAAGTACTTCAGCCAGCACACAGTAAAAAACATCTTAGAGATAATAATAACACATATATAACAGCGTAGGCATCTCCCCACCATTTTGAGGGCCTCCCTCCAAGTCCCCTAAAGAGCTCAGTGCTCTCCATCACTCACAAGGTTTCCTTGGGGTCACAGTGATCCAGATACAGCAGAAGCCCTCCAAGTACAAGTACTTGGAGACAAGTAGTCTGCCCATTTGGCCAAGCTTACCCTCTTTCTTTTAAAAGCACGAGTGTCCTCCACCACCAACTGATCCACATTCCCCATTTGTGATCACTTTGTTCCTTACCTGGCATTCTGTTCTGAGAGAGCTAATTCAGCCCAGGCAGAGGTCATCTCCCCATCCAAGGGCTCTCCAGCTGCATGGAAAGTCACCCATGCTCAAGAGCTTTCCATCTGTGCTACCATGCCAAATGAAGGCATTTTTATGCCTCTTTTCCTGCCACATCGAGCTGGAGCTCTCCAGAGATGAGGGATAAAAATGCCTTCATTTAGCATGGTCGCACAGGTGGAAAACTCTTGAGCATGCTATGAAGGGTCTTTCTCACTCCTTCTTGCTGACTCCTTGCCCTCACCCTTCTGAGAGGGTGAGGGTGGATGTGATAAGGGATGAGGTAAACCAGCTCTCAAAATGGACCTGTCCTTCTGACAGAAGCGTGCTGAGCAAGGCTCTGGTATCAAGCAGACTTCATAGGGGCACACTTATATGTGGCCAAAACCCTCTCATCAATACTGAGCAAAATAAAGCTCATTCTGGGCCTGATTCACCTCTGCAAAAGCATGTGCTTAATGTGGTATAATTTGAAGCAGTATTTCAATACAGCCTTTATATACAGCCTGTAAAACTACAAATGGTATTTTACTGGCATAAATGGGTTCCAGGTGTGACAGCAGTTGGCACTTAAGAAGAGGGAAACTCTCAGCTGGGTGCAGTTGTTGCAGATGATTGGTGGCTGTAATTTTCAGCAATGCAAACATGGGGAAGCTGTCCTAGGCTTCTACCTAGGGCAACAGCACTCCAAGCTATTTTCTGCCACCTTTACTCATGCTGATTTCAGTGAGACAAGTCATGGGTTGAAACGATACTTGCTACAGATCGATGACAGGGGCTGGCACCCAGGGGAGACTTGCACTTTTTCCTCGCTGAGCTGAGAGAAATAGCCCATATGTCTCAGTTCAGCTCTCGTTTATGGGGTTACCTGGGTGGGTAGCAGAACATCTTCTGCTTAGTTAGTCCTGGAGTCCTGCTATAGCAGTCCTATAGCACTGCTTTCTAGTAGCTACTTCAAAGACTAGAGTTTCCCAGTGGGGAAATCTTGACTATAATAAAATCAGCAGCATTTTGCCATCAGTTTCATGGCAGTAGCATTTGAACAGAGAAAGTGTATAGAAGTCAGTGGGTGTTTTGATTCTGTGAAGAGCATGCAGCTGGAAGAAAGACTTTACTTAAGAAAAATGTACATAAACAAAAGGAAGCTCAGCTTAAACTGAGAAGTGTGAGTCTGAACAAATTCAGAGCAGCTATTATCTGCCAGTCTGATTTGTAGGCATGGAGCTCCTAAATTACTGTTGTTTGGACAAGAACCAGAAGTTTGGTCTTCATTTGTGAGCTAGATCATCGATATGGGCTGAGTCCAAAACCCACAGTTTTTATAAGGCTGGGCTATTTCTTACTTCATATTATTAGGCACAAGAGACAAAGCTGACTTAGATTTACAAAATCTTGGCTCAGATGCAAAAAGCATCAGCATGACTACCGAGGGTGAGCGTATTCTCAGTTAAGGCCCTTCCAGGAATCAGGACATTTTACTGAATTTTAAAAGCCAGGCTCCAAGTGGAGATACAGTATTCATCCCTATGATAGCTTCGCTTGTGTATTACATGGAGTGGTGTAATATTACATACAGGGCATTTTGGGTTTTTAGCTTTTTCACTTTATTCAATCCTGGAAGTGCATGGCAGCGCAGACAAATCCTGCAGCTGTTGGCCCCTTTGCATCTGTGCTGCTTCTGTAGGCAGTCAGACTTTCAGTCATCAGGAGGTACTTACACACTCCAAAGCGGCTTTCATCAGGCACCCAAGTTCCCTTTTCTCTGTGCTATGCCACTGAAATGCAATCGACTGGAGCGAGTCAGTGCTGCTGGGTGCTGTGCAGAGATGCCACAGAGCAATTCTGAATTTAAAGGGAAGAATAACTTTTCCTCATAAAAACTTGAAGGGGAATAGAGGCAGCGATTTTTGGCGAGAACAAGGCAGGGGAAAAAAGCGGGGGGCGGAGGAGAGTGGTTTTTCTCTCTGGGAGGGATGCCTGGAGAGATTTTCGCTGGCACCAGGAACTTAGTACAGTTTTCCACCTTGTCCAAAAGATGGCACTGTTACCATAGCAGCCACGCTCCTGCCTCCAGGGCGGGAAGGGGCAGCAGCACAGCCCAGCTGCACCTTCCCGGGGCAGGGGTCTCGCCCTTAGGCACCCCTCAACCCAGCACTCCTAGGTTCCTTAATGGCTGATTTTACATGATGTGGCAGCAGGCCTTTTAGCAGCCTGTACCTGGTTGTTATCCTCCAAGGCAAGAGGGCAGCTCAGAGGTTGACTCTGCTCAGGCAGCATTTGGTTCCTCTAAAATCCAATTCCAAATATTTTGAAACAGCTTTTTGTTTTAAAGTGAGGTGGGAAGCAGGGAGAAACAAGAGAGGGTTGAAGGGAAGAGGGATGAGAAGTTGTGAGAAGAAAAGGTGTGAATGAGAGCACTAGCAGTGGGAGAATTGGTGGGAAATTGAAGAGACGGGTCGAGGAGCCAGCATGCAGGCAAAGAGCAAAGAGATTCAAGGTCCTAGGAATAAGGAACAGAGCAAAGAATTTGGGGTGGGAAGTGCTAAACTGGCCTTGCTCAAATTTCTGCCCTTACACTACTTTTGTGCTGAATGTGCAATTAATTTGTAGTGCTGAGGAAATGAGAGAAATTTCCTCTCCATGGAAAGAGAGTTAATGGGCCAGGTACAGATACTTATGGAAAATACAAAAATTGTCTCCTCTTCCCTGCAATCTTTCTACGCCAATCCTGGTGGTGTGTTATTAACCAGAATCCTTTGCACAGGAGCATCACGTATATGATGGAGGTTTTGCACTGGGGGAGCTGGTCCACGAAGATCTGGGTGTATCCCCATGGAAGGAGCAGGTACAGGGGGCAGAGGAGTTGCCTGGCCACCAATCTGCTCCATGGGTCGTTCACATAAAGTGGAGAAGTTTGCCTGCAATGTCCACCCCTGCAGATGGCCACCACCATCTCAACAGATAAACTTGACTTTTGGATACAGCTCAGCCTCAGCCAGAGGCCGGTGGGGTTCCCTCTTACTTCTCTCCTTTGCTCACAATAAGAATCACCTGGCTTAACAGCTGGAAGGGACATTTGTGTCTGCCACCTGCCCAGAGGTGCATGGGAACTTCTACTTGGTCAGTCGAGCCTTGTGCTCGATATGTTGCTGCCCAACTAGAGACTACCTTTGTAGAGAGATACAGAAAAGAATGTATCAGCTTTCTAGGGGAGCACAGGAACATTACACTGGACTGCTGTATAGGAAATGAGAAATTCTGTATTGGCTTGAAACTACAGACATTTAATTTATACTTACATCCTTTTCAATCCAATTTGTAACTTTAAAAATTATCCAGGAGGTTGTTGGTTTAATTGACATCATTGTTGGTTGCAATTGCACCAGTTCGTTCCTACACCCGGGGACTCCTTTTCATAGATTTCAATTCACTGATTCAAGATTTTAAGGCCAAAACAGACCATTAGATCATGTAGTCTGGCCTTTTATGCATGGACTTTGATCTGGACATTCTTCTTCTGAGCTGCATGAGATGTGGCTGGTGAAAACCTGCATCCCAAAAAGGTGCTCCAGTCCAGACTGGTGGTTTCCAGGGACGGACAATGCACCGTTTTCCTTGATCGTTTATTCCCGTGGGTAATCAGCCATTTTTGAGATTAAAATGCAAGCAAAATCAAGATTTTGGTGACCCAGGATATTGCCCAATCCAAAAATGTGTAATGAACAGTACCTGACTGATATGCTACTCATTCTTTAAAGAAAAATTCTTAAAATATAAATTGGATATGGAGAGTACTTATGAGATGTTAATTTTGCCAAGTGGGCTGATTAGCTGCAGACACATTGCAGACCAGTGGGAGTCACCTCTAGTTCTCTCACCTTTAACTTATATTCATGTTAAAACTCAAGCCCTTTTGGGCAATGATGGTGTATGTGTTACAGAACTCAGTTTTTAGTTACCCTTTGGAAGCTGTGACCGGGAAATGCCCCTGTAAGACATCACAGATGGTTCTTTCCACGCACTGCTTGGCAGATGTGCAGGAAAATTACACTGGAAAGTTGGCTCTCAGCTGGGCTTTGTAGCAAGGTGCTAATGCATGTGCTGTAACGCTTTGTAATTACATGCTTTGGGTTGGTTGGTTTTGGGTTTTTTTTTAGTTTCTTTGCCAAATTATAAACCCAGTTGCAAGTTGGAAGCATGAAATCATCCATCTTTACGAGAAGGAAAGCAATGAACTGAACAGATGTTGCCCAACCCGGAGAACAGCACTGCCTGCTGGGGTGCAGCTCTCCCCACAGGTACAGGCACAGCCACCAGGGCCATGCGTGAGTGCTAGAGCAATGCTGGAGGCCTACCCGGTCTCCAACACCTCCCCAGCCCTTTTCAAGTTCGCATTAACCCTGATTTCTCTTGGTTGCTTTAACCTCTGGTCTATTTCTCCCACTCCCTGTCTCTGGACACCACTGCCTCTCTTCTCTATTGCTTTTTTCAGCAGCTTGCCGGGACAGCCCCTTCCCTCAAGGCTACAGGCTGAGGGAGATGTGGATTTTCTTCTTCACTGATGCGACCTCCAGTACCCAACTAACTGGGGACCAGATGACATGAAATAACATTTAATAAGGCAAAACACTCACCTCTTGATTTGTGGACACAACAAAACATGCCACGGTTTGCCAGGGTCTGTGCAGTCAGACACTGGGCTTCTCTGAGAGGCTGTGCTCAAACTCCCTACAAATGTAAACATTGCAACAGCCCTGCAACATGTCCTGAGGACCCAAAGTCTGTCCAGGGAGCTGGGGGAATCCCCTAGTTCCCAAAATTGAAGCCCTCAGTACACATGCAGGGCACTCAGGGCTGGGGCATGGTAGGGAGAAGCAAGTTTTGTCTTTGCAGCCATTTGTCTGAGTCCCAAAGCCACCACTGCTTTTCCGTAGGCGATGGGGTCCTTCTCCATCCTGCTTCCACTCCGCTCCCAGCGTTGAGGCATGCTGCTGCTTTCCATGGATTCAGGTAAAGTGGTTAGCATTACATAGCACGTAGTGTTATTTATTCTTACTACAGTCATTTAACAAACAGGAGTGAGAAACTAGAACTGGTAAAAAGTCCAAGGGTGAGGCATATCATGCTTGCTGGCCAAAGGACACCAAAGCCCTGCGCACCCTGATGTCGAGGTCTCAGGGAAATGTGGAAGTCTCAACTCCTTGGAGCAGGAATGAGGAACACTGTCACTAAAAGAAACTGCAAAGGGAATTTTAAATTAAATAGAGATTTTAAATTTTAACAGCATTTAAATTTTAAATAGTCCAACGCTCAGTAAAATGAAAGCAGTATTTCTATTCCAACCTGAAATGCGCCAGATCCTCTGCAGCTGTAAGTTGGTGGTCCTCTGCGCTGGAATCAAGGGAACTTAATTGATTTGTAGCAGCTGACAATCTGCCAGTTCAGGCACTCTCCTGGAAGTACACTGCTCCGATCTGGCTGGTAGGGCAGCCTTGATGTTTCATTAATTTGCAAGGAAGCTGTGCCAGGATAGGCACACACTCTGGCAACACAGCTGAAGAAAAAAAAAAAAAAAGTAGAAAGAAAATTACTCTAAAACTTGTTATCATCTGACATGGTATTGAAGCTAATTTAAAAAGTATTTCCCAGGCTCCCAATCTCAAAGGATCACTTAAGGCTTTTGTTTTTCTTTCTGTGTATGTGTTAGGAAACCACTGCTTGCATTGTGTTTTTCAGGCTCTCTTTCTTTCAGAAGGGTGAGGGCAAGGAGTCAGCAAGGAGGAGTGGGAAAGACCCTTCATGTTATGCCAACACATGACTATTCCCCACACTCAGAGCTTTGTCCTTCACAGTTGGAAATGACTCATTGATAAAGGTTCCTACTACTTCCTTTGGGAGGTCATTAAACAGCCTTTTTGTGCTTCAATGTTAGGATGTTTTTCTTGATAGTCAGCTTAGACATTTCTCTGCTCTGTTTCCTCCCATTACCCCTAGTTACGCTTCGTCCCGCCCTAAACAATTCCTTTTCCCTCCTTGTGTTGATAACATCCCTGTGCGTATCTGAAAGGGAGGGGGTGACTGACACAGAAATAACACAGAAGATTGTATTCAGGCTAGCCTGCAGGATAATTTGCACTAGTGATCCTGGCACGGTGCTGCCGCTGGGGGAGTGAGGAGAAAGAGGGGTGTGTGTGTATTTGCTGCTATATTGGCTGTGCCTAACCCAGTGTGATGCCTGCTCAAATTAACGGGCTTAAGGGACCTCAGGAACTTCACAGGTCTGAGCAAAGCTAGAGCTTACAAAGAGCTGCAGCTCCCTTTCACCAAATGCTGCCCTTGGCAAAGGTGCTGCAGTGCAAAGCTCAAAGTTGCTGTTCTGCAGGGGAGAAGGCAGCCAGCAGCAGGGCTTGTCAGAGGTTGATGCAGCCAGTGTTAGCGGTAAGGAAACTCAGCAGTTGTAAAAAACAGACTAGTGTGTTATCCATCATCCTTTGGATAAAGAATGAGCACAGGCGTGCAGACTGGCATCAGGGGCTGCTGCCTTGAAGGAGTTAACTGGATCATCTTCCGCTACCTGCTTTCTGTTCTGGTGGTCCAGGCTCTGGTCAGGTAACTGAATACCCACAGTAACTCCACTGCTGGTAACTGGAGCCTCATGGTCCTTGCTCTTCTCAGTGAGCATGTGGCTTACTGTAAAAATAGTGAATTTAAGAAGCTAAAAGATCCCTCTGGATGAACCAGCATATGGAAAAAAAGAATTTAATAACAACATTATATCATAATCACAAACCAAAAAGTACTTGAAACTTGTGTTTATTGACTTCTATGCACTGAAGACAGCCTGGGAAAACAAAGAAACTGAATAGAATAGAAACTGACAAATGTGAAGCTACAAATGCTGTCCAAAGCAAAGCACAGAGCAAATAGGCATGGCTTTAGTGAGGAGAGAAGCACATCCTGGCTTATAGGAAGTGTACAGCTCCCTCTGTGCTACTGAACCATAGCAGAGATTTTTTTGGCTTCTCGGTTAAAGCCGTTTCCAAAAGTGCACTTTGAATATCTCCAAAGGTTTTGGGGTAAATGTCGCTGTTCCCAGGTCTTTTCCTTTTCTCAGCTGCACTCACATGTTAAACCCAGGATTTAAAGGCACTTCTCAAAATCCAGACAGAAAAAAAAAGTTGACTTTTTTTTGGAAATAAACAGCAATGAGAAGTTGAGCTTATTGGCTCAAAACTGCTGCACTAACACTGTCATATTAGCAGTAGGATGCATCAGTTCTGCAGAACTGGGATGGACAGGCTGTCTGGGAAAGACACAACTCACCTGATGTGCTGTTGCAATCCACACACACAGAATTTGGAGGAAAGGGTCCAAAATCACCTATTCACACATACTTCTCCACATTATGCCTTAAAGGATCAGAGCAGATCACCTGAATGGTGCTGCAAGGGTTAATACTGGGGAAAGATTCAAATGCAAATGGCCAAGGAGAAAGCTGGACTTCAGAGACAGGAAACGGGAATTGTTTTGCCTCCTCCTGTATGACTTCAGCTGACTTTCTCCTCACATTTCGGGGTCATCAGTTGAAGGCTTTGAGCTTCTTTGGCTTTGTTGCTGCTATATGGGCCGGGTCATTCACTGGAATGTAGAAATCAGTGAGGTCAACAACGCACCTCTAGGGATGCAGACTACAAGCCTATGAAAACTTTTCATCCTTCACTGCTGAAAAGCAGCACTGGCATTCCTCCCGGTGGCAGGACCCAGCCACCTCTGTAGCCTCCTCTGGGATAGTGGCTCTTGGTCATTCACATAAGGGGACGATTTCATAATCTAGAGAAGATGCTCAAAGCTGAGACTTGTTTAATAAAATTTTGGGGAAAAAAAAATAAATAACTAAAGGTCTGTGGGAAAAACTGGAACAAGATTTTCTTGCTGACAGGAGGATTGAGGCTGGAGGACAACCAGGCATTTAAGAGTCAGGACTAAAATTTCATAATGTTCTTATGAGTAGCATTTAATCCCTTTGGGATCTCAGCACTCTCAGGTTTACAGGGAAATGGGGTCTAAAAAAAATTGCTTTGAATGCCAAGCTGTAGACTAGATAAACATATTCCTGGGGACAGATCTGATTAGGAAAGTTCCTTTGAAGGGGAGCCATGATATGCATATAGCTTTGGTTTGCCATTATGAATCAGCTAATCTGATCATTACCTCCTGCTGGCCTCGAGGACACCCCACCTGACCAGCTCTGCCTACCTATTTGAATATACAAGCAGCTTCCACTCCAGTGGATGGTTTGCCAGTAGTTTATAAACTACAGCAGGAAGCAGTGACAGCAGGAGAGATAGTACACTGCAAATTTTTTTCAATATCCCTTGCTTCTGCAGGCAGAATGGATCTTGCTGCACTGACCTATGCAGCAATGTTTTATACATCATACATACAAATACACATTACATATATACATATAAAGTTTATAAAATGTACACACTTCAGTGTGCATCAGTACAAACATGGAATTACTGTGAAGTGACAAGAATGGTTAAAGTAAACTTTATGGGCCATGTCAGTCAGTACTGATAAGGCTGACAGTTGATGGTGTTAGCACAGAGCCATATCTCTTCACTTCTTGAAGCAACATCCTGCACAACTGTTTGCAAAGGATTTTTTTTTTCTTTTTTTGAAGGCCCAGATAATCTCTTCCTCTTGATGGAAGCAGTGCTGGAAGCTAGAGCAAATGATGCATTCGTAGCAAAGAGCTGTAAGATGGAGTGACAAAGTACTTCTGGAGAGCAGTGCCAGCTAGGGGAAGAGATCCTACATACATCACTCCACCAAAATTAGGCTGCAAGGAAAAAAACAAGATCTCTTGTAAGTACTGGCAGTTCATATGGCATTCAATCAATAATTTTTAATTATATACGTGCTGATTTAGTTTAGCTTTTCTTTCTTCTTAGCAATCTAAATACTTGTGACTGCTTCTAGTTATTTTTTCAGTATTTAGCAGCTCAAATGACAACAGAAATATCTCTTGTTCCACTTCTGCTGCCTCAGCCCTGAAACCAGGGGTCCAACAAATGTCCATTCTGTGTCTGGGTCCTTTTCCTGAGAATCCCATGGAGAGGTTAAATGGTATCAGAGCAGATTGGGGTTTTACTTCCATTTGAATTTGTTCACTGAGTTGGACTGCATGCAATTTTATATTTACTTCCCTCTCCCAGCTGTAAACTACCACTAAAACACATTGGGAAAAAGTCAGGTTGGGACCCCGGCAGTATTAACATGCCTGCCTTTCCCAGATCTGTGACCCATATTTGCTCTGCTTGGCTCCTTTCTGGACTTTCATCGGAGCAAAAAAAATATCAAACAAAAATATAAATTGAGATTTTCCAAGGGTGTTACTGACCATGGAGAATGCAGATGGTATTATTCTAACAGGGCTTGGTTTTCACTGAGTGATGAACATTCACTTTTGGAAAAATGAATGATTACTCGAGCTGATCACATATCAAGGCATTGCGGATCACTGGTCCCTTTCCAAACAAAAAGCAGCTGAACTGTTGAAAATAATGACATTCAGACAACATTCTGAAGGCAAAAAGTTTACATTTTCCACTTGGCAGCTGGCAAAAAAGTGTGTCCCAATATTAGCCACTCCATCCAGGAACTCATATCAACAAACTGATAATTTCATGGCCTTGCCATCTTTAAGTGTTCCTAAGGTCTGGTGAACATGCAGGCAGCTGAGGAGAACGAGGCATTTTTAGATGGTTGCATAAAGAAGCACCATGGAAAGAAAGAATGTAATTCTTGAACCACTGAAGTGAGTATAAAGTCATTCAGTGATGCTATTACAGCTAAAGCACTCACCAAGTGAAGAACCAAAATGTGGAGTTCATCAAGGTCAACAGGACCTTCCACTGGCATATATGGGCTTTTCCACCTTAGCAATATTTTGCTAAACTGTAAAATTCTCCTTCTTAAAAATGGCAATGCTGTGTTCTCTTTCTAAGTCAGTGGGGTTTCCCTGAGGCAGCTGCAAAGTTGAAGATGATACTAAGTTACTGCAAGATCTCATCTCTCCCCTATACTACATTTACAACCCATTTACTTAGAAGATGAGGTGTAAGACAACAGGTGAGGTGACACATGTCAAAAAATCTTGGCCAAGAGTCACTGGTATGCCAAGTATGATGTGAGACTGTAAGATGATTTTTGATGTTTGTAATGATTGCAGTGCTGTGACTGGAAATTCATATAGGAGTAAGAAAGAAGTGTTACTGTGGAAGGCTTTGGGCTACTGGCTAAAGCAGCAGTGTATTTTTCATGACAAATTCAGAGATTTAGCATTGGCAGAACTAGCTATTTATACTGTGCCCTTGAAAAGGTTACATGAGGTATCAGTCTAATAATACCTAGGACATAAGAGTAGTTGAGAGGCTTAATTAATCACAGTCTTGAAGTCTCAAATCCACAGAAGGTAAGTGAAAAACAGTATTATTATAATTTGGGCCCTCTAGATGCTTATGTTCAGGATCAGCTACCTAGAGTAATTTAAGAAAAATGTGTTGACAGGTGCCGCCCCTGCAGTTCATCTGTTACAATTCCCTGTGGAGTGGCAGTATTTTTAGCTGTAAGTGAACTTACAGTATAAAGGAGTGCAAATATTTCCTAGTGTAAGGTCTAAGGGGCTGATGCTGAATTTGGGAATAGTTGCTGGGCAGTGATTCATGTAGTTTAATAGCCAGCATCTGAGAGTGGGCAGGACCAAAAACTGCCAGAGAAACTGAGGCAGAAGTGCGAGTTTAGGGAGCAGCCTACTCACAGGATGACTCCTGGGCTCAATTATCATCGAATAGTTAGAGTTGGAAGGGACCTTAAAGATCATCTACTTCCAGCCCCCCTGCTCTGGGCAGGGACACCTCTCACTAGAGCAGATTGCCCAAAGCCCCATCCAGCCTGCTCTTGAACACTCCCAGGGATGGGGCATCCACAACCTCTTTGGGAAACTGTTCCAGTGTCTCCACCCTCACAGTAAAGAATTTCTTCCTAATATCTAATCTAAATCTCCCCTCTTTTAGTTTAAACCCATTAGCCATCATCCAATCCTTGTAGAATAGGACCTATTATACCTTGTAGCAAGAAGATCTCATCTTTAACTGTACATTGTAGAGGGAGTCCCTTGTTGCTTTAAATGCTGTTTAATTAAATTCCTTTTATTCTTTTTGAGAAGAAAGAATAAACTGAAGTAAAAAAGTTGAATGAATGGCTCCAATCTTTTCATTTCTGTTCCTATGCGGTCATTTCACTGTCCCATTTCTAGACCTTTCTATTTCCACAAAATATTTTAAAGAAAAAAATAACTAAGCATGAGTACAGTATTTCAGAAATGCCAATACTCTTGTTTTATAAAGTAGTGTTGTAATACTCACAGACCCTGTTTTCCATTCTGGACTGTGCAATACTCACGCTATTTAGTTTTTGAGTGACTCTGCATTTTAAGTAGGGATTTTCACTGTCACTAATGATGACCCACTTTTTTTCCTGGGTAGTTTTCAGATTTTAAGAGTAGCTGACATTTGGGTTTGGTTTTTTGTTTTGTTGGTTTCTGTTGTTTTTGTTCCCCCAAATCTGATTTTGTACTTATTCAAAATAGAAGATTCTGCTTGTCCTCGTGTTTCTATCTCAGTTTGCTCTCCTAAAGCCTACTAAAAGTTTTCACAGCCATCCCTAGACCTCAGTGGCCTTCAACTATATTGTGTCATCTGCAAAATTTTCCTACTTCACTGCTCATTCAGTTTTCCAGACCATTAATAAGAACAGCAGAAAGTATATCTGACAATTTGGATCATTAAGAAACCTGCTGCTAATCCTTTGCCAATGTGAAAATGTATCATATCTTTCAGATGTAATTTTCTTTGTCCTATCTAATTTCTAATAAAGAGTAGTAATTGAACTGTTGCTTAAGATATTTACAAGAAATCAAATAAATGACTCTCTGATATTGGCACCGTGAGATGATTAAATAAAAAGGGCTTTGAATAAGAACTGTCGCATGAAAAGCTGTCTCTGGTGATTCTCATGTTGATATTGGCTATTCTCCTTATACTCCTAATGTCAAATTGCATTAGTCCTTAAAAATTACAATAGCATGGGGGAATATAAAGACAGCCTGCTGATATTTCTGATCTCTGTATTTCAATGCAATTTGGTCATCAAAATTCTTCAGGTGTTTTGTCTTCACTAAAATAGTAGTCTTAAATATGTATCTGGGAAGAAGTGGTTTTCAATGAAAAATATTTTCTATTATGTCCTGTGAGGGACAATATGATTATTTTTACCTGTTAAACCAGGAGATCTACTCTAGGAATAAATCTGCTGGGACTGATATTCTGAACCGATCATTACTATACGTAAGTGAAACCACATTTAAAAACTGTCCGCAAACAAACTAAATAAAAATCTGCTATACTGAGGTTTACTAAGGTTTTGACTACACAGAATCTTTCTGACTCAGTGAAATGATCTGATTTTAAGTATATCACCTCATTTCCAACTCCTGCCTGCCTTGGGTGAAAGTGGCAGTGACTAAACTAACACAATCAGGAGATATGTTTGTAAGTAGAAGAAAGAGGGCAGCAAAAGGATACCTCATTCTCATCCATGGGACCAAGTTAATTTCAGCTGAGGGTTATCTGTAATCAGGATTGACCCACATGACGTGAAGCTTTTCTGCATGGGATAACTCTCTGTGCTGACACTGCATGCTGGACAAGAGATGCTTTTGCTCTGAAATAATGATTGCATTTCTAAAGCCAGTGTGATTAGTCTGGGATAAAGTCACCATTCTCCTGGAATGGTATTTTCTTGGGGAGGAAGTCTGATATGGCTAGTGATTAAAATGAAAGTGTACAAATTCTGACAGAACGTTGCATCCCAGTTCTGGCAAATGCAGCAGAAACAGCCAATGCTCTGAGCTCTGCCAATGTGACTTACTGACTGTGGGAATATCTGCTGTGCAGTCATTCACTCCAGCAGCAGTGACTGCAGCTAACTGTCCCTGGGCAGACGAGCTCACAGAGCTGCTGAAGAGGGGCAGTAAAACTTGATAATGTGTCTTTCTCTGAGTCAGAAATGAATCTTCGTTCATGAAGGATGGTAACATAAATATTTAATGTTAAGGGCTTCCAACTTGTGTGATTTATTTCATCATTATCAGTTTCTCTGTCATTTACCCCATTCTTGCATCTGGTATCACCAGAGGGATTAGGTGGTCACCTGAGGGAAACAGCATGGTCCTGATGGCCTGGCTCATACCCTTATTAAAAAGACAGAAATAGCCACTTGGCCTATTCTTCTATATCTGTGATGAGTCAGAAAGAAGACATAAACATCAGCCATATATATGGATCAGCTTAATTATTGCTGGCCTACCAAAGGAGACTATCTATCTATTAATTACAACACAGAGGGTTTTACAGGAGTAGTTGCTAAGTAGCACATTTAGAAGGTGAGTTCTTCCACTTTAGTTTTAATTATTGATAAAGAGGGAGAAATTGGAATATTTTAATAAAAAAGGTATTGAGAAGTCAGTGTAATAAATTGAATGTAGAAGATAACATTTTACAGTTATAATTTGTCATCTCAGAAGATCCAGTGGGAAACCACATTTTTCAGAAACCCTGAAAAGATCGAAAACCATGCTGCATGATAGCTCAAACCCTCCAGAAGAATCTGCGTCTCTGGAGAGGAGAGTGATGTCCATCTGCATTAAGGCCCTTCTGCTCCCTTTCATCCACATCACTCAGTGCATGTTCCACTGCAAGACCAGGGCTTTTATACAGATCCTTTTGTAAGAGGATCCCTGTAAGGGGCACACAACTGGACGTCAAATTGTAGAACAACGTGAACAAGCATAGGTCCTTTACACAAATGGCATCTACAGGTGCTGACTAGGGAACAGGACTGTGAATTCTGGTTGACTAGATTTTATCCTTATCTTTACAACTTGCTTAATGTGACCACTCCCAATGTGTTTGGTCCCGAGGAGTCTCAGTTCTGCAATTTATAATTGTTTTTTTTTATAAATGTGGAGGATTTTTGACAGTTGATAGAAATCATATAGCTCAGTTATATTTTTGTTGCACGCACCCACATTTCTCAGTGGAGGGCAAAATTGTACCACAGTGTAAACAGTTATAACATTCCCTTGGGTTTTTTTTCCCTTGGGAATGAAATTATCTTTATTATCTACTCCTGGCAATTTTGCTAGAACCTTATTAGAGCTCTAGTTGATTACAAAGCCTTGACTGTAATGTAATGTGGCTTCTCTGTAAAAGAGAAGCCACAAAGAAGGACTGTAACCAAATACCTTTCATCACACCTTTCTCACAAATAGGACTCCTGTCTAAGACAGTTAGTTATACAAGTTCCCTCACTGTATGGAAAGAGAAAGAAACCTTCAGGGGAGGACACTTATTTTTGGATAGGATGAATCATCTTCTAGAAGCATCTCTCTCTTTACTGGCTACTAATGAAAGAGCCCAGACTGAGACTAGACATCTAATTTTTTTTATGCCTAAGGTTAAATGAAGGGTTACTCTCAATCACAGTATTGTTAGGTTTCAATCCAAACAAATCGTCGTTGTATCTCCATTGTGTAGAACAAAAAAAAAATTGTCACACAAAGACAATCAAACATAGATATTGTAGTGATCCTGATAACAAAATGTGAAGCACTATTTATTCTAGAAATGCCAATCTAAAAATAGGACTAATTAACCTTAGGGAAATCTCAGGAAAATTGGGTGGCATTCTTAAACCAGCCAGATGCTAGTATGTAATATGTAAATACAGTAAAAGCTCTGGGTGGGTATACTTAATGCATTTCCTTGTTATTCCTCTTGCTTGGTACCTAGTATAGTAAACAAAAAGTAATCTTTAGGAACATGATTTAAAGCTCTTAACATGCTGCATTTATATAACTTCTTGATGACCCTTCAGTATGCTGAATAAATAAATCAGTTCTGGGAGCTTTTGCCTGCCTTCTGAATGGTCTTCTTATGCAAAAAAAAGATGAGTCAACATTGAGCTTGAAATCACCTCAAACAGGTGACTAATCACAGCACCGATCAGAATGCTCTCTGCTCCATGGATAGTGTATCCAGAACAGACATCATCTGTCCATATGGGCACAGAGGGTTTGGAAAAAGAAAGTCTTGGAGGCTAATCACTGCTTAGTTTGGGAGTGTGTATCAACAGACAGACCGTGCACCATGAGCCAGCTATTAAAAGCTTTCCAAAGCTGCTACACACTTCTTGGTAGGAGCCCATCTGCAACTACTACTACACACCTCTCATCTTGTGGGTGGAGGCTGCTTTTCTGTCTGTAGAATCTGCTGGCTCTCTCTACCTCCCATCCACAGTGGCTGCATGAGCTGCCAGAAATCTTTGTATTACTTCACAATAATAGAAGTGTCAATGATTTAAAAAACCCACAGAAGTGAAACAAAACACCTTGGCTCCAATCATTCATTTCACAGCTTCCTTCCCCCTCTTTCTGCCAAGAAAAGGCAACTTCAATGCAGCAGTGTTTTCCTTTCCTCTAAATAAGGTCTTTTCTTGCTGGAGTCACCAGCTCCAGTGACTTTTTTCCTGTCTACCTGATCTCAAACTAATTAAAAACCAGTCTTTCAAATGCCTCTGGAGGGTCACCAAACTTAAAGCGAGTTTCAAGAGAATGAATACAGTCCAAAAATGTTCAACATATACTCTGGTAACAAATTCCCATGACTTTGGGTCAATTCTTTTGATGGAGTAATCTGGCACGGTTCATTTCTGACAACAGAGGTATACTGGTTTATACCAGCTGAAGGTTTTGTTCTGCCTTTGTTTACCAACTGAACGCTAAACTAAAAAATAATGAGGTTAACAGGTCACATAGCTGTAGCCTTCTCTTCCTGATAGAGAGGTGGAAGGGATGTCAATTCCACTTTCCTCTTTCCCAACAGAGTCCTGTCCCACTGGTGGTAAAGAGATGGGGATCCTTGCGTAGCCTTCTACACTCATTAGCTTTTCTATAACCGGAGAATCATTAGATTTAAAGCAAAATTGGACAGATCTTGTTCATTCAACAATAATTAGGCAAAAATACGGACTGATATATGCACAGAAGTTATTTAATAATACTCATGATAAGAATCAGCAGGACTGAATAGATAGATGATTTTTCTTTGAAATTAAAGCAAGTCTGAAATTTGGACTAGAGGCAATGTCCACCTATTTCTTCCGGATTCTCAAGTAGTCTTCTAAATTCTATGAGAAAAAGACTATATAGTGATTCTCCTTCTTTTTAATTAAATTTGCAAACAGAAGAGGGTCAAATAAGAATCTAGTCTGTGACTTATTTATTTAGTTGAAACATAAACACTGTGCCTTTGAAAAATCATTATATACAAGCGTGTTTCTAGCTAAAGACTTTATAGCTGGAGATTCTAGGAACAGGAAGATTTATGTGCCTCACATCTCTTTGTACAGCCCCTTAGAGAGCGAGAGCATCTAAGTGTGTGAAAGTGTGCATGTGTGTGTGTATGGATGCCGAATCTCAGAGGATGCCCTTTCAGAATAGCCAAATATATGCCATAACATTAGTATACAACATATCTTGTTATTTTGGTCACAAATTACAATGGGGACACAGAGCCAGGTGTAGATATTCATAGCCTTTGTTTATTACCTACTTGGCAGGAGATATATATGGAACTATCTATATGACACAAGTGGACTATGCACTATAGTACTCAATTCAGCCATAAAAATGCTCTAATTTATTGAAATAGTGCAGTTGGATGACATGAAAACTAATCAAACTAGTGATGCTATGACTGCCTGTAACAAATCACCCCCATGTTTCACTATACCTCTGTTCAGCCTATTCCTCCATCATTTAGAAGTAATCTCAATGCTATTAAAATGTGCCAGATAGACAGCACTTGAAACTGAAGTTCTCTGTTCTTCCGCGGAGCAGATCTAGCTAAGAAATGGCAATGTGTTCTTACCCTTCCGGTGAGACTGTGTGTTACCCCTGACAACAGGAACAGTATTACAGCCAACACTTTTCTGAGGGCAGCTTGTCTGGCACAGGTAGGTCATACCATGGACCCAGTGAAATCCAAGCAGTTTCTGGTTCATTGCAGAGCACAGTCTTCATGAATGAAGCTCTACAGAACGAATCACAGAGTCAGAATGTTTAGAGTTAGAAAGGACCTTAAAGATCATCTACTTCCAATCCACCTTCCATGGGCAGGGACATCTCCCACTAGAGCAGCTTGCTCAAAGCTGCATTCAACCTGGCCTTGAACTCTTCCAGGGATGGGGCACTCACAGAACATGTAATTTAGTGAAAAGTGGCACAGTTCTAAGGCAAGTAGATTTGTCATGCAATAGAAATGGTTGAAACAATCGTGTCTTTCTGTGTGTTCAGGCTTCTTCACAGCACGGCACCCTGCTGCTGAATCAATTAACTCTGCATCTGCAGGTTCCTGCAGTAAGACCTCACTTTACAGAACGAAGGTGTTTCTCAGTGCTGCACATTACTTTCTCATTTGCAATGTTTTTTTTTTACAGGCTTAGGCTTTGACTGAGGACATGGTGTTCTGGCCCAAAAGGACATGTCTTCACAATACATTCAGAGTGAGAATGCATCTGCTCTTTTGGAGAGACACAAGTCTAATAAGCAATCTGCTTGATGCGTGAAGCATGATTAGAGTATGGGAAAGATTCTCATTCATTACATAATTTCTTTGAAAAGATGAACCTGGTGTGTTCGTTACGAGATCCAAAACAAAGAGCAAAAGGACATTTTTGAGGTTGCCTTTAAGGTCATATTTAGCAAATCCTATTTTGTTGTTCCTCAGACCTATCATAATGCTGTAGATTTTTTTTTCCTAAACAATTTTTTTTTTTTTAATTTTCACATTACTTAACCCCCTTTGTTTCAGGTGCTTTAAAAACAAGCACCATTTAAACTTCACAAAGGCATTATGCTCTGGATTCAGTTGGGTAAACTGAGTCAAATGGGCAGCCAAGCAATTTCCATGAGAGGCTGAGCTGAATATACATGTCCAATGTGTTAACTGGACATTGCTCATCCTTAAGCATCATACATCACCCATTTTCTAGAGTGAAAAATCGATGCTGTCATCAAAGCATGCTATAATAAACACAGTATGCTCTTGATACACATATTGGCCAGAGATTTCAGCTTTATGAAGTTGCTCCGAGGAAAGGAAAATCAGTATTTTAAGAGCATAGAGGCATACCTTTAAATAAGTAGCTTCCCAACTGGGCAGAATCTTTGTGCAAGGAATGTGTAGGACCTGATGCAAAGTCTACTGAAATTTCACAGTGGCTTAAATAAAGCTTGGATCAGGACATAATCTCTATATTGTGCAGATAATTCTCAAGTGTAAGAGGTGACAGATCATTAAACTTAATGAAACTTAAATGAAAGAATAGGGGCAGCAACAGGAAATAATATCTGTAAAAAAAGAGTAAGGAATGGTGAAAGATCATTCAATTGTCTCTTCCCCTTTTAAGAGCAAACTGTCAGAGGGGAAGGAGAACGTAGCAATTGGGAAATGAGGTCCACTTCAGATCTGAAAAGCTAGTGTCTATAAAAGAAGAACAACCTAATAGAATATTCATTATGTTTTAGTTTCTCTCCCTCTCTCTCCTGCCAATTTCTAAATATTTGTATATCTTTATCTATACAGCAATAAATACAGGTATTTTTATGCTATTAGTAGTTTTGAAGAAGAGTCTGACAATTATTATTTGAATTTCTGAGGCTATTAATTAAAAATCATCAAAATACACTCTACTGGTCTCTACACCTGCTCCTCACCTAAGGTATAACAGCATCTGTCCTCTGAAGCCAGCAAAACATCACAGATTTATGAGAGGACGAGATCTCATTACAATGGGTTTGAATTTATACTGTGTGTACAACAAATGCTGCTTTGTAGCATTCAGAGGTGCTTTGGAGGACAGAGTCAGTGTGCCACAGTCCAAAATACACTGCCCAGGGGAGGGACAGCACCAACTGGAAAGCACCACATGGCCAGGGACTTCATTATGTTGTATATCTGTGTGGCCAATCAGGCAATTTCATGGAACAGGGGAGGAGAAAGTTTGTAAAGTAGCAGATTTTCTTAACCTATTTCAAATTTTTAAGCCTCCATTATTGAGATTTACCCAAACTTTTCCCAAAGTTTCAATAATAAAGCCTGAGATCAATACCTTGATCTCAGTCTTTTTGATAGACTTTTGATATGTATCAAAAGAAACATGGGTGGTTCTGCCCCTCTGCTCTGGTGAGACCCCCACCTGGAGTAAATGTCCAGCTCCGGAGTCCTCAACACAGGAAGGACATGGACCTGTTGGAACAGGTCCAGCAGAGGGCCACAAAAATGATCAGAGGGCTGGAGCACCTCTCCTATGAAAACAGGCTGAGAGAGTTGGGTTTGTTCAGCCTGGAGAGGAGAAGGTTCCAGGAAGGTCTTACAGCAGCCTTTCAGTACTTAAAGGGGGCCTGCAGAAAAGGTTGGGAGGGACTCTTTATCAGGGAGTGTAGTGATAGGATGAGGGATAATGGTTTTAAACTGAAAGAGGGAAGATTTACATTAGATGCTAGGAAGAAAGTCTTTACTGTGAGGATGCTGAGACAGTGGAACAGGTTGCCCAGAGAAGCTGTGCATGCCCCACCCCCAGAAGTGTTTAAGGCCAGGCTGGATGGGGCTTTGAGCAACTTGCTTTAGTGGGAGGTGTCTCTGCCCATGGCAGTGGGGGTTGGAAGTAGATGATCTTTAAGGTCCCTTCAAATTCTAAACATTCTATGATTCTATGATATTTTCCTTAGAAGGAATGGGGTCGATAGAATCGTGCCTTGTTAAATTATGCTGTATGCTCTGGGGGCTTTTTTGCTTCTCCTTTAACCCATGTTACAGTCAAGGTCACTGGTTAGTTTGTGGGTAGGGTTTATATATATATATTTAACATAAGGCAGAATCTGTACATGACAGAACCAGCAGCTTTTTTTCAGAGATATGCTAGAGCTGCTGAATTCAGAGCCCAGAGCCAGCATCCCAGCTGGCACACAACGTATGTTATAGTCAGTTCATTTTCAGCCAACAAACACAGCCTTGGCATTTTGCTTCCTTCAGGAAAGAAGAGGGAAGAGGAACTATGTCTTGTTTTTACCACTGCAAAGTACTAACTGTTGAGAATGAATTTAAACTATCTGTCAGCTGCATGACTTTATATGAATTATCACTGTAACTTACTATCTGTTGAGCACGGGTACTTACATAGGCAGACACGAAGGGCTGTGCTTTCCCAGAAGACATAAGTCTAATCTTTCCCCAGGAAAAGCATAAAACTGCCATCAAGAGACCTGAAGTCTAGTGAGGGTGGCGGCACACACTGTGTAGTAGGGTTATTTCTGCTGTGTCTGATAGTACCTCACTCACCTCATAAAATGTGTGATGAAATTGTGAATGTACAGTACACTGAGGTTTTCACATACAATGGGATATATCTGCTGCTGACTGATCAGCTGGTCTGCTGTAGATGGCTTCAAATACGAGAAATCAGACTTAGACTGAATGAAACTGAGATTGCATGATTTCTGAACTACTGTTTGTGGCTTTATTCTGGGTTTTTCCTTATGCTATTTTGCCAACCCCACCTTCACACTGTCAGATGTAGAGCAGGTTTTACTGCGTGTTAATGCCCTCAGAAGAGAGGAGTGGAAGAAGATGAGCTGAAGGTACCTTCTCAAGCTCCTCACCACCCTGCAGATCAGAGTTCAGATCACACCCAACTTGCCACCTCTATTTCTCTTCAATCCCCAGCACTGTATGTTTCCAGTTCCAGCCCCTCATAACACCTCAGGTCAGCACTGCCCAGGGCATTGAAGATGCAATTTATGGGGGACTGGAACAAAGCAGGGTCAGGAAGTCTGGCTAAATTACCACAACTTTGATGGCTGCCCTATAGACTGCAGTATTGCCTAAGCTCCCCAAAGCTTCATCACCACTCACCACTTTTTATTAAAGGTTCAATCACAGCTTGAAACTCTTATGAACAATCTGGGTCCCCAGAGGATAAAGAATAAAATGGGCAAGCTCACAGACTATCTAGATATTGTACACAGTAGCGTACCAATGCATTTCTAATAATCTCTTGATAGCAAACATTTCAAACTCATCTGTGTGACTGACATATTTGTGAAAATTAGGGCCTGTCCTGATATCAGCCAAGGCCAAAGTTTATTGGATAATTCACTCGCAACTAATAACTCACCCAGCACTATGAAAATGTGCTTATTTGGTGACCTCTGGGAATGACTAGTTGCCCTTAATGTCACTCATACTGAGACATTGTTTACCCTCAATAAAATTACAGCACAGCTGGTATTATTTGTTATCTCTTTTAACACTCTCAGCAGAGCCATTTACAAATGAAAAGGCACAGAGACTAAAGTATCATGACCAGTTTTCAGCATGCTGGCAAGATGATGAGAGGAAACACAGTTTGCCATTTCTCAGGCTCCCTCCGCTTTGTGGATAAAAGTTAAGTCTCAAGGAAGATCAGCTTGGGAACTCTGTGGACTGAAGTTTAACAAAATTTGCAAATTAGAAAGGCAAGCCCCCATGATTAAAACAGTTGATAATAATGCACTACCAATGTAGTTAGTTTATTTTGAATCGTAACTTTAGGTTTACGTATCTGTAATAACACTTCAGAGGGCCACTGTAGCAGTGTGTCATGAAAGCAATGAAATGACAGGAGTTCTGACCACAGCACTCCATGTTCATTACTGACTAACTTTCCAGACGGAAATTATCGAGTCTGCAAAAGAACAGAGAGCGGCCATGACTTTACTGTGGATGGAGGAACTTTGTTTAGATTGTAAGACACTGTGTGTGATAAATAAAAAAACCCCAAAACCTCACACCACAAAACCAAAACCAAACCCGTAAGTAAGAAAAATTAAAGCATATGAAATTAAGTGCTGTTGATAAAAAAATCAATTCACTTCAAAACCAGCTCTAAGACTCCACTCCTGTGAATGCACAGAGAGCATACCACGTGTCCTTTCTGCCTCAATGCCTTATGCTGCGACAGGCCCACTCTGGTTTGCTGCCTGCACATCTCCCTATTGTTTTTGCAATTAAACAGACTATAGGCACAGCTGCTCACAATTTATTTAATCATTGTTAGCCAGTATAATCACCTCACCATGGTCACTAGGGAAGTGATGCAATATTACAGGCTTATAAAGTACCTCCTGCCTCACATGCCATTTTGAACACACATGCATGTACTGATCTTGTACAACTTTGCAAGAACTGTTTCTAAAAATGAGAGAGATTGGACCTATCTTTCAAAAATGTAATGTATAATTAGATAACAGGAAGAAACAGGACCCTCTGTCTAAGTTTCTAGCTTGCAGATATTTGATACACATATTCAGCATAAACTGTGAAATGGTCCAGCACGTCCTGTGACAACTGCAAGGAAGACAAATGACAGCACAGCACCCTTAAAACTAATGGGAGCTAATGAAATAAAGCTATTTACATGGTGTATTTACCTGCCAGCTGTTTCACAGGCTGCAGTTCAGGCTACTTTAGGACAAATGGAAACCCAAAATAAAGTCGCATTGCAACAGAAAAGGAAACCAATGTCATCCTGTCGTAAATGTCTGCTCAAGTGAGATAGAAAAGGCTGCAGACAAAGAGCAGATGAACACATGTTTTGAAAGTCAAAAGAAGCATGAAAAATTATACACTTCCTGTTGCTTGAGTCATAATGATCCCCTTCAAGGGACTATGTAAAATAAACTACCAAAGCTTTCAGCAACCTATTTACCAAATAATCATTAGGATAAAGTGGATTGTTTCAGAGGCTTCCTATGTCTTTACCACTAGCCAGCACAGTGATTTCTCAGTGGGTGCCAGTGATGATACAGTGCAACTTGTATCATCACTTTTCTGGGACCACACAGGATTTCCAACATGCACAGATATACTGGCCTTGTACATCTCTGCAAAAACTGTTTTCAAAGCCAATGCTGGTGAGAAATGTGATGTAAATAAAAATATTTTGAAGGCAGAGACTATGACACAAAGAGTTGGAAGAGATGCATTTGGGAAGGAGCCAGTAGCTGCCCCTAAGAGGGTTGAAATATGGAGTAGTTGGATAAAAAGGTGGTAAAAAACAAGGATGGGGAACTAAGCGGAGAATCTAGGACAGAAGCCAGCTGGCAGAGATGGGAAGTGTCTAGTCAAAAATACTGATAAATATACCTGGAGAATACTGAACCTTGCTAGCAAAAACTTGTGCCAGGCATCATCTACTTACTGCATCAAGAACATATCAAGACAGGGTGGAGCTGTAATTCCTCAGGGACCTAAATTGAGGTTGCACAGGACACCCTAATTCTGGCATTTCTAAGTGTTTTTTTACACAGAGTAATGTAATTTGTCAGTAAAGTCATATACAAGATGTAATTTCTCCTTTCTGAACTCAAATGATATGTTTTCATTTAAAGTTCTTTTACAAGCAGTTTTGTGTACTTGCACTTCATTGTCCCACATGACATTCCCTCATAATGCTGGGAAGCCCTGGGTTTACCTGGTGGGATGCGTTTTGGCAATATAGGCAGAACTGAATCCTTATTTCCCCCCACTTAGTCCCATCCCACTTAAAACTGCCACAGAAACTGAAAAATGGGCCCTGAGCTGAACAGATTAAGTTGGTACTGCAATTGAATGCAGGTACTTAGTCATAAAATTCACGTGTGGACTACTATGTAGTCATCCTTTTGGGGTTTATGCCTTGAGCTTTAAAACTGTAAAGAGGTACCCAATGACAAAATTTTTAGCTCTAAGTTTCATTATGAAAGTCTTTCTCAGCACCGTTGAAGAAGGGGATTTGTCAAAAGCACAGCATTTTTATAACGTTTTGGGAATGCATTTTCTTTCAGCAAGGTTACAAAGTAGGCTTCTGCAGTGCCCCAAGATTCACAGGAACCCCTGTTGTCTTTCTAAGCTCCGTTGCATCTGCTGTCTTTCTAATAACTGCAATATAAATAGCATGTGATTCTATTATATTTTGCTTTCAGAGCTCTATCTAAAGAAAATGTGCAGTGACACATGGACATGTACCAACTCTCTGGGATTACGCACAGTAATATCCACCTACAGAGTGGGCAATAAATTTTTAAAACTCATATTGAGTCCATGGGGAAGTTCACTGTGTGTTACAGTGTCTCCTGGATGCAGCATGCAGTAAAATTGTGAGTCACCCAGTGTTTTGTTTCATGGAAAAAGAGGCAGACTCAAAGAAAATAGGGCGCTCTTCATCCACCATGGGTTGCCTGTGCACTGTTGTGACTCTGCAGTTATTCCAGAATGGAGTCATGTCTGTTGTTTGGCACTTGCACTTTACATTCCTGCAAAATGAAGTGGTTACGGCCCAAACCCATGAGCAAACATGGCTGGTGCATGGCACATGATACTGGATGTAGGAACTGGTACCCAAATGCTCCTGCGCCTTTCTTACACACCCTCTTCCATGCAAGAATACATCATCCAACAAGCATATTTGCCAGTGACTTTTTAATACACTCATTTTCCATGCTACCGAAATATTGTCAAGAACAGACCCAGCTTTCTCGTATCACATCAAAATACTTCAGACAGAGCCTGAAATTCACTTCCAAGGGGAATAATTGAATTATCTAAAAACCACTAAATATTTACTAGGTTCACCTTTTCCTTATTTCTGTTAGGTCCTATACACAAATCAGGGGATGTGTTTACAACTTGTCTGATCTCTCCCGAAGTCAGTGTAGATAGCACACAAGCCTTGCCTGGGACACCATCAGTTCTGTGCTGTTTCTAACCACCTTATGAGGAGACTGATGGGCAGCTATACTGTAACCAGGTCAGGTGTGCTGCCTGTAGCTGTAACATATATGCATAGGATTCAGAATGAAATCAAACCGTCCCCATTCTAGCAGCTTGTTTGTCACAACTACATTTTTTCTCAAATAATAATTGAGCTTTTCCTGATACAATCTCTTTCATTAAAGGGGAAGACAGAATACAAAGTAACCTTGCCAAACATCATTTAAATGGGATACATCTGGATAGAGGGTTTTCATGCCATGAAATCTGTAAACTGTAGGGAATATGGGGATGAGAGAGAAGGTGCAGATTTAGCTTCCTTCTTTTGAAACACCCTGGTTTATCCTATAGTGTTCAATGCAGCCTCAGGTGGGTGTGAAGAACTGAGTGGGATAACATTACACCAAGCCTATCTTCACAAATGTTTAGAAATGCCTGGGTCTATTCTGGGGTACTTGACACTCACTTAGCTAGTAAAAGAAGCAATATTGCTAACCTTGAAGACTAAACTACATAATTTCAGAAATCCACTACACAGTGCAAGTAGTAGAAACAGTGCTTTTATGCTACCCATCTAATTTGTCTCAAACCTGTTCCACAGGTTTGCTTCTTTTTTATGCCCATGTAGTCTCTGTCTTTGCTATCAGAATTGCTACTAGCAGCACATAAAGTGGTGGCTTCTCTGCTACAGACTAAACTGAGACCTATGAACACGTGCTACACAGGTTGAAATCTGCTTGTGACAACAACTGGGTCATAACAATCCCCACTGCTGACACACGGGTGAGAGAGCCTATGCAATTAAAGCCCAGTTATTAGCATCCCCACTGCTAGAACCATTTAGACTCACCACTGAGCATGACTGAAAAGGTACTTGGGAGTACAGTGGAAGAAAATGAGAGAACAAAAGGGAGAACCAGGAGACACTGCCTGCTCTGTCTTCTCTCTAACAGTAATCTAGAGTGTCATTTGTTCCTGAGCTACTCCAGATGACCTGAAATGCAGTGAGGAGGATATCAACATTAATTCTGCACTAGTATTCTGATATTTGACTGTGTGCCTGCACACAGCTTGTTTAGACTGTTTCTATTTAATTGTTTAAAAAAATGCATTGGAACACAGCAATAGCTGATGCAGAAAAAACAAACTGGAAAGCAAAAGGACTGCTTATCAACCACAGGACTTATTGATTTGAAATCTGGATTCCACATGCATATGCACCAGTTCACTAAGACCCCTCATGAGAAAGAATTATGGGAATCACTATGGTGGAGAAAGGACCAGGTCAGGCAACACCTCCTTCTGCCCCGACTCCTGCAGTCCACAATTAGGTTTGCAGATAAGCCAGCCCCTTCCTATCTAGTTTCCACTAAGCCCCACAGACGAGTCTGGAAAGCAGCCAGCCTTGCCCTCTCCATGCTGCTTTCTCTCACTCACAAAGTAGACCCCTGCACTGGGATGGACTGCAGCATTTCTGATCTGGCCCTTTCAAGTGATTAAATGTCACTTCTCAAATATCCCAAGCTTTCCCAATGCTTATTTGGCACAGAAATGTTCCATTTTCCATCTAGAAAAAAAAAAAAAGCACTTTTTGGTCAATTAGCTTCAAGGGTAGATCCTCTTGACTATTGAAATCAGGCTTTTCTTACATTAAGTGCAATGAAAAACCCAATGCAAGAACAACACAAATCACTCAGGAAGTGCTTAATAGCAAAGGTATAGAAGAAAGGAAAGAACGTTTTTTAGGAACATGATGAGTAGCAAGCATTAGATTGATTTATTGTGACATGGTTTGTTTTGAGTTTTTTTTCTGCTTAGGAAACACCTGAACGTTTTTGTTTGTTGAGAAGCTGAAAGTTTGAGGTCCAGCAGGTTATTCCTTTTTACGTCAACTACATGCCTTACAAGTTGCTGTGTCTCCTTCCTCCTAACAGCTGGCGACTGAATATCACATCCCAGGAAATCCTACTGTTCACTAGTTATGTGTTTCGTCCTCCTAGAGAAAAGTAAAATTGTAGCACATATTAAGATGTGAACATCTCTCTGAAATTGGCTGAACAGGGGACACAGATGAGATTCTCACACATGCATTTTCTGTAAGTGAATTTTTAAAGCCTCCTCACTCCATCACAACACAGTACATCCATCTTGCTTCAGAAATGCCTCCTTCTGGAGCCAGAGTGGCCAGATGCTAGTCCCTTCCCCACTCCATTTTTTTGCTTGTCTGCTAAGATAGCAAGCCAAGGAAACTGATTTATTGAGTTGGCAAATAGCGTTCATGGAGAATTGGAAGGAAGCTCACAGTTCCTCTCAATATAAGAGAGGCACTCAGCTTAATGTCATTATTAAGTTACTTGGGCTCAGTTTATACTCATCCCTCTAAAATTAATATATAGCAGAGGACATGTTGCCTATAGTATACTTTGTGAAGGTGTTTATTATGGTGGTCTAGATGGGAAAACTTACTAGTAAAGTTATACCACTGAGGTCACAGGGATTTACTTGCCCCTATAGATATTCCATTCATAATAAGAGGGATTTGTTTTTTTCTTGTTTAGCTTATGTAATTTTAAAAGTGAAACAGATTAAGGCAGAAAAAGGATCTTCTAGTTTGGAGTAAGAATATTCATACAGTATGCATTCAGTGATTTAATTTTACCTGTTCCAGTTGCCAAAGTTGAAACTACATTTATATGGGGACAAAATTATTGAGTCGCCAATTTCAGATGTCTCTCAGAATCTCCAGTCTCCTAAGTGGTTTCATGACTAAGAAGTTAGGACTACATGAGCACTATGATTGTTTCAATAAGAACATAACACCACAGTGAGTCAAAAGACCTTACACTCAAACGTTGTCTTAATAATCATTATTTTTGCAACACTATAAATGCCTATAGCATTTGGGAAAAATCATTAACAGCTGTCTATAACAATCACTAGCAGTAAAATATATAAAACTATATTTTATAAGATAATCAGTACATGTATTTGCTTGTGCATGAGGGGCCACACTGCAAAGTTACACTGTATTTTCACAGATGCTGTACATACATCACTTTCAAAAGCATGTCCCATGGTCCTTTAAGCTGCAATAAAGTGAGCTGCTCTGGTATTGCTTATTCTGTGCAAGAACTTATAGATCTGCATCTCTCTGTCTCAGATAGTCTGGACATCTCTTCATGGCAAAAAGGGCAAGTGGCCAGCCCAAATGAGTTTTGCTTGGGATTTAAACTACTGCTGTTGACAATCTGGCTTGACTGAAATCATAATGCTATCAGGTAGAAGGATTTTGCAAGTAATACCTAAATGAAAGCTTGACTTGGCTGTGAAGCAGATGTATTTTTAGGGCTCTGCAGCACGGCTGTGACACCAGGGTTTAATGACTTGCTACAGGTCAGCTACATTAGCATCAAGTAAATTTTTTTAACATACTGTAATCTGAAGTATTCTTTTAGATCTCTCTTGCTGAAAATAAAGCAAGCATCCTTGTTTTCATCTGTTCCAAGAGAACTGTGTGTGTAGTTAGTTAATGTTAGCTGATAACATTACAGGTCACAGGATGAGCTGTTTTCCAAGCCATGAAATTCTCACAGTGTGAACTGGCAGCAAGCCCATAGCACTGAGGGCTTCCTCCTCATAAAGCTGTAAAATGTCACATAGTTGTCTTTGGCTATTGCAATAATTCCACTAAACCCTCACTATCATGTAGCAAACCTAGAGATGAGAAAGCAAGTTATTTGGTCATGGTTTTCTTGAGTGTTTAGGTAATTTTAATTTCACAAGTTTCAGGAACTGAGGGATTCTTAATAAAAAGCATTTAATCTAGTGTCACTGAGAAAAACACTTATTCATTTCACACCTAAAGATAGAAGAGCCTTTTTAGAAACACTGCTGACTCACACTGCCCCTAGGAGATATGCACTATTACTATCATTTTACATAAGGCAAAACTGTAGCACTTATGTATTTGTTTAAGTCTGTACCCCACTTCATGTATACAGTGAGAAGACAACCACAAACAATAATCCTCCAGTTTCTTTTCTTCATTTCTACCTGATACAGATAGACTGACTATTCTTTTTCTTCCTATTACCTGTACATACATATATAAATGTATATAGCACTTACAATATACTCACAGGTAACCATTGTAAACAACATCAATGCAGTATTGCATAATTATGATAATAACAACTCGTATATATAAGTTGTTTGATGGACAAAATTAATTCTTATAGTTTTAGGAAGCTATAAGAGCCTAGGAAGTAGAGATAGAAAATTAGAATGATATTTAACATGTCAGGAGACAATTCCGACATCTGTTTATCTAACAATAGCTTGTAGTATAAATAAAAATATAGAGAAAATATTCTGCATTACAATGAATCATGCAACTGACATTAAATAAAATCCAACAACTAACTCAAGGGTATGAGTCTAGAAATCAAGAAGTTTTGAAGAGGAACTTGCAACATCTCAAATTTGAGGGTCTACATATTTACATATGAGGGATTCATTACTGATCCTGGATTCCAGGTCTTTAGGTAGGATTGTGCAAGCAAAAGTGTCTTCAAATACATTAAAAGATATGCCTGTGTGTGAACTTAAACCTTCTTTTTCCTAGAAGGAATAGTATAAATAGATTCCAACTTTAAACAAACCCAAGATGCAAACATAAATTTCTCTAGACTTCGAAGCATGTAGCTGTGATCTGGTTGCAATGCCTGAACCCAGACGCTTTGTGTTTGTGGTCTGGCATAGGTCTTTCTCACAGAAAGAAGACAAAAAGAATCCAACAAAATAAAGAAATTATTGTATGCTGATCCATGAGGATTTCTAAACTCTATGGTTTCTTCTTTTGTTGTTTGTTCATTTATTTTGAAAACTGAACTGTAGCAACTCTACTCACCCCTGCTGACTGAGTAGGCCTTCTCATGCCTTCCCCACTTACACAGCTGGGAACTGCAGGATTTTTCTTCTGGCTAGTTCCTGCATACAGAGTGCCTGTTAATGACACACATACTTTAAAAGGAAGGTCAGTTTGGGAAAAAAATCATTCTAACAACAAAGACTCTCTGCTTCCTCTGACCTTATGGAAGAACATGTTTAATACAAGTCACAATGGGATAAACATACAATCACATGCAAAGTCACTAGATGTCACTAAGATACCTTTACTTCAAAGGATCAAACTCTTGCGACTTTTGCTTGAATTGGACTTCAGCAAGCACTGGTTGGCCAAAATCACAGTTGCGCTGGCTGCCAATGAACAACATGTACTTCTCCAAACCCTTAGCAGCCTCTGAATGGGTATCACGTCACTTTCCTCCTTACTGTCGCTTTCCCTCTAGCTGATGCTCTTAG
>VZTM01024373.1:39304-54602 GCA_013400555.1 Jacana jacana | reverse complement strand
TTGGCGGGGCGTGGACCCCCCGCCACCCCGCGGGCGGTGTGTGCGGGCCCGAACCAGCACCAAGGGGGGCGGTGGCGGGGGCTCATCTCCGGTCCCCGGGCGGAGAAATGGTGGCGCGGTGCCCGCAGCCGTCGTGTCTGGGCGCCGTGAGCGCTCCGGGCCCGCTCTGCGGCATCGCCGGGGCCCGGCGCGCAGTTTGTGAGCCAGAGGCGATTGCGAGATTGGGAAGTGAAATAAACGCCCTGTGTGGCCGGTCGCTTACCGTTCCCTTTTCGAACCTAACGACCAGGAGACAATCCAAGTTTTAACTGAAAATGGGGAGATTTAGGTACCAGGAGGAAATGTTCCAGTGTGAGGGTGCTGGGGCAGTGGAGGAGGTTGCCCAGAGGTGTGGATGCCCCATCCCTGAGTGTTGAAGGCCAGGCTGGATGGGGCTGTGAGCAACCTGCTCTGGTGGGAGGGTGATCTTCAGGGTCCCTTCCCACCCAAACCATCCTGTGATTTTATTGTCATTTTGACTTAGCATTAGGAATTCTCTAGGAATCGATAGAAAGAAGCATGGTAAAAGTTTGTGGCAGGTTCCTTGAAGCTTTTAAAAGCACTCTGGGCAATACTTGTGTGCCCGGTCTAAGTGTAGGGAAGCAGCCTCAGCCCTGGGTGCACACACAGTGTGTGTTGGGTGTCTGAGCCACAATACAACGTGTTAGAATCTCCTCCAACAAGTAAGTTATTGTTTTATGTTCCCTTATCAAAAATGGTTAATTTGAAAAAGCTCTTGAATGATAAAAAAATAAAAGTGGAAGGACGAACAGAGAAAAAAAACGAAAATTGGGTAGTTGAGGAAAAAGAAAACATTGTGGAGTAAATTTGGTAATTAATGGCTTTGCAAATGAACTGTTTGTGTATGGGATGTAGTTCAAAGAGCAAAATATCTTTGTTACAGAGGCGGTATTCCAGGCAAACTAGCTCTCCTGACTGGGATCAAAAAGACAGTCCGGGTCACAGAAGGTGTGATGGTGCTAATAAGAGAAAGAGGAGATCGTTAACTGGGCCACAGGAGAAAGGGCACTCCAAACGTGATCTTTCCAAACGTCCTGACAGGTAAGAACTTTCTGACTTCTGATATCAGCAGACATATGTTCTGAGGTTTTAGTATTCTCATCAGGTCATCTGATAATGTATTAATTACGAGTTGGAGGTGTTTCAAAAGAGATGTTTTACAGCTTAAAACAAAAAGCTGTCTTGATAGCAGTACTGGAATTATTTTAATTAAGTTTATTTGATCCTTTGTTTGTAGTACCTGTTCAGAAACTAAATCTATAAATGAAAGAGGCCGTCATGAACGACAGTATGTTGAAGAATACAGAAACGAGTACAATCAACGATGTGATACTGGGCATCACAGTAGCAAATCATCAGGTTATAGTGGGACGAGTAGTTACAAAAGGAAGTACAAGACACATCACACTACCTGTCCTCATCGTCATTCACAGGTGGTGTGACCAATTTTAATTGAGGCTTATTGTATTTTAAGAAGACAGATTCTTATTTGTGCAGTAGTAATTGAGTGTGGGGATTTGGGGAATTCTGACAGTACTGCTAATGGTTTGTTCCTTTAGCTAACAGTAGTAGATTATTCTTTTTGCTAGGATTTTATTTCTTTCAGTGAAAATGTATAGTTTGTAGGTATGATCGTGATACCAGAAAACATAGTCTTGCTGTTTGCTTATTGGCTGTATTTGAGCAGATTAATGAATCATAACCATCAGTTGGAGGACCTGAAATACAGGCATGGCTTCTATGCCTTCAGAGTTTTTATTATAGCAAGTATTTGTTTCAGCCCTACTCGAAAGTCCAAGCGCCAGGCGTTAGCGAGGAGATAATGTCAGATTTCTACTTTTTTACAAAATTATTTACTGAGGTGGTTTAGGTATTGCTGAAAAATCTGATGACTCAGATACATAAGATGTCTGCCCACTAGCAGGGTGGTTTTTCTGGTCTCTGTTAAATGTTTAACTCTTTAAAAAGCTGAAGATAGGATTTAAAATTTAAGATCTTCAGCTGAGGCAGCCTAAAGTCCATGTATATGCTGTTTGTGATTTTAAAAAATATTGATTATTCAGACTAGTGATTCAGTATCTATTACTTAAGATGAGTGTTTTAATTATGGCCACAAGGCTGTTTTTTTATACATATATATAATATGATAATTATTAAATCCTTCTGCTTTAAAAAAAAATAATAGGGGGACTGAAATCCTAAAGGAAAATTCAGTGAACCAATCTTTTAAAGAAAAGCAATTGTGTTGTAATTTTTTGTTGCCTTGCCACTTTGAGTATCTCATCTGAAAATCTGTTCCTTGCCATGTTTTTCTCCTGTAACATAAACTATGTGCCCTGTGAATTTCTGGGGACTGAATTTGAAATTGCTCCTGCCAACCGTTTGTGGCCTGGCGCGTATCTGAATGCCCGAATGTCTCCCTGCTGAATGAATTTCGTATTCTGACCTGAATTCACTCGGGTTTATTGATTGGCTGGACGATCTTGGTGCCGTTCCAGAAGAGTCTTCGAAGGAAAAGATCCAGGAGTGTAGAGGATGATGAGGAGGGTCACCTGATCTGTCAGAGTGGAGACGTACTAAGTGCAAGATGTATAGAAAACTTTTCAAAATTTATTAACTTTTCAGCTAGAATAAGTTCTTTTAGCCTAAGATGTGAGGGGGCTTTGGAAGTCTTTTCTTTCTGTCTTGACTTTTTTTTTTTCTTTTGTTTGGGGGTGGGGATTGTTACTCTTTTTCTGTAGAGCTTAAAGTATATTTCTTTTTTCCTTTTCTGTTCCTCCCCCCCCTCAAAATAGTAAATGAAGTTAATGAACCTACTAGAATGAGATCCCTGTAACTGCCTTAATGAGAGTTGTGCAGTAACACCTCTCAAACGAGATACTTACGATTTAAAGAAGAACAGTCTAGAATAATCTGCAGTGATAGTGCTTAGTCTTTTTGTTTGTCGGTTTTCTTTTTGTTTGTTTGCTTGGTTTTTGATAGCTGAGACACTTTGCAGCTTCTGTGACTGAGAGTTCTTTTCTTTATAGATGAGATTGTTGCTACTTTGGGCGAAGGTGCTTTTGGAAAAGTGGTGGAATGCATCGATCACAAAGCGTAAGTCTGTTGCATTAAATACATCCAGTTTTTCTTACTGTCACAGTGTGGTTGGTGAAGCCCTTTCTCAGGTTTTATCCTTATTCCTCCTACGCTCCTGTATTTCTTCAGGGCTGCTGCCTGTGGCCAGACACAAATGTCTGTCAGTGCCTGACACTAAAACCAGCACCAGGACTTGACGTTGTGTGGGGCTGGTGGGCTGGTGGGTGAGACAATTGGGGGTGTCTTCTGCAGGCACCCCCCCCTCCCAGCCTGGCAGGGCTCAAGGGCCAGTGGGGAGAGGTGGTTGAGACACTGTGAGGTGAGGCTGCACCCCTCCATGCTGGGCAGTGGGGCCTGGACCACCCCAGGTCAGCACGCTGAGCGTGGTCTCTGACATCGTGTAGCTTACCTTAAAGTACCGTCTGTGACTGTTTGGGGTCTAGAAGTGAGTGTTTTACAAATCAAGAACATGTTTAGGGTTTGATGGCAGTTTTTCTGTGCAAAAAGAAAGTATGAAACTAGATTGTCTTTCTAGTCACCGTGGAAGGCTTTTGACGCCTCGGTAACATTTTTACTGCTTTAAAGACTGAAGGCAGCCTGTTGTTTCTGACTTGCGCTCGTGGTAGGCTGTGAGATGGAGGAGTTTCTCCAGTGCTAGCCCAGCATTCATAAATATAAAGGGGAGGTAAATGGCACCTCTAACTATTAAGAATAATAGTGCTGTATAAGGTAAGGTTCCATTTTAGCTGTGTTTGTGCACAGAAGTATCTTGGTTACATTGAATCTTTATGTACTTGAAAAAAGACCTTTTCTGACAAGGTTACATTTTTTTATGAACAGTCTGTATGGTGGTAGTTACTGAATATTCTTTGTTGAAACTTCTCATTGTTCTAATCACTGTTAAAACCTGTCTTTTCAGGGAAGACAGACATGTTGCTGTGAAAATAGTAAAAAATGTTGACAGGTACTCTGAGGCAGCTCATGCAGAAATACAAGTGCTGGCACAATTAAATACATGGGATCCCAACAGTACATAGTAAGTGTTCAGCGTCACCTCTGCTTGGTTTTGCCTTTAAGGTTTCTAGGACATCACTTTCTGTAACATGATTATACAACTTCCTGATGCACTTCATGCCTTCTCTTGCTTTTGCAGTCGTTGTGTCCAGATGTTAGAGTGGTTTGAGTACCACGGACACGTCTGCATTGTTTTTGAGCTGCTGGGGCTCAGCACCTATGACTTCATTAAGGAGAACGGCTTCCAGCCCTTTCGGCTGGACCACATCAGACAGATGGCATATCAGATCTGCAAATCTGTGAACTGTGAGTCTGTTGATGGGGTTTTGGGGTTTTTTTGCTTTATTTGTTAAATTTTTCTCGGAGGAACTTGCTGACTGTGTGTGTTACCTTGCAGTTTTGCATCTGAACAAATTGACACATACAGATCTGAAACCTGAAAATATTTTATTTGTGAGGTCTGACTACGTGGAAGAGTACAACCCCAAACTGGTGAGTTGCTGTGCCCTTCCCACCTGCCCCTCAGCCCAGCTGCTGCCTTTATTTGGTCACTGGGATCCCACTGTGGTTCATTTCAGAAATGCGACGAACGCACACTGAAAAATGCAGACATCAAAGTTGTGGACTTTGGGAGTGCAACGTATGATGATGAGTATCATAGCACTTTGGTGTCTACGAGGCATTACAGAGCTCCTGAAGTTATCCTGGGTCAGTAGAGCAGTTAGACTGAGCTTATGCCTAAGAGTGAGTGCGTGCTACCGCCCTGTGCTGCCAAGTGGTGTGCATTTTGCTTGAGCTGTTGAACTGTTTGGGGGTCTGGTATAAACATGATCTTCCCATAAAGTTTATCTTCATAAACTTCCCATTCATTTCACAGCACTGGGATGGTCACAGCCGTGTGATGTTTGGAGCATCGGGTGTATTCTCATAGAGTACTACCTTGGATTCACAGTGTTTCCGGTAGGTAGCTGTGAACCCCAGAAGGCTGAAGCGTGTGTGGTGCTCCTCAACTTGGGGAAAATCTGCTACAAGGAGTTGGGTACTTAGGGGAACGGGAACTGCTGTGAGGAAGCAGGTGACTACCAGCTGCTCTGGTGGTCTGAAACTGATTGTGGGTTGCAGGGAGCAGGCAGAAATGAAGGCAGGTTGTGTGGGGGCCCTTGTTTGCTTCCTCTGACAATGAATAAAAACCACAATCTCTTTTCCCTGCAGACCCATGACAGCAAAGAACACCTGGCAATGATGGAGCGAATACTGGGCCCTTTGCCAGCACACATGATAAAGAAAACCAGGTAGCTACAGTTTTCCACCTGGGACTGCTGTAGGCTAATGTAAATATTTTTGGATTTATTAATGGCAAATTTAAAAAAAATGAATAGCCTTGGACTCATCCTTTTGCTCTGTTTAACAAGCAAAAGGCCACTCTGGTGGAATATTCTCAGCCCAGTTCTCCAGTTGTGAACAAACACGTGTTGATGAACTTCTAGTGAAGGGCCAAAGCTGAATTTTGCAGTAACGACCAGCTTTCTGTTTCTTTAAGGAAACACAAATATTTTGTTAAAGACCGGCTGAAATGGGATGAGCACAGCTCTGCTGGGAGGTACGTCTCACGGCGCTGCAAGCCCCTGAAGGTAAGATGACAGAAGGGAAACTGTTTTGGGGGCAGAGCCTTAAGTACAGTTAATGATTAAAACCACCATGGTCTGTTGTTTTCTTCACGAAGGAATTCATGACCTGCCATGACTCTGACCACGAGAACCTTTTTGATCTCATTGCGAAGATGCTGGAGTATGACCCAGCCAAGCGCATCACTCTTGAAGCAGCACTGAAACACCCGTTCTTCTTCCCCCTGAAAGAGGAAAAAAAAGCCACTGCCAGCTGTAGCTGAGCAGGACACAGCTGACACTGCCACTAAAGAAACATGAAAAGTGGTGATGTATTTATTGTACAGAACTTTTGTAAATGCCTTATTTTGTATTGTGACTTTTTGGATACTGACGTTTGATCCAGCTGCTGCCATAAAACTTATTTAAGGAAAAGGTACCAATGAACCTGGTTCTGTTTCCTCAGTAAGTAAAAAATCTCAGGATACTTCTGACTTCTAACATGTGCCCTATATAATACGCCTCTTAACAGGCAAGAAACTCATTTAATTAAGCTTTTATTAATTGTTGTACTCAACTGCCGTTGGCCTAATTTTGACCCTTAAGCATGGCTGATGCTCGACTAAGAGAAGAGAGACAGCCCTTGACATTAAGTGTAAGGATGGCCTTTATTTGTTTAAAAAAAAAGTTACAAAGGGAGGGAGATGACTGTAGTATTGAACAGAGGGCAGTGGGATCACTCCAGTTTTAATCTCAGCTTTAGTAGGTGTACTCTGGTTACCAGCAGTTCAGTTAATGGTCATTATTAGCTTACAACTATACAGACTTCACTCTTGCCCAATCTTTCTTGAATTACAAACTGTCCTGAGAATTTCCATTACGAATTCCAAGTTTCAGGGAGCAGATGACCTGTTTTGTTTGGCCAAACATGTCACCTGCCAGCATAAAGTCACCTCACACCTTCAGAGGGTGGGGGTTTTTTCACCTCACCTGAACAGCACAATCTCTTCTCTGTGAGAGAAGTGACAGACACCCCAGTGCTGACCCCTAACTGCAGAGCAGCCTGGCAGCTCCTGCCCCCAGGAGCACAGGCCACCAGCTGTGACAGCCAGCAGGCTCAGAGATGCCACTCCTCCTGCCCCACTGCAGCTACCCTGCAGTGCCACCAGAACAGCTTCTCCAGCAGAACACTGAGCTCCCAGGAGCAGGGCAGCCACATGACCCAGCTGTTCAGATAGAGGATTGCTTTATGCTGGAAATAAAGAGACAAACAACCACCGATGAACGGGGTTATGGGGAGCAAGGCCGAAGTGGGGAAGGGACTGAAGTGTCACATGAAGTTACCACACAAGCCATGGCCTCTTCACTGTGGAGACTTTTTACAGTTTAATTTGCAAACAGAACTGCCATTCACCATATCATGTCTACTCAAATAGAGATAGAAAAATGGATTTCTTTGTGGAAGGCCTTAAATTACATTATTACAGTAGAAAATACAGGAGGTAGAATATAACTGAAAGGACAAATGCAGATTAGAGTCAAATCTAGAATAGCTCCTGTAAGCTACTTAAAAGATGGTTTTAAAAACTAAACCCAGTATTCCAATAACTATAGAAAACAGTTAAAATAAATTGCCATGAGAGCCCTTATATCATGCTTGATACAGGGAGGTAGGATGTAAGAATCAGAAGGACACATGAGACATGACACGTATCTACAGCTCCTGTTTGCTTTACTGAGGACAGAGTTTCACAGGTCAGTCACCCTCTTCAGCTTCAGACTCGGACTCTGCAACAGAGAGACCAGACCTCATTAACACGCTGCCAGCAGGTCAAGCCCCTCTCCCGCCCCACCCCCACCCCGCCCTGCCCCCCGGGTCATAACAGAGCTGGCACCAGCAAGCTTTTCTAGTCCCAGGGGCACACCTTGCCTCAGAGGGGCAATTCACACCCCACCCCACCAAACAAAGCACTGTTGGACTAAGCTGCTGCTCACCTTCTTCAGCATTCTTGAGCCATTCAACAAACTTTTTCATTTGCTCCAGAAAGACACTCTTTCCTTTTGCAAGATGTGCATCCTTGTACCACTTGAGGATGGGTTCTTCACTCAGAACTTCGGCTGTAAGTTGCGCAAGAGCAGCATTAACACAGCAACCCCGAGTGCCAGCTCCGAGAAGCCCTGCCTGGCAGCTTTCACCTCCTGCCCTAGAAGCCCCACAATAGATACCCCTTCCCCAGCTGCGGGAAGGGGGCGGGGAGGGGGATTAGGCTATTCTACAGTTCTGGGCAGCACTTCAGACTGGCACCTGGGGGCTTCCAGACATCCCACCTTCACTCCCACTAACAGTCTCCAGTGCTTCACCGCCATCTGAGCTGATGCACTCCAAGGAAAGCTTCAGGCAACAGCGAAGAGCTGAAGCGCATTGTTTTAGAGCCTGAAGTACACCACAGGAAGCCTGCCATTGGGTTTTTAAGTTTTATAAGTACAATATCATCTTCAGTTTTAAGTTTCCTTGCATTCCTGTGGTGTTCTACAGGTGCACAGCATGCTCCTCAGTTACACCTTTTAACAGCAAGCCTATAGCACCCCAGAACACCTTGGTGGTCTCAACCCCTGGCTGTTCAGTCAGCATTCAGAGAGCTAAGAAGAATACACTATCATGCCACCTTCCCTAACTTAAAAAGGCCAAAGAGCCTTGAAAAAAATCTCAATTTAGCTTTGATCTACCACAACTCTTAAAATCTAGTAGACATCTTTTACCCCAGAGGGGTACTTCCCCAAGGACAGCCCCATCCACCTTTCCATTTTACTGCTCCATCTTTGCAAACAAGGTGGAAAATTCTTCAGCTCATGAGGGACAATGCTGTAGCACTGACCTTCCCTAAGGATCTCACCAGGACAGAAGCATTCTGCAAATACAGCCTTTGGAAAAAAAACCAAACAAGAAACAACCCCCCAGCCCCAAAACTACAACCCCAGAGATGTTACCTTTATAGAAGAGCACCACTATTTTCTGGAAGGCCTTCATGAAGTGAATGTTGTCATAACAATACTCCTGAATCTTCAACAGAAGAGTCAGCTCTGACTGACCTTGGGTAGTAAAGGCAGCAAGTAGAGGGCTGTATTGCTGTAACAGGAACAACAAGCTGGCACACACAGAGCACACACACTGCCTCACTGGGCTGGTTTCACAGTTCCCATCAGCCACTGCTTTGAAATTTCCACCCCCCGCCCCACCCCAGGGTGCTCCTGCTGCGGCCCCAGGAACTTGGGATGAATTCCCTGTCTAACCCTGCCTCCCCATTAGGGAACGCATAGGCTTTAAGTCATTTAAAATGGAGCTGGAGACAGGGAAGCCCAAGCCCTACCCAATGGGTGCAGAAGGCCATGCTCCCATTACAATACCTTCAAGTGCTTAATGGCTTGCTCTGCGACCAGCTCCTCCTTTTTGTTCCATTCCACTGTGCTCATTACACTTGACCAGATGATGGCTACCACAGTCTGCTCCGAGATGTTGTTTTTCTTCATCTCCTCCTTCACATACAAGATTATCTGCCAATGAGAGTCAGGGTCAGGGCGCAGGCCGCAGGTGGCACTAAACTGCATTGGAACTTTTGTTCCAAAGGTAACCAAGAAGCTTTCAGAACCATAAACAACCCCCTGAATCAGACAGCAGGAGTCAGGACATTAAGGAAAGACTAGGAAGCTAATACTGAAACACCCCAGGGTCCTAATTTAGTCCTTTCTTAGAGCTAGGTGGTTACAGTCAGTATGTAATTAGGCACAGAACTTCAGATTAGCATTAGATGCTACTGTACTTTGGATGATTTGAGCTAAGCTCCTACAGAAAAAAAGAAAGAGGGCGAAGAGGAAAGCACCTACACCTTGTCTGCAGGCAAATACTTACATCCTTGAATGGATCTCCCCGTGACATCTGCTCCTGAAGTTCTTTCTGCAGCTCCTTCCGAGCTCCTATGCTTTGCTGGTTCCGAACATACTCGGAAAGTTCTTTCAGTCCTGCTTCAGTGAAGTACTTGGAGAAGTGTTCAACACTCTGTTTGTTGGCTGGGAAGAGTTCCTGAAAATAAAAAGTTTACAACAACTCACAAAAGAAAGCAATATTGAATACTTTGCTGGTAACTGCTATTTACTTAACTGGATTAGGGGGTACATCAGTAATTTCAGAGGTACTCACCATCAGCCTGTTATCCATGTTTACTTTACGAAGACTGACAGCCACTGCATTAATATCTTTTTCATTTATCCATGATTTGAACAACTTGACTGCAAAAGCTGCAGAGACACCTGTACAACAGCAACAGTAATATTATTACTGAAAACCAAACCAAAGGGAACCCTAGGGCATGAGGGCACAGGGCACTCGGTGTGCCTGACTCCTGCTCAAACCAGCTGCACCCGCGCTCAGAGGCAGCCCAAGGAGTGTCTGCAGTAGGTCTGCCTGAGCATACTGCCGCCTCCGGAAGTTGGACTTCCCTCACCACTCAGCATCATGAAAGCTTCCCTCTACAAAACTCAACGCTCCTTGTGGTAATTTAGGAAGGAACCCACACAGATGACACACCTGCATCCTGCAAGGTCCCTCTCCAAAATACAGTACTGCCTTGCTGGGCAGCACTAGTGATGGCAGCCCCAATGTCACACCGGGGAGTCCTACACACAAGCTTTCTGAGAAGTTTAGCTTTCTAAAGCCTTGGCACGATGTTCCAGGTTGCAAGGCAGCTAATCCTGGAATGAATCTGTCACCAGCTGAAACTAGTGAGCCGCACAGGTGTACTGTCATCAGTTCCCACCTACTTGTCATGGTTCTGTCCCCCACCATCCTTCCCTAAAGGAGGAGCTGAGCAGCACTTACCTTCTTTAACCAAGTTCTCATTGTAAAGACTGTTGAGAATGGATGCATTAAGTGTCCCATTGGCTAGCAGGATACCCGTCAACATGGCCAGTTTGTTCCGCTCAGACTCAGAAAACCCTTTCAGGAACAGCAGCAACTGCAAAAGGGAGTAAGAAGGGTTGCCATAAAACCAGCATCGCTCACTGAAGATTGGCTGCTGCCTCCACACTGGACACTTGTTCCAATCAAGCTATTCAAGCAGCAGAAGCACTAGTTCACTGCTAGTCTTCACCACGAGTCATACAGGCTGGCTGTTCTACTCTGAACTGCTTCAGTGTTCTATTTTAATAATCCACTGCATAATACAACTCTTCTGTACTGAGTGGCTACCAGAACGTGAAGGTTTATTACTCTGCTGATAAGGACCATACCTTTTTGACTTCATCTTCAAAGCCTTTCTCCAGGTACTTGTAACGCCTGATTAGCTTGTTAAAAACCTAAAAATACACACAGTGTTATTTGGTTTTGCTCTGAACTATCATTTATTTAGAATTTTAGAACAGTGAAGTTTAGTAAAGTTGCTCTGAACTCTTTAGAACAGTGCTTAGCTTAGAACAGTGCTACTCCACCTCTTCTACTAAGCTTCTTAAAGCCATGCATTATTTTTACCTAAACTTGCAACCACACAGACAATTCATTTTTGACCACTAAAGAGTCCACATAAAATTGTACTCATTTCAGAACTAACCTGAGCAAATGCTTGCATGGTTTCTAGGTCTTCCTGTGCTGCAAATACACAGACGTTTGTGCGTGTCATGTCATCTGCCAGGGTACCACCTGGGGCTAAAGAAGGGTTTCACAATTAGTGGTGTCGCTCCCCAAGTGAGAGTACGGAACAAGCTCTGCAGTAAGAATTCCAATACCCGTAACATGCAACACGTCCTTTCGTGCACGGAATGACCGGACCACCAAAGACACCCCTACTTTTCCATCTGCTCCACTGCTGTAGTGGAACTTTAAAATCAGTACTTTAAGATATGAACAGTTAAATATTCTGATCCTCGACTGGGTAACTGGATTGGCAACATGTCTTTGCTTACAAATGAGTAAGTTAACACAACCAGGAGCTCCTCTTCCCTTAAAGACAGACACTAAAGCTGCTTAATTCTAGCAAGTGTCCTTTTAGCGTCTGTCTGCTGCAATAGTGCTGCTTTGTAACTGTCTTTTAAATAAGAGTGAGTCACAACCGGAGATGAAACGTGGGGATACATATTCAGAATTCAGTGCCCCGGAGATGAGCTTGAAACTTCAATCTTGAAAGGCACTTCAGACTTTGAGCTGCTAATTAGAAGATGCTTTGTCACCACTCCTCTTCAGTGTAATACAGGCATTTGACTGGTATCCAGGCTGCTTCACTAACCAGGGTGAGTTCAAGTCACCAACTACTGTGCCAGAATAACCTCATCACTGATCTCTATGTCATCCTACGTATCAGAGATATCCTTTTGTATTCAGAGTATTACTCTGAAACATGACTTAAAAGATGAAGATCAGCATCAGTGGTAAGAACATTAAAAGGTGGTAATGCAACAGGATGCCAGTTTTTATTTTGGCTAGTCTACCTAGCTACCGAGAGGGAGCCCAGTGAAGCACCCCTATGCCTTTTTCCCCTTCCCCCTCAGTCTCATTCCTAGAAAGAACACTTCCTAACACAGCATGCCATAGTTAAGACTCTTGACTGTAAACCCACAGATCGTAACAATTCATGCATTAACTAACATCAGCAAGAGAGCCTCTTGCCAAAAGGAACACCACAGTAACTTCAGTCTACACAACGCTGTTCCAACACACAGCTTTGAGATAAGCAGACACACTTAACTAAGTTAAACCACTTTGGGAGCCTCACTTTTCAGCATTTCCTTGAGCAAGTCACCTGATGTTCCTACAGTATCAGCACGAAGACTGAACATGGCACTGATGCACCCTCCCAAACCAGCCACCCCCACTGCAGGACTGCCAGCCACAGACTGACGGTCGCCCAGAACCAGTCATTTCCTCTCTTCCCACTATGGATTTAGGTCATTTGAATTTTATTTCTATTACATTACAGAAAATCTTCCACAACTGCCAAATTTCTCATCGAGGTCCTCTCCCCCAGCCATTGCATAACAAATGCTAAAATCCAAGACAGACCTTTTCCAGTTCACAGCCTGCTTTTTATACGGGTCCCTGCCATCTGAACCCTTTCTCACTAAAAGTATTTAGTCAAGTAGCAAATGTAAAGTCTAAATCTAGAACACCACTTTTTTTTAACCACTTTTCATCCTCAATAACTTCGTCTACTTCTCTCCTGGTCAGCGAGCACCTGCTCACCCCTTTACACGCAGCACGCACGTGAGTTTACAAGAGGTTTCATCATCACAGCTCAGTTCCGCAGTGGCCAGTGTTTTCCGCTGACTTGACCACCCTCTCATTTCTCACTCCCTGACATCTATCTGCTAGTGCGAGCCCACGACCTCACTACTGCCAACAAGTGATTTGCAATAGCATTTCCAAGACTAAGCACATCAGATTCCTCTGTAAACAACATCCCTTTCCAAAACAAGAGGGTGGGGGTGCACGAAGCACAGGATCACGTCAGAATCTTTCAAGGCAACTCTGTTGGCCTTGTGACCACAGACCTGTAAGAAGCATTCATCCATCTCACATCAGCAGAGGAAAACTTGACTAGAGTCAAAATCCACTCCTGATTAAATCAAACAAACAAACCAATGTATTTTCCTTTAAGCTAAGTTTGTAAAGTCTACACTTTGAAGACTGCAAACTGACCCAGGCAAAAGAAGGGTATAGAGAGTATTTTTACAGTAACCTGATTACTCTGTCACTAAGATGGTCAGATAGTTTACCACAGATAACTTAAACCCTGCTCTACCCACTCAATGGGCTCTTTCGCACAGTTTGTACTCTGAAAGAAAACCGGGCTTTCGTAGAGTCCAGTGAAGAAAGGCTGAGAGCAGGCTCTCCAAGGGCACTCACCCAGCATTCCGCCGGCCACCAGGATGTCAAAAAGCGTTTCTGCATAGCGGCGATAGTCAAGCTTTGCACCAGAAGCATCAAGGAACTTTGCTACTGCCTCCAAGTCAGTGCCGGTCTCGCTTAAACCTTGAATAATACAGTCCTGGAACTGAGTAGGGTCAAACCTCTCTTTTTCATCTGTAACAACAAAGCATTGAAATGAAGTTAGCTTTTTTAAGTTTATCATTTTATTAAAAAAATAAATAAAAAAAAACCCAAACCAAAACCCAACCAACCCCAAAGTTGCACAGGCAAGCCCGAAGCTAAACTGCACTGAGATCATTCCCATCTGCCGAGGAAACTGCTATTAACTAGACACATAGCAACTTAACAGCGTAGCCTAAAATGAACTTCAATAGCCAATATAGCAGCAAGAAGTTTTACTGGTTCAGCTATTTTCTAGGACAGATCCATGAAACTCAGTGTTACCAGAGAAGTTGCCCGGAAGCCAAATTATGGTTAAACAATTCAAAAGAGACAATAACGCAGAATGCTAGTGCTTCATCTGCTGGACAGACCAAATCCAACTTTCTCACTTCAACAATTTCTCAAGGTACATTAACATTAAAACAGGTTCTGTAAGTCAACATGTACTTCTGCACAACTCAATTACTATTTCAATATCTACAGCATCCTTGCCGTTGTCAGTTCGAGCTGGAACACTACTACTATATGGAACAACTGTATTAAACAGAAACTCCAAGAGCTGTCTCCACTTCCCCTTTAAGTTGAAGAAAACACCACCAAAATACTAGTTACTCATCACACCTCTTGACTCATCAGCTCTTCTCAAGGGAATAACTGTGTACACACAGGGATACACACTTGCACGTCCCACACTTTGGGGTTGGTTTGTTTGGGGGGGAGAATGGGGCTGTGGTGGTGTTTTGAGTTCTTTTGTGTGAATTTTGTTTTGTTTTAATTTAAATCAGATATCCACTGGCTAACACTGAGACTTCTACTGGGTTAGATGCTCCTATGACAGAATCACAGAATATCAGGGATTAGAAGGGACCTTGAAAGATCATCTAGTCCGATCCCCCTGCCGGAGCAGGAACACCTAGATCAGGTAGAGGAGACTACTGTGATGTATGTATCAGCTAGAACAAGCCTGTACTGGAATTCCCCTCTAACTGCGGGGCAGCACGTACTTCTGCTTTCGGGGTAAACATACTCAGTAGTTCTAGAACGACCTCCTCTTAAAGCCAAGGTTTTCTAAGTAACTTCAGCTACAAATCTTACTGCCAAATCAGTGCAGAGAACATTCTAGCGCTGAGAGCCATCCTCAAGACTCCGTGTTTGGCATGGTCTCGTTTAAAAGGTTTGTGAGAAGAGCACAAAGGCGTCAGTTTGTTTACTGGCAGAAATCGACGTTGTAGCGGGGCACAGGCAGCGGGTACGGCGGGGTGCGCACTGCAGCTTACCTCTTTTTCTGGTTTTAAAACGCTGGCCTGATAGCGTCGGCTTCTGCGGCTTTTGATTATTCATAAAAGACACCCTGTAAAGAGGGAGAAAGCCATCTCAGGCCACTGACCACGGGCCCTGCCCGCCCCACCGGCCGCTGGACGGCGGCCCAGCACTCCTCGCCGGCGGAGGGCCACCCGCCCAGGCTCCA
>VZTM01024373.1:11415-38780 GCA_013400555.1 Jacana jacana | reverse complement strand
GTGTGGGGGTGTCGGTGTGGGGCCGCAGCCGCCCCGGGGGGGGGGATGCGGAGGCGGCCCCTCGGGCCGGGTGTGCGCTCCGAGGTGACGCAGATGGATAACAAGCTGGTTTCCTGTCAAACTGTTCTTTATGTGCCCGCGCCATGTGCGAAGGCCGATGGTGGCGGCGTTGGGACCGCGGCCTTTCACCACGTTGGCTGCCATCGCATGCGCTGCGCGCCTCCCGAGGCTGCGCAAAAGTGACGTCATTTGGGTGCTCGTCTGGGGGTCTTCTCCGAGGGAGCCATTAACGAGGCAATGGCGTGTTGATGCGGCAGGTGACAGCGGGAAGGCTGTGCCGGGCAAAGAGCAGCGAGCAGAACAACTCACGTAGCAACACGTGGGTGGGGACGCTGAGGACAGCCCCGGGGGTACCCAGGGACAAGACTGGGGCCCATCAACAGCGGGCGGAGTTTTGCTTTTGGCTTCAGAATGTTAAGATTTCACTCCGCATCTTAGAACCGTTTGTTCAGCAGAAACGTGGCTCTTGAAGGGGAAATTACCAGAAATCTATTCTTTCCCATTCATCAGGTTATTTGCTAGGAGCTCTAAAGCTTCCCACCGAGGTGCACAGGCTGGTTTTTAGAGGGGCTGATGTCTTCATTGAGTAAGCTTAGAAAAACCAGACCAGTAAAACAGCTTTAGACACAGCTCGTGTCAAGCCATTTTTCTTGTTCACTTTTGAAAAACGTGAGGAACCGTCAGAAAACCTGCTGGCCCAGTCTCTGTCCTCGCTTTCAAATGGATTAAAATTGCAGTTTCAGATTTACCAAGATGTTTCCTACGATTTACTTGAGGTAAATTGTAGTTTCTGAGCCCCTGGTGTGTCAGGGGATCAGGAACGTGGTTCCTGTGTTACAGTTCTGCCCAGAACCTCTGTTCCTTATTACTGTCTTGCCTAGCCCCCATGTTAGGTGCTGCACAAATATATATACACTAGATACATAAAGAACACCCCATTCTGTGGAAGACACAGAGAAGGTGGACCTACTGAGTGCCTGCTTTGCTTTAGTCTTCACTGACAAAACTGTCCCTCATGAATCCCAGATCCTGGAGACAAGTGAGAAGAACTGGAGAGAGGAAGATTTTCCCTCTGCAGAGGAGAACTGGGTTAGAGACCATTTGGCCAAATCAGACATCCATAAGTCCATGGGGCCTGATGGGATGCACGAGTGGGTGCTGAGGGAACTGGCAGATGTTACTGCTGGGCCGCTCTCCATCATCTTTGAAAGGTTGTGGAGAACAGGAGAGGTGCCTGAGGACTGGACAAAGGCAAATATCACTCCGGTCTACAAAAAGGGCAAGAAAGAGGATCCAGGGAACTACAGGCCTGTTAGTCTCACCTCCATCCCTGGGAAGGTAATGGAGCAACTTGTTCTGGATGTCATCTCCAGACAACTTAAAGAACAGGAAAATATTGGAAGTGGTCAACACTTCTGGTAACCTGGACAACACTTCCAACACAGCCTAGACATGCTAGAGAGCTGGATAGAGAAGAACCTAATGAGGTTCAACAAGGGCAGATGTAGGGTCCTGCTCCTGGGGAGGAAGAACCCCAGGCACCACTATAGCTTAGAGGCAGATTGTCTGGAAAGCACTTCTGAGGAGAAGGACCCGGGAGTCCTGGTGGACAGCAAACTTTCCATGAGCCAGCAATGTGCCCTTGTTGCCAAGAGGGACAATGGAACCCTGGGCTGCATAGTGAGGAGTGCAGCCATTAGGTTGAGGGAGGTCATCCTCCCCCTCTGCACTGGTGAGGCCAGAACTGGAATACTGCATCCAGTTCTGGGCTCCCCAGTTCAAGAGAGACAGGGAACTACTGGAAAGAGTCCAGCATAGGGCAACAAAGAGGATTAAGGGATTGGAGCACCTCCCTTTTGAGGAAAGGCTGAGAGAGCTGGAACTCTTTAGCCTGGAGAAGAGAAGGCTGAGGGGAGACCTTATTAATGCTTATAAGTACCTGAAAGGTGGGTTGAAGGAGGATGGAGCTGGACTCTTTTCAGTGGTTCCCAGTGACAGGACGAGGGGCAATGGGCACAAGCTGGAACATGGGAAGTTCCATTCAAATGTGAGAAAAACCTTCTTTCTGGTGAGGGTGAGAGAGCACTGTCAGAGGCTGCCCAGGGAGGCTGTGGAGTCCCCTTCTCTGGAGAATTTCAAGACCCACCTGGATTCAGTCCTGAGTGATGTGCTCTGGGCAATCCAGCTTTAGTGGGAGTTGGACTAAGTGATCTCTAGAGGTCCCTTCCAACTCTGACACTTCTGTGATTCCAGAGGGCACATTTCTTACACTTGGGCATTCCTCCAAACAAATCTGGTTTTCAGTAACTATGGGAGCTTCTGTGTGTTTACTAGGCCTTTCTTTTTCTTATGTGGAGAAGTTACAAAAGCTCATGAGACTGTACAGTTTTAATCTCACACCTTTTGTCAGTACCATACCTGCTGCACTCTTAGGCCCTACATTTGCTGTTACAGGTGTAATAATTGCTGCTTTCCTCAGATCCTGATGATGACATCACCCTATAAAGATTTAATGTATTCTAGCCAATTTTCAGTTAAAAACAACTTATGTATAATCCAGAACAATATTCCTTGGTTCCAACTGCAGTTAAAAGGCGGGTTCTTTCACTAGCAATTAGGATAACAGGTCTCAGGCTGTGGAGCAGTCTGTCTATTAGCAGAGAGCAAAACCAAACCGGGTATGTTAGTGTAGGGCCCTCAAGTACTGTCTGAAAAACAAATGTTGCCAAACTCACACAGCAGCGCGTAAAGGGAGACGTCTGTGAGACTGAACATAACAACATGCAGCAGACCCTCCATGCTGATATGGGACGGGAGGTACAATTGCTCTTTGCTCCTCAAAAGGGCAAACCATTAAACTAACCCCGGGTTTGCAAGTTTCCCTCTATTGCCAAATTTCTGCCAAATTTCCACCAGATGTGAAGTATGACTAAAGCTCTTGAAATGACCAGATATCAGGTGTATGAACAGAGCAAGTCACTGTGCTTCAGGAGGGGAAAGTGGGTTCACCTGCACAACCCTGACTTTTTAATTACAGTTACCTCCAGCCATATTTCTTCTTCATCCCAACAAACCGCTTCGTTGGCTGGGAATCTTTTGTCTTGCCTGGCCTAGCAGAGAGGTTGTCACAACTCTCAGCTAAACTGCAGATTTTCAGAAGAAAGCGAGAAGTGTTGTCCTTTGCTGTGCTTGTACAGTGCTCTAAGTGATCTGGGTCAGACACTTACAATCAGGGCAACACACTGGTTCTGGTGATTTCTCTTCAGTAGACGTTCTTTGAAAACCTTGTCCCTGAAAATACCTACGTTTAGGAAAGAGCATAAACGTTCCTTATCTGTCCATACCAGAGGTAGAAGAGGTTACATTTAGAGCTTGGAAAAAAAGAATCTTACCTTTTACCTGCAAAATTCTTTCATCCAAGCGGAACTGGTTAGCTTGCATTTGATCCCGCTGTCTTATTCAATTGATTATCTTAAAGTCAGGCCATCTCTCCAGTGAGGTTGCTTACCTTCCGCTCCCTCACCTTGTCTGGGCCCAGCCCAGTCTTCATTCAGTTATACTGCTCTGGCAGGTTAAAACTAGAGTACAACCTGGAAGCAGTAAGATCCATGTTTTGTTCATTCTACAAGACAGATATACACTGGGTATATATAAAAAGGAAAGCATTAAAAATAAAGCAAAACTAAGCCTATGCTCACCTTGTATGGACACACAAATGTGGAAATGAAACCACCAGCCCTTCTGGAGCTAGAGTGCATAAATATAAATATAGTACAGTTTATCTCAGTTGTACAAGATGACTCTTCTGTGCTTATGAGAGCCTTAATTACAATAAAATCAATTTCTTTAGATGAATATGTTAGGGACTGCATCAGGCCAAGAGAGCTGAAGCTGATGCAGCTTTGTTCCCCACTAGCAAGGCTGGGAGTGTATTCTCAACAAGCAAACATGCAAACACACGTGTAGAGCATATTCATGTGTAAATACAGCTGGCCACATGGATCAACACAGACAGAAACACTCCACACCCATGGAAACGCCACAGCACCAATGGCCTCATCCTGGTCCCCTCTCTGACTGATGAGCCTGAGGGTCTTTCAGTGGGAAATATACATACATATACACACACTAAGGACCCCTCCAGTAACTGGCCTTAGACACTCAGTCTCTCCAGTCCTACATTTCCTGCTTTGCTGTCACCAGTATGTAAGACCCCCCCAGGGCTCACAGCCCCACTCACCATGTCTGTTGCAACAAAATTCATTACTGCAGCAGATGCATGGTAAAGCACCAGGCTCACCTGGTCACACATTTTGAACTTTAACCTCAAACACAGGTCTGTCTGATTGTCAGTAGGAGACAGATTCCATCTCACCCATTTTCATTGCTATTTTATCTGTGAAACAGTATTGGTTATAGATCACAGCATCACAAAATAGCAGGGCAGTACCTTACCAGTTTGGTTTTATTGAAGATACATTTAAGCAAATTCCACTTAACAGCCCAATGAAATCAGAGGGAAGATTTTCACCTTAATATTTGAAAATATTTGCTCATTCATTTTGTACTTAAGGCACTGATTGCTTTAGTACTCATTCAAAAATGAGAGCATTTGTTTAAATCACAATTAAATAAAAAGCCAAGAATTCAAAGCACAGATTACAAAAATTGCATTTTAAGAAAAGAAACATGAAGACATGATAGTTCCTGCTGTCAGCTCCTTGAAGTCTTTGGTATTACAAAATTGCAAAGCATATTGCCAGGTGAGCTTTTTCCATGAACTGTAGTCTCTCACGATTCACTAATATAAATGAACAGGAAAACTGTACCAGCATAAGCTAGTGATTTCCTTATTACCTGTAACATTAATTTATTTGTAAAGGAATAAAATCCTGTTGTACCTTTATGGGTTTTTATTAAATATGACTTATTTGAGGGTGTGTGCACATCGCACTCTCTCCTATACTATGCTAATTTAAACCTGCACTCTTACCTTTAAAATAAATGAAAATAGTCTAGATTTCTATATTTGTAAATGAGTGCAGGATCTGAACTGCTGCAATACCTATTGTTTCGGGTATGCAATTATGTTGTCAAATCCATTCTTACTGTTAATTTTATTGCTTTGAAGTGTCAGACGTGAAAGTTGAATATTCATTTGTACGTATAGCTATGTTGGCTCAGCTTGGCCCTTTCCTTTTCTCCTTCTCAAACACCTTTGCACTGGCTTTTCAGTCCCCTCTCCTCATAGGGAAATGCCCCATCAGGATTCATACAGCTCCCACTGCACCACTTTAAAACCTCCTTTCTAAAACAATGTCTGGTAGAGAGTCAGTAATGTTGTTTGGCACAGACGAGTTAAACTGTGAGCTGACACAGCTGGTTTTACTGTCATTGCTTCGTCTCAGCACTGTTCCTCTCCACCTTCTCATCTCAGTCACCTGCTGCACATCTGTTATGCATACCTGCCGATGGTTGCAATGGGCAACCCCATTTCTAAATTAATGTTTTAGATAAAAAGACCACGAGGTTTTGCTGATGTGGTGATCTGTCTCCCTATATTTTTGCTCACTAATCTATATTATCCTAGAAATCTTCACCTCCTTTAAGAACTTCACTCAAAGGTCTTAGTGGGAAACTGGTCTTGCTATTTAATCCTTCCTGCTTGCAGTACATCTCCCTCACTTTGTGCCCTCTCCTTACCTACAGAGAATGTATCAGCTATGTTCTACATCACCCATTTGCTGAAAAGAAGAAGCAAAATTGTGGGTAAGGCAAAGGAGAGGAGAACCAACCACTAACAATGTAGTGAATAGCAGTGATTACACCCCAGCTCTGAGAGAGATCAAAGTTGATAGCAGTTCAGAGAGATCTAATGGTATGAAACAGGTTTGAGTGGGACCACTATGAAGTAAAGAGCTATTGTGGAGCATTACTGTGGTAGTAATAATATATCAGCGTCTAGAAAACATTTGGCAGTATGTGCTTTTAGAATCTCTGTTCTACTGTAACATCGACACATTGCCCATCGCAGATTTGTACAGTGTGTAATTCTCATCTTCGAGATTTTCATGTACTAGAAGAACAGAAGGAATGGGTAACAACAGTTGTGAATCTCAAACTGGATGTAGAAGTGGCAAAACGGTACTATTTGTGATCTGCTCTTCATTGCAAATATTTTCAAGACTGTATGCAAGTTCTTTAAAGTTCATGAGGTAACTCCAGAAACCATTTCAGTGTGTCATGGAACATAATTTCATTTAGAAAGAAACGTATGTTTCAAAATGAGGGGTCTCTTACTTGGCAGAACAACAGAAACGGTGCTTATATCTTGTTCTACAAAAATGATATCTATCTGTGCATGTTAAGTATTACAGTTCTTTCTTGCAGGAAAGCTCTCAGTCAGTAAGTGGCTGAAGAAGTCACCTGGTTGTTTCAGACTTAAGGAAGCAGTATTAATCTATATTGATGGCCCATGGCTTGTAGGTTCCAGATTTATCTTTTGGAATCTGAAAGAAAATAGAAGGAAAACAGCATCATTTTGCCAAGGGTAAAGAAAACTTACTGTAATTCACAAATGCATGTTAGTTATCAGCCATTTAAATGTCATTGCACACACAGAAATCCTCACTTTCTCATGTTATAAAGATCTGTGAAATCAATGAATTTACCTTTAGTCAGCAGTGGCATACATGTATTTGAACAGGTAATTAAACACGTATCACCATAGCACAGGTGAGCTCCCAGCCTGAAAGGCTCAGATTAGAGGAACTGACAAAAAAAGTTTCATTATGCAACATGGTCTAATGAGACTGCATTAAATTATGGAGGCCATGATGTTTGCAAAGAAATCTTACATTTCTCAGGGCATTCCTGAAGATAGAACATCAACTCCTGATAACTGGATAACAACTTCACCTTTATTTAAATTCTAAGTTGTTACTAAGTGTTTGTCCAACAACTAGCCCACAAAGGTTCTTAATCTTGTGTATGACTTCTGTTAATATGAGAAACTCTATCACTGAGAAAGACTTGACTGCTGGATATCCTTAACAGAAGGAAACAGAACTGGATGGATGCGGAGTTCACAGCCCCAATCTCCAGGCAGGTTGAGGTCCAGGGGGTTTGTAGCTGGCTGCTGTTGGAAGATAGCGGGGCCTGCAGGTTCACCTAACCCAACTGGTGTCACGTTTCATAGATAAATTTTCAGCCTAGGGTACAACAGAGTTGTTTGAACTCAGGTCCACAGGGCTTTTTAAGTTTAAAGCTTTAATTAATGGACCTTGTCACAGTTTGGTCTGGTGTTTCCTATTTTCCAGGCGCTTCAACCATTTGTTAGTTTGACTGAATTTGGATTGAGGGGAGAATGGCTGCTAAACTCTTGCTGTTTATCTGTCTGATAGTTGCTTCTATGCTTTATTCCTTTTATTTTTGTATCCCTTTTTTTTCCCCTTTTTCTCTTCAACTTATAAATAAACAGAATTTTGGGGCATGTGACAATGTATTAAGCTACTCCAGATATATCTACTTCTACAGTACCAAAAAGGATGAGTACAGTGGAACATCTATTTTAGTGGCTAAAGTGATTAAGTCAGAAAACAGTGTCATTCCCATCTCACCCTCCTTTCCAAAGAAGCTCTTGCGTGATCATTGTTGGCTAGGACAAACAGGGGGAGGGAAGTTGGCTCCTGCCTCATAGTCTTACAAAAATAAGTACTCTTCAGCAGGCTCCTGCTCTGTCCTGCCAATCCCTGCTAGTGAGGGAAGTGCAAGATACAAGAAGAGCAGATTGAAAGCATTACTCTGCAAAGAGAGACACAGAAAACTGCAAGAGTGTACATTTCTTGGCACTCTCATTTTGAAGACGGCGGAGGCAAAGCACCCAGATGGCCATACTTCAGTATATATAACCTGTGAACATGGGGAAAATCTCAATAGATGGGAAGAGTCCACCAGTTGTGGATACCTATTCCATCTGTGTGGGAGGGAAGTTGGAAGGTAGTTGTATGTCAAAACCAGCCAAAGTTGGCACTGTGTTGCACTTCCAGAATGGGGAGCTGTACTGCTCTCAAACCTACACATCAAATCTACAAAGTAATTACAATGCCTGAGATAGGGAGAAAATGGGAATCTTGTACTTTTGTCAAAAAAAAAAAAAAAAAAGGAAGAAGGATATATATCTAATTGCATAGATATCTAAAGGTATCTAAAGGAAGTGTCCTCATCCTAAGGTGAGGACAACTCTGTTGTCCTTAGGCCCCATCATTTCAGTGTCTGCTGAATGTCTCTTCATTCCATAAAATAAAGAAGAGAGAGCATGACCTGAAGGACAGGGTGGAAGGCTCTGATAAACTTAGCTGGAAACAGATTGTACAGTGGGAAGAATCATTGCTAGCCTCTGCTTTTTTATACAAATCAAGGATATCTTCCCTCTAGCAGCTCTAGGAATACTTTTCAGATTATGACACAGAAAATGAGCCTTTGTGAAGTAACTGGGACCTAGACAGTTTAGCTTTTACAGTGAATGTCTTAAATCTGCACCCTTAGACTCTGTGGATGTCACTGTCAACCATGATGCTTGCATGGAAACATAAATCTAAGTGTTTTTCATTTGGGAGTGCTCTTGTGCACCCAGCCTGTGTCCTTACTCAATACTGTGACAACATCTGGATGCTTATCAGCCCATATTTACATCTCCGAGGAAGATGTAAATTCTTGTTTCCAAGGAAGACAAGAAGGAAACTGGGGTACATGGTTCAAAGTGAAATCAGGAGCAGAGGACAAGTGACGGAGTACCACAAGTGACCTACTCTATGTCTAGATAGAGTCATAGTTCCTAATAGAGATGCAAATAAAGTAACACTAAAGACAAAGTCAGACTATAATCTGAAAAGTCCTTTCAAGGGCTTTTAGATTAAGGGAGATACATAAATTGGAGTCATTACCACTGCAGAAACAGCACAGGTTCCTCAGTTCTGGACTCTCAGTTCATGTTACTCTGTCAACATAGCTGAGCACAGCGCCAATGATTAAATAAATGTGTTGAACAGAAATTTGGCTCACTGATTAGTCTATGTGCAAAGAACTGAGGAACTGGCTAGCTCATGAAAGAAACAAAACCAACCTTACCATCTCAGTAAAAACATCACCACAGGCCATGCGAATCCGTTCGACACTCAAGGGGCTGTTCAGTGTGAAGTCCAGGGGCAGTCCTCTTTCCTTCCGTGCAGCAGCCACTGCATCTCGTATTGCAAAGAACACTGAGCTGGCCAAGAAGAACCCAGCCTCACCCATGCCCTGACAGAGGAAAAGGCAGAGGAAAGAGGAGAGATTGGCCTTAGTAACTGGCTGCAGGGAGTTAAACCAGCACATCTCCACTGTAGTTATCTGAAATAACTGAATCACAGCAGCTCAGTATTTGGTCAAGTCTAGCAGAGTTGGATTCAACGATTTTCTTTGGATCTCTGAGAACTTTCAAATCAGAAAATCATCCAAGGACCAAGTTTTGGATGATGGGGATAATTTTAAAATTCACAAGACAACTCTACTATCAAAAGAGCTTCCTGCTGGGACTTCAGTACTCACATTATAAAGGCATGGAATAACTCATGACTTCTCACATATATTACCTTTTCTATATTCAAACAGAATTAATTTTACATGATGAAAGAGGAAAGACAGACACCCCCACTCACCACCCCCTTAACTCCTTTTGCATGCATGAAGTTTGTGCTGTCTAACTGTGATAAGAAATGGGTCTCTATCTCTTTTCTTCATGTGGAAGAGTTTGTTTGCTCATTTATACCATATAAGGCGATAAGAATAAGGAACAGATTTTCTTCTGGAAATTCCCATTCCCTTGGCTACAGGTTTTGGCTGGGATAGAAATAATTTTCTTTACAGTAGCTGGTATGGTGGTATGTTTCAGATTTGTGCTGCAAACAGTGCTGATAACACAGGGATGTTTTAGTTACTGCTGAGCAGTGGTTACATAGCATCAAGGCCTTTTCTGGTTCTCAGTCTGCCCTGCAAGCTAGTATGGGGGCACAAGGAGTTTGGAGGGGACACAGCTGGAACAGCTGGCCCTAGCTGACCAAAGGGACATTCCATACCATACAATATCATGAAGGGAAGTGGAGGGACATTCAAAGTTTGTCTTCTCAGTAACTGCTTCCTGGAGATGCCTAATGCCTGTCTGCTAATGGGAAGTAGTGAATAAATTCCATTCCTTATTTTGCTTTGCTTGCACACATGGCTTTTGCTTTATCTATTAAACTGTCTTTATCTCAACCCATGAGTTTTATCCCTTTTATCCTCCATGGGCAAATGAGTGAGCAACTGTGTGGGGCTGAGCTGCCTATTGGGTTTGGACTGGACACTTTGTCATAGGTGCTAGTATGCTTTGAGGCTGGAACAGTGGGCATTCCTGCCCTTTGGTATCTGAAGGGCTACACTCCCCTTTAATTCCCATTTTGAGGTGCTTTAAAAAAATATTTTATTTTTAGTCTATGAACAGTACTCAATTCTAGTATGGGGTGTCTCCTAAGAAGATGAAGTAACCTTAAAACAGAAAGAATGGTGCTCTGCCATGGTTAGTGGAAGAACTGAATTCTATTTCCATACCTGTCATAGGTTTTCTGTGAGATTCTAGAAAGTTGCCTGATGTCTTGTGTCATAACTTCTCTGTGTTTAAAAAGGATTGTAATATTTCCTTCTTCCATCCTTTCTCCTCTCTAGAAAGTTTAAACTCTTCAAGATGGACTCTTACTTTTGATGTACAACATGTAGGTACAAAAAAGTTTTAATTTTGATTACGGTCTCTAAGTGCTACCGTAATACCAATAAATCATAGGAAGAAAATTAGTCCAAAACCTCAGAACATTGGTGTTTCACTATTTATGTACAATTTATTCCATGCCTGAAACTGGAATTAATTTTTTTTTTTTGGGGGGGGGAGGGAGCAGGGAAAAGTCTACCGTACCCTACAGTCACTTAGAATTTTGCAGCAGAATCAGCTGGTATGTGTGCAAATGGTAAGTTTGGCATGTTTACCTTGGAAGAATAGATAGCAATCGAGTTGCGTGAATTTGGCAGTAAATAGACACGGATCTGCTCAGGAATGTCACAGATGGCAGGGATCTTATATGTATCTGGGCCAAGAGTAAGCTGCTCTCCTTCTGGGGAGAAGTAGATTTCTTCTAATGTATAAAGACCAACTCCCTGAATGAAGGCCCCTTCAATCTGAGCAAAGAAAAAAAGGTAAACTTTTACACTTCATTCAGTCATTTTAAAATACAAAACCATATATACAATTGGACTTACTTTCTAAGATTACACATGAACTGGCATCTTTCCTTGCAAAAGTAGAAATCAGCCAACATAGACTAAAATAGGACTAAGCTGTCCTCATCTGACTTATACAAATATTTTCATTGGCTCAAGTTCTACTCTTCTGTATTCCTGGCTAAATTCACTGTAACTTGTCCAGTTACCTCTGATTCACTTTGGCAAAATTGAGACTTGAGTCAAATCCACTGACTTCAAGCTTATCGCCCACAGGAACTCCAGTGAGGAGATATTTCCCCAAGGACTATGACATAAATAGCCTGCTCAATCTGTTATTTGCTTAAAAAGATTTTCAGACAGCTAATGAAATTTCTTCTAGAGAAAACCATCTCAGACACAACTAGCTGATAGGGTATAAGAGGCCAGCCTACCATAGGAAAGGACAAATGCTAAGTAGACAACTGGGCTATGACAGTGGTGATGCAAACACTGGTGTAAGGTGAACATAGTATTGAACTGCTAAGAAAGAATGATATGACAAATTTGGCAATTCTTGAATGTGCAACATAAACATAATCTTTTAGGCAAAGGACAGTCACTTGAGGATGAGGCTGTAATAGAATAAATTAGCAGGATAAGAAGAACTTTTAAATTTAGGTCATAGTTTTGGGAGCATTTCCTTTGATTCTGAAAGGAAATGACAGCTCTTTTTTACACTATGAGTTCACCACCACTTTCTTACTTGCAAACTACTAGTGAGTGACACCACTTTTGTCCCTATTCAATTTGTCTGTGGGTGTAGGTAGTTGAATTCATAACACAAAGCTATGCCAACAGATTTTTCCATTACACTTGAATTTCTTCTCATAACAGTGATAAGTCTACAGTGCTCTGCAGCTGGGTAAGATTCAGCTTTCAGTCAGTAATTCTGGGGTAGAGTAAATCGAGCAGAAAAAAAGCCATCAGGAGATTCAGGATACTAATCCTGCAAGATATTTACAAAGTCTATTGGATCTTCTTTTCTCATCACTTCTCACAAGATGCACAAGAAGTAGAAAAATCAACCTGCTGTTATTTATAGCTGCAAATAAAACCAAATATGAGTACATTGTCAATCCATCATGCTTGAGGGTTAATGGTCAATGTCTCATATACGCTGATGGCTATTAAATCAAACAATAACATCAATCATTTAGTCACAAAGAGGAATGTTCACTAACATCTAATACAAAGCAAAAGTATGGAAGTACATACCTGTCCTATATCTATAGCTGGATTTATGCTAAAACAGGCATCCATGACAATGTCTGTTCTGATGTTCTGTTAAACAAATAAAAGGTGTTATAATGTTATATTTAAAATACAAAACAAAGGGATCCTAAAGAATATATAGTCTTACCCATGAAAGATGTGTCATAACAAATATCATAAATTTATTCTGAAATAGGAAAGCCACTTGTTGATGGAAAGTTTACCTAGATAATATATTTTTGGTGGTAGTATGAAACTTGGAATATGAAGTGCACATCCCATGAGTAACAAGATAATCATGAATTCAAGAATTACTTTGTTGCTTGTTCTCCTATATAATCTGAGTTGCTTGAAGTGATATTTAGCTACTTCCTATGCTTTATTATGAGTGCAGAATCACAGTCTCCTAAACAGGAGGGAGGGGGCAGGCAAGGGAACAGGGAGGGATATCTGTTGGGCTGTCCTTATACAAGGTCCAGTGGCTTTTCCTCCTAAATCCCAGCTCGGTGGGTTCACAGACATCAGTGGTTTTGGAGTCTCGCTCCACATGGGTACTAGATTATCTGGCCGTCATCGGAACCAAATGTGCTTCCCCATACCCAGAAGACTTTGGATTGGTCTCCATACAGTGCTGCTGGGAGCTATTCCTGTGCTAATCCTTTTGCAATAGGTCATATTATGTGAATGTGGCTTCACCTGTTCTAAATGTAACTGTTAAAAAGGGGGCTGTAACTAATGATATGGTCTTGTTGAAGACCTGCAGGGAGATGTTCAGAAGGTCTAATTGAATTTCAAAGCCGTCATATATGGTAGAAACATTAAACCTTATTTATTTTCTACTTGTCTCATAGTGTTTCTTATTCTTATGGCTAACATTAGACTTCTATCACAAGAACAGGATGAACAAATTATATTGTAAAGGACACTATAGCCATTTATTGTTCTGCTGGTGTTTAGTTGAGTACATCCAACAGACTATGGCTTTGTTCTTAGTAAATAGAAATGAAAGAAAAAATTGTCATTTGAATGAAATGATGGTGGGAAATTCACCCAACACTACTTCCATTGTATTGTATTTTTTGACATTACCTTGTGGGCTCCTGTCAGACAGTCAACTTCTACTTCAGAACACGCAACTCCAAATAGAAAATATGGGAATGCATGGCCTTTCTTTGTGTCCCAGTTCATGTTTGTAACATAACCTCTGGAGGAAGTAAGAACATCCCTCAGATTAGATGAATTTGATCAACATACCCTCTGCCTATCCTTGTCCTCACTGTTGAGACCACTACAGAAATCATCTAACTTGATATATCATACACTCTCTAAGCTGACTATTTTCACAGGGTCTCTATAGTAAAAGACAATCCAGGTTGTAGCACCACTGATAAATACAAGTTTGGAAGGATAGGAGAGTTGCAAACCATGATGGCTGTGGAACAAATTTCCATGTGGACTTCCTGTGTCCTACTGTAGTTGACCTTAGAGGAGACTCTGTACATCAACTATTAAACTAGCCAGCCAAGAGTATCAAGTGCTTCTGAAATCAATATGCGTTGAAGAGAAGAATTCCTCTTGTCTAAACACTGCAGTCTCTGGTCCTGGCAACTTCCTAATTGTTTGTGTGCTGCATCTGCTCAGCCCTGAGAAGGCTGAATGAGGACATTTTTATCCTTCCTGCAAATTACTGACAAAGTAGCACCTTCAGTGACAAGAAATTAAAAAGGATTAATGGTTTTCCTTACTTGAAATAGCCAGTAGCTGAAAGACTGATGCTCTGCTTGTGAGCCTCACTGATCTGCAAAAGGTATGCTCATTATTAAAGAGAGAAAATTAAAAATTCTTTATCTCATATTTAAAGAAAAAGTGAAACTTAAAAATTATTTTAAAGAAAAAGGAGCCCTGAATAAAAGCTTTACATTCCCTTGTGCTCTGAATAAGTCTTTAGGAAGAGACATATTGCAATGGTCACAAAGTTGGCCATATTTATCAGGACGTTGTATTGCACCACTTGCTTTTACATTGTTTCCTCTCTTCCTCTCCTCCAGTTTACTTCACACAGGAAAAGCCCTTCCTCTGTCCAGAAGAATGACAGCTTTCACTCTACACTGATGGGTTAATCGTAAACTAATAGTAAGAGACAGAGAGATACATTTACCCAGTCTTCCCATTTGCCATTAGGATTGTCTCTTCGTATGGGGTCCAGACGCTTCCAAAGGGTTTGGCAAGCATCCTAGGAAGGAAGGAAGGAAGGAAGTTGGGCAACATTGACCAACCCACAACCCCAAATTTATTTTCTGATTTCAAAGCAATACAAGTTCTTTCTTGGTGAAGTCAGTTTGTTAAATTCATTCTGAGGGCGATAACTCTGTTCATTTACCTACAGTTTTCTCTGTAGGTAACTGCCAGCTACAAAGCAGCACTTTGCAGAGTGGCACTGGCATCTGCTCTAATATAACTAAAGTCTTCACATACCAGGCTATCACTGAAATAATCAATAAAAAGAAGATAAAGAACCTGACTCTCCTCCTGTTTTGATTTACGAGATGGAAAAACACCAGATTGAATGTTTTATTACAAATTAAATGAAATCATAATTAGTCCCAAAGCACTCAAGTGGATAAGGTTGTTTGAATCTGATTATTTAAAAAAGTACCTGAAATATAACTTATGCTTAGTTTTCCTTTAAATTTTGTTTAAATACAGAATAAAGTTAAGATCCATCAATTTATCTAGTGGCAATCTAAAAAAAAAAAACAAAACCACACCTCATTTGTAACTCTTATACAGTAAAGCCATAAAAAGGTGACATCTTTTAACAGTGTTCTGTAATTTCCCTTGCTTTAAACTATGCAAATAAAAAAAAACCTAACGAGAGATTTGGAGATATAAGAACTCAAAGCTGCTCAAAACCAGACCAAAACTATGAATCCTCAGAGAGACACTCATTATTCAGCAGAACCACTGATTATGTGAAAAAATGGTAATAAGTCTAACCTGGACTGCTCTTGCATTGATTTCTGTTCCAACTGATCCTGCTGTGTATTTGCCATTAGGTACAGTTGTTGTGCTTGTTTCACAGAAGTGTATATATGACAATGGTATCTTCAGTTCACGACTGGCAATCTGCAATAAAAGCAAACAAAAAGATATTCAGTCCCACTTGGAGATGTAATCTCAAGTCAGAAATTCATCATGCCAGTCATCTCTCTTTATATACACACACACACAGGTAAATGACCTAATTCAACATTAATACTACGATAAGGACAAACACAGAAGTCCTCCTTAGCAATTATTCTGTAAAACAATTATTATATAAATATTCAAGTAATAGAAGATAAAAGCACTTTGCTCACACCTTCTGAGTTGAAGGACCAGGTAAAAACAGGAGCTATGAGAACGAAGAACCACCCACAGTAGGAGAAGATCAAGTTTGAGACCATCTAAGGAACCTGAAGGTACATAAATCCATGGGACCTGATGAAATCCATCCACAGGTCCTGAGGGAGCTGGTGGATGAAGTTGCTAAGCTGCTTTCCATCATATTTGAAAAATTGTGGCAGTCTAGTGAAGTTCCCACTGACTAGAAAAGGGGGAAAAAAGGAAGAGCCGGAGAACTATGGGCCAGTAAGTCTCACCTTTGTGCCTGGCAAGATCATGGAGAAGATCATCCTGGAATATCTGCTAAGGCATGTGGAAAATAAAGAGGTGATTGGTGACAGCCAATATTGCTTCACCAAGGGCAAGTCATGCCTGATGAATTTGGTGGCCTTCTGCGATGTTGTTATAGCATTGGTAGATGAGAAGAGGAAAACAGACATCATCTACCTGGACTTATACAAAATGTTTGACACTGCCCCACATGACATCCTGCTCTTTAAATTGGAAAGGCATGGATTTGATGAATGGGCCACTATGGGGATAAGGAACCGGCTGGATTGCTGCACTCAAAGGGTTGCAATAAATGNGTTGCAATCAATGGCTCAATGTCCAAGTGGAAGCCAGTGACAAGTGGTGTTCCTCAGGGGTCAGTACTGGGACCAGTGCTCTGTTTAACATCTTTGTCAGAGACATGGACAGTGGATGAGAGTACACCCTCAGCAAGTTTTCTGATGACACCGAGCTGTGTGGAGTGGTTGACATGCTGGAGGGAAGGGATGCCATCCAGGGGGATCTGGACAAGGCCATACAAACATTATGAAGTTCAGTCAGGTCAAGTGCAAGGTCCTTTACCTGTGGCATGGCAATCCCAGACACAAATACAGATCAGGCAGAGAATGGACTAAGAGCAGCCCTGAGGAGAAGGACTTGTGAGTATTGTTAGATAAGAAACTTGAGATGAACCGGCAATGTGTTCTGGCAGCCCAGAAAGCTGGCTGCATTAAAAAGAAGTGTGGCCAGCAGGTTGAGGGAGGTGATTCTGCCCCTTTGATTGGCTCTCATGAGACCACACCTGGAGTACTGCACCCAGCTCTGGCATCCTCAGCATAGGAAGGATATGGACCTGTTGGAATGGGTCCAGTGGGCTATGAGGACAGGCTGAGAGAGTTGGGGTTGTTCAGCCTGGAAAAGAGAAGGCTTCGGGGATACCTTATAGCAGCCTTCCAGTGCCTAAAGGTCGCCTTCAGGAGAGATGGGGAGGGATTCTTTGTCAGGGAGCGCAGCGATAGGATGAGGGGTAACAGTTTTAAACTGGAAGAAGGTAGATTTAGATTAGAAACCAGAAAGAAATTCTTTACTGTGAGGGTGGTGAGACACTGGAAGAAGTTGCCCAGAGAAGCTGTGGACACCCCGTCCCTGGAAGTGTTCAAGACCAGGCTGGATGGGGCTTTGAGCAACAAATTGCTCTCTCTAATTACCTTATGGTTACATACGGAAAATTTTTAATCAGATTAAAAAAAAAATGACTCATTCTGCTTCATGAACTTTCAAATCTTACCTGTATGTTTTGTTTTCTTTCTATACATCTATCTATCTAATTTGAAATTACTTGGTTAGCTTGTGTTCCCACTTGACTACGTTTCACAGTGTTCTATTATTCAGATGTTTATTCAGCTCATTTTGAAGGAGAGGCCTAATTTTAGGTCAAAAAGTATCTTTTTGGCACATAGTTTTGTTTATCACCAGAAATGCATAAAATTAACTAATGTTATAAATAGTGTTGGATACACTACAAAATGAAATTTTCAGTACTTTAAAGCCCTCTGAAAAGAGCCATTGAGTCTGTGCCTTAGCTATCCTGAAAACAGTGATGTTACCACAAAAATGTTCATCCCCTTTCCAGGTCTTGAAGGACCACTTTGATTATAGGTTATATTTTTCCCAAGTTTTGTCTTCATCAGTAACTCAGAAGCAACAACCCAATATTAAACTTATCTTTCTTATGTCTACAGAATTTGCCCAGTGCACTTCCTTTTGGCTACCCTCCAATGCTAACTCACTCACCTGTAACATCTTTGTGTGAATTCCTTGTCCCAGTTCAATTCCACCATGAGTGACAAGCACAGACCCATCTATATAGATATGGACAAGAGCTCCAGCCTAGAGGAAAGACACAAAAACTTGGTAATTTTCTTACTGCACTGAACAAAGGTCCATAAGAGAAAGAACAAGGCAAAGTCAGATTTAATTCACAAGAATCAATATATTACTAAAAGGAAGCAGAAATTCTTCAGCAGTCTGACAATAACAAATTTCACTGCTCTAAGACAGGACAGAATAAATGAGCTGGTAGTCAATCACAGGAGATCTACAGGGATAACAGTAATTATTTCAAATAACAGAAAACCATATTTTTCTTTTTGTGAAATTGGGTGAATTAATAACATGCTGGCTCTAGTTATGTAGACCCAGATACTATTCTCTCCTCAAACACAATAAGAGGAGGACAGAGCAGAATTTGAACCTGGAATCAAAGGCATTTTGGATAGATGGCAGGTATCCTACTACAAACATCTACAGAACTTTTATTTTAGAACAAACAATAGCAGAGTTTTACTCTTGTTTTTCTGAAGCTGAGAGATTAGTCCTAGTACTTTTTGTTTGCATGCATCCATAAACTGATAATAATAAACTGATGTTTATAGTATATAATTTTGATAGAGTAATGACAAAACTGCTTTTCCATTCTCTCTCATAGGCTGTCCAGAGGATGGCTTAGAACCCAATTCACTTTCTGTTCATATTTTGGTGCAACTCTCTGTTAATAAATAGCTGTCTTAAATAGGAAAAATGCAAGGAGCAGGGAGGATTGGAAATTATGAACTCTCATTCATGGAAAGATTGAAAACAAATAACTTCCCAAGGAATGGTGATGAAAGGAATTAATCCCATGAAAAAAAATAATCCCTTCCACTCCTATGAAGGAAAAAGTGGATATGAAAGTGAACTAGACATTCTGTAAAGAGACATTTTGCTGTAGCGTGCAATCAGCTACCAACACTCAGAGAGGAAACAGCAGAGCCTAAGAAGTGTTTTGAAATACAGTGCTTCCAGGACATCCTTTTATTTGTTATTAATTCTACATTGAGAAATAAGGGCCATGTGGTCTCTTTGCAAACTTCATAAGTTGGTACCAATCATGTAACATTTTGCTGATAGATTTTTAGCCAACAGCGATAAGATTAAAGAATAAAACTCCAAGATTTAGATCTAGATTTTTGGAAAATCAGTGCAATCCTGAGCTTGATTTTTAAGACTTTAGTGAAATGTAACCATTATTTATGCCTTTTTTTTTTTAACTTTTCTGTCAAATGAATTGTGACCCCTAGATAAGGCGTTTCTTTACTATGCAAACATTGTTGGATGAAATATATTAATGTCTCTCTGAGCTCTTAATCTACAAATTTGTGCAGAAACAATCAAGACATAGAACAAACAGGTACCAAATGAATCATGTGGATTTCCTTTTTCATGCATTGTACCCTCATAAAAAATAAAAATGTTTGTTTGTTTAACCTGAAACTCATTTGAAAGAATTTTTGGTTCAAGGCATAAATTAAACTAAAAAGCGGGAAAAATTCCCCAGACATACCACTACCTTGAGCCATTAAAAAAATCCACTTGCAGAGTTTAACCTATCATATAAACGGGCCTATCTAAACTATAGGAATGATAATTTTTCTCACTATGGACCAGATGATGGAAGGTTCTAAGTTCCACATTTTTACATTTAGCTTTATGCTGGATAAAGATACAATGTTGGGAATTATAAATTAATATTTTTGTGAATAATCATAGAATCTTAGAATGGTTGGAGTTGGAAGGGACCTTTGACACAAGGGAAGATGATCCAGTTCAGCCAAAGGAAGATCATCTAGTTCAACCTTCCCAGCCATGACCAGGGGCATCTTTCGCTAGATCAGGTTGCTCAAAGGCCCATCTTATACTGAATAAGCATTTATAAAGAGACCAGTCAGATACAGTGATATTCTTTCTAAAAGAAAGTATGGTTCAGGGGATGATATTTTATGCTAGTTCAGCATGTTGGAATTTTTTTTCTTCCTTTCCCTTTCCCTTTCCCTTTCCCTTTCCCCCTGAGATTATACATCCTGTAGTTTTGGAGAGAAAAATAGAGATCTTAGGTCATAAAAGCACTATTTCAAAGAGGTCACCTGATGAAAATAAGTTGCATTAAATCCAACAGAAAACTTCATGGGAATGATGGCAATCCCTTTCTTTTTCCAATAATTTTTCGTGTTAAATTCTTCCACCATTGCTTTTCTGCTGTAGTAGTCAGACTTGTCCAGACATTCTTCCCAGCATTTCCACAGATTCTCTGCATCAAACTCTTCTTTGAAGGATGTTAGATTAACTCCTTTGTACATGTTTATTTCCCTAACCTAAACAGAAAATGAATTTACACAGTGCTAAAAATAAACACTGCCTTATAATATACTGACATATTATATGCTATATAGTGACATGTATAATGATGTAATGAAATAATACTTATCTATAATAAACATGTCATTTCCCTTTCTCAAAGGAAATCACTGCTCAAATAGCCCAATCTTTTTGCATTTGTCAAATGTCTGTGAACTTAAGTGGTTTCAGTGGGATTGTTCACAATCAACTGTACTAAATGCAAAGAAGGTTGGTCAACTCAAATTGTAAATAAGACTAAATAAAAACCACAGAACAACATGGAGCTGGGTGAGAAGTTCAAAAGCAGTGAAAGAAGAGTAGAATGGATACCTGGTAAATCTCAAGTGGTGAGAGAACACGTGTGACATATAAGGAAACCTTAGAGCAGCTCCGAGCAAGGCACTAAAGTGACATGAGGAAGTCAGTCAAAAGTGTGGAGCAAAGCATGGGGACAGCAGGTGGATATGTGAAAGCAGAAGTTAAAGCTAAAAAATTGTTTGGCCTTGGGAGATATGTCTGAAAAGCTTTCCTGAAATGCAATAAAGGACAGCAAGTAAATTGGAGAGGGAAAAGGTTAAAAGAAATAGAGAATAAACTTGATGGTTGTCATCCTAGGAAGGTAAAATGATTTATAAACCATAGTTTGTATATACAAGAGGTTAGTACGTGCAAAAGAGGAACAGCTTAACCTGTCAAGGCAGCATGTAAGGATAGATTGTGAAGATTGGCAAGGAAATGGTGACAAATAAAACTGTTGGGAAACTCTCTCTGAAGACTGGGAAGAAGCCAGAAGTGTCAGCCTGGTAACTGAGATAACAGGAGCCAGCTAACTAACCTGTTGATAAATGGATGGACACAAAAGAAGGAAAGTCCAGTTCTGAGAGGCTGAGATGCAGGTGACAACTAAACATACACAAAGTGATCTCAAACTGGTCACACAGTGCTAGAGATAATACTGTTTTGACCGAAGCTGGTCATATGAATCACAGTCATCAAACATTTTGCCACAGATCCTGTGCCAGTTTTCTCCACTCTAATCTGTATTGTATCAAATATTATTCCATGGAAGTGTAGGTGCGGAATAAAGTACCATTCAGCCTAAAGTAAAGATAGTAAATCTGGTTATACAAGAACTGGCTTAAGCACAAGGAGCTTCTAACAGTCTAGGTCCTAGAATTCTCTGTTATCCCATATTTTATTTGGCAGTCTTAGTTCTTTTACCTTCTCATGTGGTAGGCCAGTCTGAGTTGCCACAGCCACAATACAGGTCTCCACAAACAGGCCTGCCTGAGGAAACCCGAATCCTCGGAAGGCGGTATTAGAAGGCAAATTAGTCTTGCAGGCATGGCCCCTGACTCGAAGATTGGGGATACTGTATGCATTGTCCACTTTCAACACAATGTACTCAATCACCTGTAATAAGAGATTATAGTTGTTAAATTGGTTCCATTTCACAGTGAAACCTGGGAAAGACACTCAAAAGACCAATGAGATGCAATTGTTCTAAGCAAGAGTAGAATTACACTCTGGAGCCCTGTTCCGCAGTTTTTCACACCACTGTAAGTAAAGAAGCTACATTTAAATCAGAGAAAGTACATTTAACTTACAGGAATTACAACAGCATAAAGAAGCATTACTGAGGGAAAAATCAGACCTTCAGCTTTGGCAAAGTGAAGGAATAAGTTTATGATACTAGGCTACCTAATAAAACTTGTCTTTCTGTCTTCACTGAACTTTTAAATCTGAATTTTCTACATCCAATATCACCTGACAGGAACTATCATACCTCCTTACTGATATTCTGCAAATGACATCTGGGCCACGGACACATTTTTACCTTAGGCAAATGAGAGTTATTCTTAACAAGAATGGACATATTCTTAAGATAAATAAATTGTGACAGAGGACTGTTATTTTCTTTCTGTGGCCAGTTCAGTCAGTGTAAGTGGTATCAGTGAAAAAGGACTTACCAACTCAGATTCATCTTTTGTACAGCCGCCGTTTATATAGCACTGAAAATCTGCAGCCATGATTCTGCCATCGTTCATGAATCCAACCTGTAGTATAGCAACCAATGCGTTAGTGGTCTTCTCTCTCATGTATTTCAAATTTCTGTTCAGAAATAAGCTAACCAGTTAACAGATATGCCGAGGTTCAGACCTGCATGGTTTTCTTTCTATAGGATAGTATCAGTTTGGATCTGAATATGCAAACCAAGAGTAAAATACATATAAACCCCACAAAGCATCAGAATCCCTCAGCTGCCCATAAAGCTATTCTCCCACGTAGGCGTTGACTTTACTCACTGAAAAGCTTGTTCACCACTGTATTCTGTATGAACAGGGTCCAGGAAGAGGATGACAAGATCACTAAATAAAATATTGACTACTGTTATGCTTATTCTACTTTCTGAACTATTCCTTTTGTAATCATCTTTCATCCTGATGATTTTATCACCAAGACAACATAGCAGCATGAAATAACGATGCATATATATTACAGAGTATGTATTCAGAAATATCCACCAAATTTGATTTAATTCTAGGTCTGGTTCCTTCTTCCATGTTTTTTTCTCTAAAAGCAAATAACTCAAAATTCCTCTCCTAGCTTCAAGATAGGTAATTAAAGAATAATGGCACCAGAATTTATATGATTAATTGATTGTTTCCTCTGCTTTAAACCCATACCTAAATATTTAGTTCCATGTAAGACTGGACAGAAGGAAAATAAGCTCCATATAAGATAGCAGGAAAATAAACTCCTCCAAGCCTAGTCCTACCTCTAGCACCCATCATAAGACATTCAGATAACTACTAGCTGAAACCAAAGGAAATGCTGTTTAGGACCTTGCTTTAGGACTCACTGACAATTCAGCAAGAAAACAAAATCTTGCAAGGTTGGTGCTGGGTTAGGATTTTGGAAAAGGAGGAGTTTGGTTTCTTGCTACATCTCTCTAGTCAATGAAATGATGACGGTTTGCCCCAGAAGAAACTATTACCCAGTAACTGAGCAAAATAACTTTTCATCTCACTCACTTTGTATTTTCCAAAGAAAGGGTGCCGTCCACCAGTGATTAACATATCTGTATTCCTTTCAAGAACAAAACGAACTGGACGCCCAGTCCTAAAGTGAAAAGAAAAAATACACTTTTATTATAACCTATTAATGCAGATTGCAAAGACATTACATGTACATCACCTCCTAGTAGTGGCAATAATTCAGTCCACTGTTTTAGTTTCTTATTAACCTACTATACCTGACTTTAGGCTGATTCAGCACATTTAATTTTATTTTTTTGGCTACAGAAACAAGTAGAAGAAATGAACTTTTCAGTGGCTTCCCTTTAGTTTTTCAACAGGGGGATGCAAGTTCCATGAAGCATGCACTGGACATGGCAAGGAAACCACAGTAAAGGAGAGCTGTGCCACAAATGCCTGATGTGAGCACACCTGTATTAGAATAAAACCTACTGAAGATCAAGAATATAATTCAAACCACTGTGTCTGGGAAAGGCTTGAACGGTTGGGATTTGTACTGATCAGTATTGAGAATAACTGCAAGGGGCTTTTGGTTTGGCTCTCAGTCAGTAAATGGATTCCATTGCCAAAAGCCCAAGGAATTTTCAAGCCTCTGTCCGAGATATGCTGCCAAAGAGATAAGATGATGTTGTTGAGAAAACCACCCAAGTAGGGTCGAGGACTGAAGTTCCTTTTTCGTTCAGTCTTGTCTTGTTTAATTTGCTGTAGTTAAATCAGTCATTTGACTTAGTTAGATTAACTTACTTGTTGGCTGCCACTGCTGCAATTACAGCAAAGAGTGAAGGTTTAGTAATCTTCCCCCCAAATGCTCCACCAACACGTTTCACATGGCACATGATTTTATTAGACTGGAGGTTTAAAGCTGAAGCCACTGACTCCTGCAAAAGCGAGCATCCAGAATTTTACTGAGAATTGTTACTTACCAAAGTACACTAAAAAATGCCTATTTTCCATGGCTAACCATATATTAAAAGCTAACAGGTTTAAGAATTCTGGGCAGAAAACTAAAGTTGCTACAGAAACAAAGAAACAAAAAAAGATTTTAGACAAGTAAAGATGCTAATGAAAGCCCAATCTACTCTTTAAAGAATAGAAAAAATGTAAAAATAGCTCCATAAACTAGTTTGATTATCTAATTATATGGTAATCTCTATATAGAAATGCAAGTTTCACCTGCAACTAGAGATAAACCCTAATATCAAGCTGAATGGAACAGAGTGATTACAGCACACTAGACAGTGTGGCTAAAATACTAAGAAACCGCTGTCTTCTGAAAATATCTCCTCTGACAGTAATTCCAGAGAGGCAAACAGAGGTTTAACTTGCCAGGCTGACAGGGAGAGTTTAAAAAACACAAGTCAGTGATGAACTTCAAAAGCTAATTGTAAACATGTAGAAATGAAATTAAATAACCATTCCTTAAAATGGTTATTTTCTATAGGCCTACAATGCAATTCTGATATTAGCTAAGACCTTTTAACATTTTCCCACATAATTTCATATGATTCATATATTGTTATTAATTACATATTGATTTATCATTATTTACACATGATTATGACCCCATCATCATCAATGCAACTACTCACACAAGCAATGCAACTACTCACACAAGCAATGCAACTTGTTTGAATACTTTTTCTAAAGTTGAAGACACTCATTCCTGCAGAGAAGTGATTGTCCAGGATTGTACTGAGGATTTTCACTGACTTTAGGAAGATTTGGCCAATAAACCTGAGACAGAACTAGTCTTTTCTCAACGAGAAGATTACAGACATATTATGTATCCAATATACCCCTTATTCATTGCATAGTAATACTGTTTGATTGTGTCTGCACTGCATTGGATAATACATATAGAATCAGAGAACCATCCTCCTGTCACCAATACCATGCACTAAACTACTAAATCATGTCTTGCAGCACCTCATCCAGACGGTTCTTGAACACCGCCAGGGATGGTGACTCCACCACCTCCCTGGGCAGGCCATTCCAGTGCCTGACCACTCGTTGGGAGAAAAAGTGTTTCCTGACATGTACTCTAAATCTCCCCTGGTACAACTTGCGGCCATTCACTTGAGTCCTGTCATTAGTTATCTGAGAGAAGAGGTCGACCCCCTCCTCTTCATAACCTTCCTTCAGGAAGTTGTAGGGTGCAATGAGGTTTCCCCTGAGCCTCTTCTTCTCCAGACTAAACAATCTCAGCTCCTTCAGCTGTTCCTCACAGGACTCGTGCTCCAGACTCCTCACCAGTTTTGTTGCCCTTCTCTAGACATGTTCCAGGGCTTTGATGTCTTTCTTGTAGTGAGGGGCCCAAAATTGAACGCACTACTTGAGATGCAGCAAAATAAAACAAGACCTACTGTTACATTCAGCTTTATCATTAGTAGTCAGGCCTCTTATTTTCATAAAAAGATGCAAATCAATTAATCTGAACTGGAAACACGATTAGCTAGTTCAAGAGAAGCAGAGGATACTGAAAGCAACTCTTCGACACGTAGTTCAGCTTTATGGTTTCTAGATAAGAAACATGTATCATGAATACTTTGTTTTACCTGTACATCTGTTGCATGCTGGGTTGACACATACACGTCCATCTCTTTATCCTCAACTCTTGGAATAACAAGCACACTATTTGTTTCGAGGTAAAAGTGTTCCTGTCCTCCCACGTGTAATTCACCTGTTATATAAAGAATGATAGGAAAATCTAAGCTGGGTTTTAAATTAACTGTGAGGAAACTTATATTTGCATATACACATGTATATATGGCAGGGAAAAAGTTTTGTCACAGAAGAAAAAGTTTGATTTATTTTTTATTTCTTTGTGTCTCGGGTTTACAGCTTCTGGGACCTGTGTTTATTGAGAGTTTATTTAGTCGCTTAATCCTTATATAGTTGGTTTCCCCCTAGGTGCCCAGTATCTCATGTTTTTTCTTCTTCTTGTATAACAGGATTATAATGTCTTCTTCTGAATCATTCTGTGACATGACATTTCATGGGGAACAGTTGGAAAAAGTCAAAAAAAGGAAAGAGACTGACAGAATCGAGGGGGCTCTACTCAAAAAAAGTGAAGGAAGATACGAATCTTGGTATCTGTGGAAGGCTCCTGCAAAGAAGAGAATAGTCTGTGTTGTGTGCTCACAGTGGAAAGAACAAGCTGCATATACTTAAATTGCAGCAAATTATTAGCAAGGAAGATAATCTTTGTAATGATAGGAATCATAAAGCACTGGAAAAAATTGCCTGGCGAGATTGCAAACTCTTCGTGCTCAGAGATGTGCTCAGACATGATACAGATAGAACGGATGCTGGAAAAGATGGTCTGCTATGTTTCCTCCTGTGATCAAGCAGATGTCAATTCATGTGCAGTTAATAGTGGAGAGAAAATCAAAATCTCTGCTGCAGAAATCTGGGAAATGATAACAGCAGAAGATAGGTGTGAAATAATACGTATCATAAGAGGACAATCAGAAAAGCCCACAAGCAGGGCATGTGGGTTATCTAAGCATTTATAAGGTGCTCACTAACAAATTTCAGAGCTGCAATCAAGTGTTAGAAATACAGAATTGGGGGAAGTATTAAAACTGGCCAATCTGATGTTAAGATACATCTTGATAGCATATACTTTAGTTTTAATAAGTCTTTTTACACTGTCCCACAGAATACTCTCATAAGCAAGCTGAGAAGTACAACCTAGATAAAATCAGGGATACAGCTGCACCGAGAAAGTAGTTTAAGAACTGGCTGCTAAGCCAGATGCATGTAGATTCATAGAAGAGTCTCCTCTGAGTAGAATGTTGCCCTTTGGTTGCCTTAATAACTAATGAGTACACAACAAATAATACTGAACTGGAAAGAACT
>VZTM01024372.1:65363-105259 GCA_013400555.1 Jacana jacana | reverse complement strand
TTGTTATTTAGTCAATACATATTTCCCAAATAAAAACTTAGATGTGAATTGCTTCAAATCCTTTCTTCTTCCTTTTCTTCTGCATTTTGTAACTACAAATTTAACTTACTTTTACATCATCTATTTGTTTTATACCCAGAACTCCAGGACACAATTCTTCTGCAGGGAGAAAAGTGCACCTGACAGGACTGGGAACTGACATCATAAATTACAGCTACACCACCCAGTGCAACCACTTGCTGAGCATCCTTATCTCCTTACGCAGCTGGAACTGGTCCAAGGGTTTATATAGATAATACCAATGTAAGGCACAGAAGCTTTTTTATGCATCATATCCAAGTGTTGGAGGCACTCCTGATGATGGGAAGAGTGGGGATGAGAAATACAAGTGGGAAATGAAGGCAGTTGTGCAGTCCCATTGGTTTCTTTTGCCTTTCCACATGGGAATTACATATTGGAGAGCCGGAGACAAATTCACAGTGCTGCATTAGGAATGCAGAAATTGGCATCGTCAGAGCAGGAAGGGGGATTTCAGGTCTACATAGAGTAAGAAATGGGAGTGAAGTTCCCCTTACCAATCACCTCTGCAGGAAGACTGCCCCTGAGCATCACTAAAAGAGCTTGTCAGTACAAATTAATTAAAAACTTGTAACTAAACCCAGATCACCTTCGGTGGGGGAATAAAAAAAAAATAACCAGAAAGGAGAAACAAACAAAACCCAGGGCACCTGGTTCAGTTTTAAGCCACAGTTTCTTTAAATACATTGAAACAGGAAAGGTACCTTTTTTGACAAGTGTCTTACTTGACATTTTATATCACTCATGTCAGTCACGCTGTATTTCCTAATGCAAAGTGACATGGGCAGCTCTAAGCCAGAGTCACTTGTCACACTACTGTGTCTGCAATAAGAATTTGTATGAAGTAGAATTTGCTTAAATTCAGAGATGCAGGTAAGGGTGCCTTACAATGAACCTTTCCTATTCCTTCTGGAAAGTAGATGCCACAGTGGAGCACTTTGTCTTCACCTGAGGTTTTACTCCCTGCCACAGGACAGGAATTATTCCCATAAATAGCAAAGGGGATACTGACTCTCCCTTGCATTTCACAGTTTTGGTTTTAGTGAGCATTGCAGTCATGGATAATATGCTCTGTTAAGATTAAACTAAAATATACCAGATGTTAAAAGAAAACATTAAAAAGCCAACAGCTGAAATAGGACTGGATCAGCACGAGTATAAATTAGCTTTCCAGTACCTAAAGGTAATCACAGAGAAGACTAGAGGTACTCTCACCAGAAGGAACCACAGTGACAGCAAAAAGCAACACGCAGAACCTGGGAAATTCCATAGAAGTTCTTTATGGTGAGACCAGAAAATATTGGAAGAGATTGCCCAGAGAAACAGACGGATCTCCCTGGATCTGCTGGAAATATTCAAGACTGGGCTTAGCAAGTTAATGTAGTCAAATGCCCCGCTTTCAACTGGAGCTTGTACCAGATAACATCCAGAGGGCCTTTCTAACCTAAGTTTTTTCATTATACTAGGATTCTAAGTATTGAGTATCTTAGTATTTATTTAGCTGTGAATCACAGAATGGTTTCAGTTGAAAGGGACCTTAAAGATGAACTAGCTTTGACCTCCCTGACATGGGTAGGGACACCTCCCACTAGACCAGGTTGCTGAAAGCCTTGTCCAGCCTGGCTTTGAACACTTCCAGGGATGGGACATCCACAAATCCCTTGGCAACCTGTTCCAGTGTCTCACCACCCTCAGAGTCAAGAATTTCTTCCTAATATCTACTCTAAATATACCCTCTTTCAGTTTAAAGCCATTACCCTTGTCCAATCATTTCATTCCCTCATAATGAGTCACTCCCCATTTCTCCTGTAGGCTCCCTTTAGATACTGAAAGGCTGCTAGAAGCTCTCCCCAGAGCCTTCTCCACACAACTTTCTGGGAGATCCTGTAACTCACTTTTCACAATTGTTCTTTCCTTAGAGATGAAATGAAATTATCCTTTCCCAGTTGCCAAATAATGGCAGGTATCCTATTCAAGGCACCCATACCTATCAGTGGAGAGGCTTAATGACCACGCCATGACAACAGTCAGTCCCAGATATCCATTCTCTCCTGTTGTAGGTGTTACACTTAATGTTACTTAACATCATATGCAAATTGGACAGCAACACTCCTATCTCCATTGAAAGAATGTTATCCATCATCCCTACACTCCCAGATACAGTGAGTACTCTATGCACCAATGAAATTTAAGAACCAATTGTCATACATAACCAGCTCTTTCTCTGTTTTGTGAATCTTTCATTTATTTTTGCATGTATTTCAAAAGTAAGACTATCTAAATGCAAAGCAGAACAGAGCAGAAGATTCAGAAGAGTGGTCATAAAATCATTTTATGCCTAAACAGAGTAGCTCAAGGTCTGCATATTTTTGTATTGAACAAATTTATGTCAAATGATCTGCTGTGTTTTTAACTTTGTTTTTGGTAGACACCTGCCATTTGCTATGGCCTAAGCTGTAAGGAAGACCACTAACAGACAATGCATAAATACCTAGTTATGTTTGCTTTGGACCAAATCCCACCTGGCTGTTTAGAAGTTCAAGGACATTTCTTATGGAAACACCAAATCAAACAACAATGTTTATTTAGTTTCAGGTTTCAGAAAACAGAACTCTTCACGTTTGCTGAAACAGAAGTTCAGCAAAGCCTCACTAGAATGCCAGGCGTGTCTGCCCCAGACTCACAAGACAGACAGAATAATCTCAGATATTAAGGAAAAGATTTCCTGGAGGAATCAGTAATTTCTGTAAGGCAGAAATCAGCTGACTTCTGCTTCAACAAGTTGTTTTCAAGCAAATTTTTTGAGATGTTTTGTTTTAAAGGTATTGAAAAAGTTGGGATTATAAGGTTGAAGCCTGCTAATGAACTCTAGTGGCTTTTTCATAGGTCCTTCAGAACCTTTTACCACATCTGTCTTCCCAAACAGTTGTTTTCCTAACTCTTGGGAAAAAACAAGTATGCTCCTTGTGCACATTATAGCTTTACAGGTAGGAAGCAATTTTCATTCCCTTAATATTCTTTTAGGTTCCTCTTGCTAACTCCTACCCATCTCCACTCAGTGAGTCCTCATTATTCAATTATTTTCTCTTTTTTCTTTTTTTCCTCTTCATGTGGTCACGGTAACTTTCTAAGGACAGTTCTTAGAGAGCCTGAAACAATAGCAAGATTTCTGCAAGCAAACATTACTGCATCAGTTAAGGTTAGAGGGTGGGTTGCAGGTTTTGGGGTGGGTTTTTTCCAGCCATAACTCTTAGGAAAGAGGTAAGAATCCCATTCATGATGCTGGATTAGTCCTTGGCTATTTCCCTGGCCATAGCTCTTTCCTTGGACAATTGCACTTCCAAATTAACGGGTTGAATAACCATGCTGTTGGATTAATTAACATGTTTAATTTATTAAACATATTGTTACAAATGTGTATAAATAGAACAATTCAAGTGTTCAAGGAGGATTTAAAGGAAAGGAAATCGCAATTAGTTCCTGAAATTACAAGAGGAAAAACTGAGCTATTTGAATGTCAGGGTCACATTATCCTTTCTGTAAGATGAACAGCCACATAATGCTCATAATTTAAAGAACGGCTGAGATTTAAGAACAGCACAGTAAACGTCTTCAATAGTCTTGCCCAGAAGATCTTATTAAAATTTTTGGCAATGGGATACATGGGTAGGACTGCAAACAGGTATATTTAGAGACACATAAATTTAGGATAAGGAAGAAGGCTCAAGGTAAAGTTAGACAAAATTACAGTAAGGTCAAGCAGAGACTTTGTAGAATTACGGCAAAGAGAGCTTTGCCTGTTCTTCTATCTAGTGGTCAGCTGTACCAACACTGAAATCCAAATGTAGTCCTGAGCCTGCAAACCAGCCTGTAATTTCTATTTTGATATGGACAGATACCAAGCTGTACAAAATTAGATCCAGTCCAGAAAACAGTCATATTTTGTAGACATTTCCAAACTCATTGCCCTGAAATGAAAGATCTGGAAATCCATGAGCTGTAAAACTGAGGTTTACACGTTTTTTTTTCCTGTGGCTGCATCACAAAAGTACCATGGCTTGCTTTAAACATGCATAATACAAACACCTGATGGGTCCTTCCACAGAGACTACTGTATGTGATTGGCAAGTGCAATGACCTTTAAATTTCACTCAAATATATTAAGCCAGAACAGTGAGTGGGGTCTCCAAACCTTTAAAGCCCCCACTGGAATTATGGTCATGTGTCACTCAAAAGCATTCACATTACTCAGTCCTGGGCACCACCATATGCTTTCTAGAAGTCAACAGGGACAACAAGCTCCTACAAAAGGAGAAATCCCCAACATCTGAAATGAACTTGCAGTTTAAATTACCCTTTAGTACAATCCTGTGGTCACCCCTTTTCCCAGGGCACAGAGAAAGAGCAATGAGGTACCTGCCCTGGCTGTCATCCTCCAGCAGCAGCACTGGATTCCCACCCCAGTCCCAAGTCATGCCTTACCAGTCTAGCAGATCTATATTTGCTTCAATTGATCATAGGGTCATTTAGGACTCTGCTGCATGCCCTTGGCTTTTTAATCGCTGACGGGAAGATGTATGGAACTTTTTACAGGCCCAAAAGATACAAGAAGGTCATGAAAAGGAACACAGCATTAGGCACTCTACTAGAATAGCAGAGGGGAAAAAATGAGCTCTTACTGTTTAATCAGCCCACATAACAGTTTGAATTTGTATTATTCTTCTAATTTTACTACTCTAATTTTATGAACATTTACCTTAACTCTCAGTTTGTTCAGATTCCTCCTCAAGTCCCAATTCATAACTGTTTGCTTAATACTTGAGGAATTAAGCCAGTGAGACTTAAAACAATTTACTGCAGCTCTTGAAAAGGTTACTTTTAAGTTTTACTCATGCCTTACATGCTTGATACATCAGGAAGCACATGCTTATGAAACTAGCCCCAGGTCCCAACACATTACTACGGCGGGCAAGTGAATTATCCAAAAGAGGTCTTATTGAACTCAAATCACAGGCTCCAGTGTTTGCAGGATCAAGGCTGAAGGTCTGCTACAATTTCAGCATACTGACAGGTTGTCAAAAATCCTCTGTCATAGAGGACAAGAGTGGACAAGAGTGGTCAGAAAGACACGAGAATGAAATTGTAAATTGAGGCTGTGCAAGAGAAATGTTTCAATTCAGGCATCCTTTAAAGTTCCCCTGACCTGGTGGGGAGTTTGAGCTGCAAAAAAAAGGCTGATGGCACAGAGTGCATAAGGCTGTGACACAGACCGTGCCACTTGAGCCCAACTGCCTGTGTTAAGGTCTGCAAAGCCATTATAACCCATGAAACAGAATGTAAAATAATGCCAATATGATATTGTGTCTCTGTGCATACCATGCTTTGATACAGGTAGCAATGTAAGATACAAATCAGCTGAGAACCAGAACTTCTGCAGGATAACGCAGGATTCCCTTACCAGTGCCTAGCTAACTGAAGGCAATGGAAGCCAATCAAGTTCACTCATACCCTGCATTCTCCTACTTCATCAGTCATACAGACTGACAGAAATGCAGACCTGTTAAACTGAAATTAAATAAAATCAACGATGACACCAGAGTATTCTGAACAGAACTTCAGACTTGCATTTGTTCAGCTTTCTCATTTTCCTGCATTTAAAATTTAGTTTTAGCTTCATGTATGGGAAAGGTAATAAAAGCAGTTAACAACATGATGCTAAGCTTCATTTGTGAAGTGAGAAAAATCAGAACCTGTCCAGCCCATTAGCGAAATGAAAATTATACAGGCAGAATTCCAGCACTTTTGAATAATTGAATCTAGATTTGTTCATTACAGTAACCTTCAGGGAACTATAATGCAGATCCATGACACCAGCAACTTTAATAGGGACAAAAATGTGAATTTGACAGATATTCTCAGAATTTTTAAACGTTAAATTGCATTTTACTTACAGACATTAAGTATACACTCTACACGTTCTTACACAGAAAGTCATTAGCTATATCTCATGTTATGTGTCAGCTGGAGAAAGTGACAAATATAAATGCATATGCAAGTGGGTTTGCACATGTGAGAGCAACAGCTGGGGTGGAAGACTCCTCTGTAACATCTCCGGGTACAGGTTTCTGAAGAAGTAATGACTGTGACAGCAAAATCGCTCTGTTGCTCACCTACCCAAGTATCAGTCACTCTTTGCTACTGTAGGACAGATTTTCCCTCTACCTGAGAGTAGAGGAAAATGTCCCTGCCCAATCCTGTGGGCCCATCTCTCATGCTAATGGTATTTCTGTCAGAATAAGAAAGGGATATCTGTTTTCTAGGCCTGTATGCTATCAACAGACTTTTAAAATCTCGTCATCAAGTTGTAACTTCTGCATTACTTAAGCTGTTTCTAAAAATTTGGCACTAAAGTGAATGGAAAAAAGGTTTTCAGGTAAAAATATTTGGATCTGGTTTTGTATTACACCTTAGCCAAATGACTATAAATCTTAATCCCTCTCTATCTCACTCCTTCCATACTTTCCTTCCATGATGAAATCCAACCTCCTTGAAAGGGACAGCAATACTTCCTTTGATGTGGGAGGAGGTTGGTAAGGGAAGAGCACAACTGCTGGCACATCTACCATATCCTCTTGTTTTTCTAGTCCACCATTAGGATAGAAAGAGAGATCTGAGAAATGTCTGTGCCTCTGCTTTCTGTGGAGAGCTAGAGCAGACCTGTGAAAAAGGACAGTGCTACATTTATAAGCGAGTGACACTACATTTGTGGGTAAATTTGGTAAGTTTGGCAGACCATGCAATGTTCCCCAACGAGAAAGTTGCTTGAGTTTCTGCACTTTGAAACTATTACATAATAGAAATGATAGAGCAACCAAAATGCAAACAGTTTTTACTGGTTTTGGCTTTCCATTATTTATAGCTCCATGTCCCTTTTGGGAAATGCCATCCCAAAATTAAACTCAATTTTAGTCTCCAAAATTAGGCGAGTCCTATGACTCAGTGGAGGAGAGAATGTTACACATGCACACTTCTAAATGGGGCGGGCAGTTTAGTCTATTAGAATTCATTAGAGACTGAGTCATGATTGTGAAACTGAATTTACTTAGGACAATAACCTTCAAGTGAAAATAAGTATGACAGTGCGCCAGTTCTCATTTCAACAAAAAGCCAGGCAGGCTTCAAGCTTTCCTCACTGTGGTGATCTCTGAAAGTTCCCACCTGACAGGATTTAGGTTAGCCCCTCTACTTTCACATACAAGAACTTTACTACATTATACCTGCAAAAAAATGTCACATGAAATTGGTATTTGGCTGCCTGGAGTGTTTAGTCTGTATAACATCATGATCAAGACACCAAGAATTCATTCCCAAACCAGCTAAGGAGTAAAATTAGAAAGGGACCACATACAAAAATAACATGAATAAGTGGAAACAGCTGAAGTAATTCCCTCTGCATGCAGCAAATAAAGTCTAATAATAATTTATTAAAACAAAATGTTAAATGTCAGTTGAAGATCTAAAGCTAAATATTGGGAGTACTATTTCAAGAATGAAAAGCAGCCTTGAGGATATCACTTGCTCACAGATTATTGACTGTTGCTGAAATAAAAAATGGCTCTTAAAGAATCAAATTGTTGTCTGTCAACAGCTTCTCCGTTTGGCAGGAGATAGCTGCACCCCACTACGCACAGGCATGGTTTGAGTGCTTACTCACTTCTCACAGCCAGAGCATAATGGAGCTGGACTCTCAGTTCTGACTTTGGAAAAAATACTGGGGGCGAATGGATAACTGTAATAGTAGAGTATTTCCAGCAGGTTGGGTTCTGTTATGGGGTCATAAAAGTAACGATGCTGAAGACAGATTATCAGAGTTTCAAACTTTGATAGTGACAGCAGTGCTCGCTTTTTGTTCTTTCCTGGCTGACTGGTTGAGCAGTGTGCAGTATTCATGTACACTCAGGTGGTTCCAAATTTAATTTTGTCCCTAATGTACATAATTAACAATTAATACTGATGCTTCACAATTCATTTAAGCATACAGCAGTCCTCTGTTTTTCAGTGGCAGTTTTGTTCCAACTCAGTTGGGACCCTCCCTAAATCTATCCTCTAATAGCTTGCTTAATTTTATTTTTGTATTCCACAGTCCTTGATAACAGCAAACTAATTCCTATAACTCTGTTTGATGAAAATTTGCTGATGGAACTCATATTTCACTTCATTGACTGTAATGAGCTATTTCATCAAACTGTCCATGTGACACTATTATAGAGAAAATGATAAATTTACTAAATTATTCACTAGAAATTCCATTGGAAATTTAGAAAGAAAAAGAAAAGAGCCATGAAGTGAGTTACATTAGACTTCCACCAAATGATATGTCAGGGTCTACATGAAAAAAAAGCACTGACTACTGCTACACTTAATGAAGTGTAAACATTAAGTATGTGTTGATTAATTACTAGGTTGGATGAAACTCAGCAGAACAAAAACATGCACCACGATGCAGGTTTTCCCTTGTAAATATTTTCAGGCTTTGCCTACTCATCACATGCGGTGCCGCTACCGTTAGAAATCAGAGTTTCATTCATACACTTCCTCCCTGTCTGTGAAAGCTCTTACCCACATTTGGCACACTGATTTGGATAAACTCAGCAGCTGAAAACCAAGCTCTTTGATTGCACAGAGCCTTCCTAATCAAGCTTTGCAGTATGCTAAGTGGCGAGGAAACAGTTCCTCTAAAGATCATTTTTCCAAAGTTTACTTGCATTTTCCTGCTTTTAAGAAGGAGGTATCTGCAACTACACTGTTGTGTAGGATGAAACAGTATTTGGGGAGAGCAGTGGGGAGTATGTAATTCAACTATTCATCTCATGTTAATATTAAGCCTGAAAACAGGGATAGTATCACATGGTCTGCCTGGCTTATTTTAATTAGATGTCCTCCACCTGCTATTAAAGTTACAATCCATGTATTTGATTGCTCCGCCACAGACCATCCCGAAACCCAGGCATCAGCCTGGAGAGGATACCAAAGGGAAAACCACAAAACCAACCAGATATGAGTACTGACATTCTTCCTTGCTTCCCACTTCATACCTATCCAGGGGGGTTCTTCCTCTGTATTCAAACCTCTAGTGCACCCCACTTGCAATACTAACTTCCTGCACATGTTTATTGTGGAAAGGAGATTATTGTAGGAGGTTAAAAAAAAAAATATTAAACACACACAATTTTAATTACCTTCAAAGAACTCTAAAAGCAATAGCAAAGTTTGAAATAAAACAATATTTCTTACAACGGAAGACTGTTTATTGGACCTTTCTGGTCCACATAGTTTAGGGGAAGCCATTTTATATTTCTGTTTCATTTTAAATCTACTTAACTAAGATTGTTGCTTTCAAAGCCTGCTTTCTTTGCTTGTCTAGTCTACTTGAAGGCAAAAATTTTCTGGAAGGCTAAAATCCAAAGTAGACGATGCATGAAGATTCCAGACATCTCTTCTCTTAGCACAGCTATCTTGTATTTACTTAAGGCTGTGCCATTCACTTGTAAATAGAAAATTACCACAGGGAGATAAAAAGGTTTGTCTTTTTCCTCAGAACTTGAAGAGAAACCTCAAAAAGAATGTTTTGAGAAACCTCAGCCCCTGCTCAAAGCTGGCAACAGCCCACGGAAGGCAGGAACCATGGAACAACCATCCTGCTGCCGCACATAGGATGTCTTCTCAGGGTATGTTCCAAGGCAAAACTGCTCAATTCACATGGCTTAAATCAAACTAGCAACAAAGCAATCCATTGATTCATGTAGTTATCTGGCAGCCAGTAAACTAGATCAGTGTCCAGGATAAAACACACAAACCACAATACTAGAAATTTCAAGATATTAATAATTACCTATGCATTTCTAAGCACATTATAACTAATCCTAAGAGTTAACACACACACACATTCAGAATTACATGCACACACCACCCTCTCACAGGGCTTGAGGGTAATGAGCCCTCACCACTCTTGAGTGTGTAGATTCCCCTACTCACGCTCACATCTTGCTGGAAATGCAGGTGCTCTTTCTTTGCATGTACCCGTGCTGCCCTCTACAAATGCCTGTGTGGCTAAGAAACCACCCCACAAGTTCATATACATGGGTCCTTACTTTTTGCATCCTGTCCTGCAAGTGCAGTGGCTGGGCTGCTCCAATGGGGAGGATGCTCTAGATGCCTAGACAGAGGCTGTCATGTGGCAGTACCAAACTAAGCTTTGACTGCTGCTCTGTTCCCACTTCTCTTTCCCCTCCTGTCACAAATGTATGTGTTTCTTTTATACTTCATTTCAAGCTGAGTCACCCAATTATTTCAGAAGTTTCTTGGTTAGACAGAGAGTGTGGGTACCCCAATGAGGTTATACCAACAGGTCCAGGTGGGGAAGAATGCTGAAAGTAGTGAAAAAACTACCCTCCCAAGAGGAAGGATCTATCAGTTTGGAGGTATTTCTACCCTCATGTGTCTAAACGGCATCTAGTCAGAAAGAGCTCACACTTCATCAGTACAAAGAAAGCAGCAAGCTCACCACTGATAGTACCTGACCAAGAAGATTGTGGTTTACATTGCTACCAAACTGCCTGCTGTATTGCACTCTCCCTGCTTGGGCTGGGCCTGTGGGAAAGCACCATTTAATCTTCCGCTCTGGCTCCAGCTTTAATTAGTCCTTGAATTGCCATAATACTTGTATAAATGATCAGGACCTTATGTTCATGTAGCTAGTTCTTAGGAATGTAACCTCCATAGATCCTCTAGAAGTACATACTTTCCTTTAAAAGTAGGTAAGCATTGAGGAATAGAAGCTGCTCTCCTTTTATAAGTATGCCACTCTCTAATTAAGATATATATAATTATATATAAGTCCTGAGCACATCAAGTGCTATCAGAGTCTTCCTGAGAGACTTCTGTGTAATAGGCCAGTTAGTAGTCCCTAGATCCCTATCCTGGAATTTGAAAACAGGGAGAAGATCCAAGAAAGATCCATTTTGATACTATAAGTAAAACAGACCACATGCTCATCTTCATGCATGGTCATCAGTAACAAATATGCCAATGTCAAAGTAGAAAAGTTCTGTTTCAGCAGGCTTTTAGACAACATAATTAGATGAGTTAAACTGTCCCTGGTCAACCTGCAGTCTCTAGAATGGCACTATATGCTTAATTTACATCCCTTCATTCCAGTCCAATTTTAGTCTTTTTTCTATTATATGGACTGATGTAGCAACCACCTTTAAACATAAATATAACTCCAACATGGTTGGGGAGAGGGAGAGAGTTTCCTTTGTCACTCAGAGGAAGACTTTCAACTCAGGCCAGACTGTCTGAGAGCAGCTTGTCTGCAGAACACAGAAGTAGCTAGGAAAAGCAAGTGGCCAACTGGCCTATGAAAGTTCCTTTTGTTCTTTGTCCTGTGGTAGGGGAGCAGAAGACACAATCTAATAGAGACACTAAAACCACTTTGGTTCTCTCCCCCAAAGATCTAAGTCTAGGGGCAGCTAGCTCCTTTAGGGGTTGTTTTTTCCCTAGTAGAACCACAGTCCTAATAACAGTAAACAAATTGGGAACACAGCAGAAAAAGCATAAGCCTCCCAGGTTAATACAATCAATATTAAATATTTGATCAAGTCTATTAAAATGAATATCAGTGCAAGACTTTTAGGAAAACAAGAGCAAAAGTAATTTAACAAACATGACTTGTTAAATAGTTTTCAAAATCTGAATCTGTAAACAGATTAACAAAGGACACGAGACAGCAGACTAGCCAAACCTTTCCTCTTTTCCAGCCTCCTTACACGTGTTCCAACTCATATTCAACTTTACAGCAAGATGGGCATCACCCATCTACACCAATATCAAATCCCCTATTTGTCACACTCTCAGACTAGGCTCTGCCCAGTCCCTCAAACATCAACTGTGGACATCATCATGGTACCTCTAATTTAGAATCATAGAATGGTTTGAGTTGTAAGGGACCTAAAGACCATTGAATTCTAACTTCTAACCCCCGGCCATGGGCAGGGACACCTCCCACTAGAGCAGGTTCCTCAAAGCCCCATCCAGCCTGGCCTTGAACATTTCCAGGGATGGGACATCCACAACTTCTCTGGGCAACCTGTTCCAGTGCCTCACCACCCTCACAGTAAAGACCTACTTCCTGATACCTAATCTAAACCTCCCCTTTTTCAATTTAAAACCATTACCTTTGTTGTATCACTACACTCCCTCATAAGGAGCCCCTCATTTCTCCTGTTGGCCCCTTTTAGGTACTGGAAGGCTACTATAAGCTCTAAGGTCACCCCAGAGACATCCTGTTTCTTAGGACAGCAAGGAGAGTGATCCCAGAATCTCTTTGTGGAGCAACAGATTACAAATACAAGTAAAAATTAAACAAAAACCTCACATTACAAAATAAACTACCTAGTTAGTCAAGCAGCCATTTAAAACATCTATTCACCATAATTAAAAGAACATGAAGCAATTGAAAAATGAGGGTGTGTACAAAGTAGAGGCATACAGAAGTGCAGAATTATCAACAAATCTCATGATGAAAACTACATGCAGATTTTGAATTGCCAAGCTGTTTTCAGTGGAGCTGAAACAGCTATTCCTTGACTGAAGTGCCCTAATACCATACTGAATAAATACAGAGTATATTTAAGAGAGAGGAGACCAGCCAGAACAGAACGGTGTGTAAGAATCACCTGAGTACAGTTCAAACCCACAAAAATAACCAGCATTTAATTCTACACCAGAATATCTTGTTTCAAAGCAATTAGGACACAATTTACACAGCACAGAACTGCACAGAAATTATTTTAAGTTACGAGTTGTCATAAAACACTTTCTTTCTATGAGGTGATGAATTCTACAAACACCAAGATGTGTCTACTGCTTGAACCATGCGATTCAGATGGAATTTCAAATTTAAGCTCCAGTTTCTAACACAAGGCCAAAAACCAAATCCCAGCCAGTGACCTTGAAAATCAAACATGCTTATGCACTTATTTGATTGCACTTTTGCTTTGTGTTGGCACAAGCCATCTATTGGGTAGGCGAGACAAAATTTGGAAACCCAACCAAGCAGACTATTTCACCAGCCCAGAAGAAACTCTTGTTGACACAGCAGTCCATGGGGCAGTGCAACTTATTTCAGTCCTGCTTGCATAGACAAGATCAAAATGCTTGTTCTGGTGCTTGGAAGCCAACAACAAATTTCATGGTTGATATCATAGAATCATTTGGGTTGGAAGAGACCCTTGGGATCATCAAGTCCAACCATCAGCCCTACTCTACAAGTTCTCCCCTACACCATATCCCTCAACACCTATCCATGTGAAAAATATGAACAAATCAAGAATATTCCTAAAAAAGTCAAGTTTTCTGTCAGAACAGAGAGGAAAATACTTAAACACCTTTTTGGACGTGTAATCTGAGACATATTAACCACTTTAATAACTTCTGGGTTCAAAAGAAAATAAAATTAACAGCATTTAATAAAAACACAACTTATTTGGAAATTTCTATCTTGCCAATGCAAATGTAATAACACACAAGTTTCTAACTGGATTTAGACGAGTTACTGGTACAGAAGGCAAGTTCTTACAGTCTAACATTATTTAGTGATGGACACTTAACAACCTGGCTAATCCAAAGTGTATTAATGAGGCACTAAAGTGTTTTAAGGAATAAAGTAGGTGTTAAAATTCCTTTGATACATTGTATTCATTTAAAGGCAATTCATTTAAAAATTGCAGGTCTTCTTGATGGGCACATAAAAAGGTTTGTTATATAGAGATTTTTCTCATTATTCACTTTCAGAGTTCATTTACCTTTGAATCATTTATAAATTCAAGCAGGCTTCACTGTTCTCAGAAAAGGAAAAAAAAACCACACCATTTCACATACTTTAGCACATTTATGGTGGATTAGGGAAGAAAAAGACAGGATATAGAAGAACAATCCATAACCCCAAAAAAACCCAATATACTTTACCTATATTGCTCATTTCTCAGTCTCCTCTGAGTTTTGTATCCTGTACCAATGATATAGCTATGCGCTGAACCCAGAAGACTTCAGAAGAGAGAGAGCTTACACCTCACTTGGAAGCAAAACAAACTCTCATAGCTGGCCCTAACTGTTCCAGTGATAATTATGTTTCAGTATACAGTGGTAAGTTTTCAATGAATTTGCTCATTAATTAAATTTCAAGAAATTTTTTTTGCAGTACAAACTAGCAAAAGGTTTGCTTTATTTCCTCCATAAACAAGTAAAAGGTATGAAACTGAATTACCTGCTCTTAAGGAAGAAAGGAAAAGACTAAGCAAGACTCTGAATGCTTATCAGCTAGAGAAAGGAAGAACCAGTAGGAAATAGCAAGTAACAAAAATTGTCTGAGCTACAACTGTTTGCCTTACCTACAGCTACAGAAATACTACAAGAAGTTTGGAAGGCTTTTCTGGCCTGGATCTTCAAAGCCCAGACACTTAGACTCACAGCATCATACAGATTGTTTTTTTTCAGATCTAAGGAGCTTGACTTCAAGGTACATGGAGATCCTGCTCCGACAGGGGGATTGGACTAGATGATCTTTCAATGTCTCTTCCAATCCCTGATATTCTGTGATTTTGTTTACCTCAGTGTCATAAGCATTCTGTGCTAAAACCTGCTTGTAGCAGTAGTTAAAAGTCTAAGCTGACTTTTCCTTTTGGTCAGATCTTAATCGTTTGCCCTTATATCAAGGTCAGTACTTATCATTCTTTTTCCTTTTTAATCTGTGGTGTATCTGGACTCAGAAGTTTTGCTTCCACTACTTGTTTCTTCTACTAAATTAAAACACGAAATTCTCTGAGATCCACAAATCACTATCTTGGCAACAGCTGAGCACAGGCTATAACTGCATCAAGTTGGTGTCACAGCTGGGGCAATTAGCTCAGGCATTCAGTTAACACACCTGTGCTGCCTGAGACAGTCTCCCATCATTGTCAAAGCAGGCATTTACTGGAAGCTACAAACCAGGCATGATCCTCTACCTACTTTGTTTATGCCAGGCACTTGGAAAACCAAGCTGATTAGTTTTTCTGAGAGAAAGGCTGGAAATATGTAGATTCTTGGTTGGGCCAGCAAGTTAGATTAGTGTGGTTGTTCCTCTGCTTCCTCTAGTTGGCATTCTTGCAGCAAAAGCAGCTTAAGCCTTTTGCTCTCAGCCTTCAAGTGACAAAATTAAATTTAGCCTACAATGATAAAAAAGCCTTGAGCAAGCATTGATGCTGCCTTTGGGATCAGGACCATTCTCCCCACTGCTCTGATGGATGATTTTGTTTTGGCTCTTTCTGGGGTCTGCCAACATGTCCCTAGTTTCCCATACTTTCACAGAGCACACCAAAAATCTGACCTGGCTAACCAATCCAGCAGGAAAACCATCACATGTCTGTGGAACTGTAAAAAGGACAGAAAAGCAGCAGAAATAAAAAACAGATAAACCAAGATACTTTTTAAGATTTGAGGTACTGATGCATTGGACTGTATACTGTTTTAAGGCAGAGTTGCATGACCGAATTCTCTCCAGAAGGTAAACTCCTAAGGTCTTACTTGCATTACTTTTACTGGTTGTAATTTCCTATTTGTAGTTTACTACATGTTGGGACAAAAGGCAAAAGAGGACACGAGCAGTGGTTATTTTTGCATCGTTATTACTTTTTTTGGTAGGGATTTTTAGAGGTATTTTCTTCCTGGTTATAACTATTGCTTTGAGAAGTCAAATAATGATCCCTGTAACCATGACATAAATCTTTTTTGTAAGGCTATGTTTTACCATTAGGATTTACCCTTCCTATGCAATTACAGTTCATCAAGCATAAAAAGTATTTGTCACTCTATTAACTTTCCACTGGAATCCTCCATTCTTGCTCACTTGAGTGTGCAGCCCAAGCTTCTTCAGGATCCAGCTGGTAGTGACCATTGCATTAAAAAGAAATTCCAACTGCTGCTCAGCTTTCCTCTTCATCAGTGGCTCCTGACTTTCTCAGACAAAACCTACCAAGCTAAAATTTCTGCGATTGTTCTCAGCCCAGTACTGAATTATTTTGGAAAGCATGAGTAAAATCAATTCAGTCACTTGAGTTAAGCCAGCATGAAAAATAAACTACGCTTTTGCCATATGTCCTGATTGAAATTTTCAAGCATGGAAATCTTAAAAATGGCCAATTCTCCACACGTCAGTCCAGGTTGTTTTATAAATCCTTGTAGAGGAAGGAAAAATTATTCATGGCTAATGAAAAATGGTTCAGTAATTGTAAACTTATGAGCATTTAAAGTCACACATTTGTTTAAATTTTCCCTGAAATAAGGGATGAGTTAATGCTGCTTGAGTTTAGAGCTAATCAATTACCAGTAATGCTCCTTGGTGAAGTCTGTTTTAGCATACGATTAAAGTGTAGGTACATCCTGTTTTTAAAGTATGCTTTCTTTAAAAAGAAAACAAAACAACAAAATAAGTAACACTGACACAACATTAATGAATCAAGATCTATGATCTAAGATATCCCCCCAAATATGTTCTTCCTCCAGTACCAACTCTACCTTATTCAACATATACAGTACTTACACCCACTTTCCTGCACTGCCTGAATCTTGATATACTAATTTTTTCTGTCATTTAAACTGTTATCTTGCATACAATACACAGAAAAAATACAGTGGCCAAAACAACAAAATGATGGTACTGATCATGTAACAGGGACAGGGAAAGCCCAGTCTTAATGCAGGGAGGGGGAGGAAGAAAGAATGTATTACCCACAATTCCAGGTACACCAAGCCTGTGAGCCACTGATTATAGAGAAAAGAGGAGGAAGCTTTAAGATTTAGGACTCCTCCCTAGTAAGTCAGCATTTGCTCATACAATGCAAGAGCTAAAAATTCCTTGGGATTGCATAGAATCAAATGGAATGAGACAAACCCTGCTTTAAGAGCTTTCATCTTTGAAGATAAATAAAAATAAATAAATAAAGAAAGAGAGCAGGAGACAGTGAGATATCACGTAAGAGGACAATTAAATGTGTGACAATGCCTGTCCTCTTGGATGTATTTAATTGGGGGCTGGGGAGATAAAGTCAGGAGTTGCAGCAGGTATAGGGTTAAAATAGTCAAAGAAGTATAAAAAAGAAAGTAGGGTAAAAATATTTAGATGAAACAAATGAAAAGAGTTATGGTGCAGAGCATATGGGAAAACTGAAAGACCTACAAACATTTAAGGAAATACTACTACCTACAATGCAAATCAGTGGAGAGTATTGATCTAAAGACCATTTTTCTCTCCCAATTTCCTAACTGATCTCTCTGCTGAAAGTTTGATCCATCTAGAATTAAAAATATTTTTAAAAATGTATAAACATTAAACAAAGATCTCAGAATCTGGCCTCTCGTATTTTTACCTGACCTATTTTTCATATCATCACTAGCAAGCTACAGCTTTAGGTTAGAAAAGTTAAAACATCTGTGTAGTAGTAGTCAATAGTATTCTCATTAAGAGTTACTATTGCCTGTACAATTGTTCAAAACACTTTATTTGCCATAGCAGCAAGGTTAAAGACTTGCAGAAGTAAATTAATTGTAGCAGTGATTGTCCTAGTTGAAAACACCTGCAGCTACTCCTGAGACCTGGTGGTCAATGTCACTAACTTAATCTGGGAAGCAATGATATGAAATGTAATGATCTTAGAAAAGAAATAATCTTGTTCCTTCTAAAGATGATAACTTAAAAAAACCTCAACAGAAACCCACCACACTACATTAATATTTTAGTATATAATATTTAAATAACTATCAAGTCACTGTAGGATCAGCATCATGGGACCAGAACCTCCAGTGGTGCTTTATGACCTACATTTATTCCTTTATTTTTTTGTCGTTTATTGGAGTTGTATGTGTTCAACTGTGCTACATATTCAAGTGTTTCACAGCTCCATGTGTACACTGTATGCAATGCTCAGTGACTTTTCCATGCAGGTCTGTTCACAGATCTATAGTATCTGACCACAGCATAGGCTTTCTCCCCTAAACAGTTTCCAAATGCTTTTGGAACAATTCGTGTACAAGTTGATCTTGATTTGAGTCTGCATGCTACAGAGTTAATGTCTTGTTAGTCAATCATGAAATGTTTCTCAATGAGAAAATGCTTGCTGCCTCAGGCTATGTTTCAGATTATTTAAAAACACACCCAGTATTAGTTTTTCATAATATTATATTTTTAATCTTCCTGAAAGTTCTTCACACCAATAAATAAATATAAATATAATTACAATTATATAGTTATAAATATAAATATAAATATAAATATAAATATAAATATAAATATAAATGACAGCTTCATATTTTTAACAATTTTGATAATTTTGCACAATTTTGAAGTCATTGTGTCAACTACTTGCTATGAAAGTCAATACCAAAAAAATTTCATCTTGTTAATACTGTGAACAGATGATAATAACAGTGAATCCTTCTGCCATTAGCAGAGCAGACATTACTGGAGAGAATATCCATTTGCTACGTGAGAAACTAGGGGTAGGACTCCTGACATACATCTTCCCTGTGTGACTAGGTTTAGCAGGGATTCTGATTTGCACAGGATTTCACACCAATGCACAGCAGCTGCCTCTTTTCAATTTAAGTGTTTTTGTAATGGCCCTAGTCTTCTCTCAGTGGTTGCTTATGACTAGAACACCCAAATAGGGTAGAATAGAGCAGGACCCAATTTGGCTGTAAGTTAGGACGAAAGGAGATGCCCTGCACTCTTCTTGGTGTGGTTGTGCCACTGCACAGAGAAAACAGATTCCTTGAGAGGCAATGTTTCGGCCACACTCTGTTGCTAAGGGTTAAAGCTTCTCCCTTAGTTTGTTCCATTAATTAGCCAGATTGCCAGTTCCCATACCAAGAATAAAGTCACTTTTTAAAAATCACTGTTATTTCCCCACTGTGACTTTTACAGGCTACCAGAATGGGCAACTGTTGGCTGCACCCTGCTGCTCTGGTCCCTCACCCAGCAGCTTACGGATCCCAACGCTGGAGTAAGGATGTACTCATTGTGCCACCAGGCAGCACTCATGCCTGATAACCTGGTGTATCAGACCTCCTGGAATGGGACAGAACTGCTGTAGCCAAAATGCAAGTCATGACTCTAAATCCGGATTTTAATTTGTGGAGCTATAAATATTGGGTGACTATCTAGATCCTCACTCAACACAAGATGCCAGTTCACAAGTGTAAAGATGAAAATAGAAAACAAACATAGGGCTCAAATACCCTCAATTAAACATGCAACGTTTCCATCTGTTACTCATCCAGTTTATTCAGCCCTTAACAGCTCCAAGTCAGTGCTGCCTTCTTACAAATACGTGTGTAAGTCCCGAGAACCAAGCATATTCTGTGCAGGCAGATACCTTATATTTAGTACATAACTTGCGTTTAGCATTAAACCCCCTTGTGCTTCTGATGCAGTTGCCTAGTTGCAAATGCAATGTCAGGTATTTTTATCTTGTGCAAGACTATGCTTCCACGAGCAATTATAATCTAATTAAAGTCATTAATGTTTATGCCCTAGGGAAATATTGGGTTATTTGTAGGCATCTGAGTTTTTCCTGTCTTCTGATTTTTGTTGTAATTTATGCTTTATTGAGCCCTTCTAAATACCCACAAGTTATTTCACTGTCACCCCAAAGGGGTGCCACCCTCTAGCCTATGGCATTGTTTTCAGTGCTTCTATTTAGAGCACTGAACAAAAAAGAGTAATATATCATTTTAAGTTTGAGAACAGGATTTACAGCTTTTCAAGCCAGGTTTTATAGTTTTCCCATATACCAAAGGATGTTCAAGCTTTTCATACTATAAATCATGCCTTAATCAGAGTTCAGAACTCTCTATGCCTTTCAAATGCAAGCAGATATCTAGGAGTGTCTGAAAGAATACGCTGGTGATTTCAAAACCTAGAGCAACTATAGGAGACTTTATAATGCTCTATAAAAGCCATGTTGGAGCTAGGAAGAGCATACAGCAAAGTATCAGTAAAGATTTAAGATTGTGTTGGAATATTTCCCATTACTTACCAACTATAGATAATAATGTTTCATAAAGCACTAAGGTTTTCTTCTCAAAATTCTGGTAGGATTTGATCCATAGACATAGAATCCAGTATAAAGGATCCCACTAATTTAGGTATGCTCTGGAGCAAGCTTCTGTGTCTGTCAGAGCAAATGTACTCAGGCCATGAGGCAAAAGAAAAAAGGGTACCATCAATACCAAAGAATGTCACTAACAGCTTCCAAGGTTCCCAGATTGGGACTTTCCTACTTGGAACTGGAAATGTTTGGGTGCAAGGTGAGACAGCCAGTGAAAGAGCACATGATTTCATTTTAAGCAATCTAACTCAATTACTGAAGAGGGTGTGGGAAGTGATCTGTGCATATCATTGTTGTCAGCCCAAGGGAGGATCATTGCTGATGGTCTGTGACAAGCAAAACATTTTCCCAGCTGTGTCTATACTAGTCTAAAAAAACATTCCCCATCACTGTGAGAACGAGGTATTTCAACTACAGCATTGAAAGAACTATTTTCTCATTCAATGTAGTTCCAGATTTAAAACCTTTTTCACCAAAACTTCTTGAAGGTTTTCACAAAGAGAAAGCACGCTTTCCCTGGCACTCCCAGGTCAGGTTCAACATGTTGCATAACTTGGTCTAAACAAGGGGTGAAAGGTTTTTTCTAACATACCAAGAGCACCAGGCTGTGCTGGGGCTGTACGGTTGGAGCTGTTACACATATATGCTATCTATAAACACTCAAACATTTTACTGCAGCCAGGACTTGATCCCAGCTGAGTTTATGAACTTAACTGTTGTGAGCTGGGACATCTCTTGTCCATCTTTATCACTCTTCAGCATGCAGTCATGATAGCTGTTCCATACTAAGCTAAATATACTTCAGTTTGACAACTAGTCATTTTATGGTAAAAGTAATTTCAGTAAAATATTCCCAACCCGTGGCAGTAATGCTTCTTTTGGAACAGGTTCTAAATAGCAATCAGCATGGCCAGCCTGACCTTGTCTGAAATCTGCTTGGAACAGATTTAATTAACATGACTAGAAAGCTAGAATACAGCCTGACATGGCCTGTATTCAACTCAGACCCTTTTTTTAGCTAAAGTATTCTTTAGTAGGGGTTTGATACCCATATAGTACAGTCCCATGATCAAGGCAGCACTTTATTGAGTCATTAACATAAAATGACTGGGAATTGTTACATACATGGTGTCCTAAGTATGGATTATGAAACCATTGTTCTTTGGTAATTATTCTTAATATCTGCAGTATTAAGAAATGCAAGCAGATGTTCCGTGGGGCTTTAGTCCCAATAGCATAAATATGACTTTATTTGCAATGTTTTTAAAGTCGACTTAAGAATACATAAATGGCCTTCTCTCAACATGCTCTTCCATTCACCACCCTAGAAAAAAAAAGTAAAAGCTAAAGTATTTTTTCTATATTTTCAAACAAGGAATATGTCAAGTAATTCTTAACAGCTGAGTTGCTTTTATCAACAGAAGTGATTGTCAACATTTAAGCATGCAAACCCCATATGTTTTAGGTTCCATCAGTGTACCTTGTTTGCTGTGTGTGTCAGTACACCATCAGCTTAAACATTAATGCTGAGAAAGTTTAATTATCTGCTACTTCCATCACATATCGCCATTCCACACTTTCCTGTCCAAGCTATTAACTGAAAATTTGGAATAAAACTGAAGATGAAAATGGATTTATTTGATTAATGTGTGTATACAAGTGTGGGTTCTCTTGTGAACTATTCAAGTGTTGAGCTTAATTGAGCTACAGCTGGTGCTGACTGTGTTTTCAGAGAGTAGGGATTTACTGACTGATTGACTGTCTCTCCCTTTTAACCTGGATGAAGATGTGTTCAGTAAGAAGTGATATTTCCCAATGACACAAAACCACAGGGAGAATTGTTAAAAAAAAAAAAAAAACAAACAAAAAAAACCAAAGAAGAGCTATAAATTGAATAGAAATAAGAGCACATAAAATAAAGGAGCTTATACAGAAGGAGGGAAACAAGGCATACCAGTTAGAAAATGCATTCAATCGGGGATTTTATTTGTAAATCTCCAATTCAACTTGGGGAAGAAAAAAAAAAGAAAAAAACAACTAGAGTTACTATTCCAATGGCAATGCAAATCTCCTTTGGAGAGGCAGAATAAATTAAATTAATGAACTTTTAAAACCCCTCAGCTGAGAACTTCTCTCCTTTGTCGCCAGAGTTAGATACAGCTGTTCAAATGGTATCACAGTCGGAAAGCTAAAAAAAAGCAGAAAATTATAGAAAAAAAGAAACCAAAAATTTGTCTCCACTGTTCATGTAGGTCAAACATTCTGCATGATGTGAGGCAAGTACTGCTTATCCTAAGATAAAGGGGTGATACCAAATGCAAATTGACAGGGTGCCAACAAAGCTATAAAAAAGCAATAGTGCCATCCAGTTAAAAACCAAAAAAAAAAACCCAACCAACCAAGCAAAAAAACAACCAAAAAAAAGGTAACAAAAAACCTCACAGCACTTACTATCTGGAAGAATAATTCAAAACTTAACCCTTTTCATCATTTTCACCAAACAACAGCAGTTTGGACAAAGAAGGAAACCACCACAAAGACTCTCTCCAGCTACTCTGGTTCTGCAGAACCAGTGCTCCATTTCCACCCTGCCCCTACTCCATCTTCCAGTATTAAAGAGAGCTCACTTGGCCCTTCTACAGGTGGGAGAGTCACTTCTGTATTTCAGGTATTTTCTACTGTTTGACTTTTGTTCTTTTTCACTAATAATTTCATTCTTGTCTTTCCATAAACTATCTGTTCTTTTCATGCTGGTTTAACCTATCTTTTTATTATTTTTTTTTCTTGCAGGGGTGTTGAGAGCAGGCCCTTTAAGAGGGGGTTGCTGGGAGAGCACATATGCAAATAAGTGGAAGTAAGCGAAACGAAGTATAGTGAAGGCGAAACAAAGTGTGGGAAACAGCAAATGACACAAATGTTGTAGCCAATCATGGGGCAACTTTAAGCCTGTGGAAAGTGCGTGGAAAGCTCGTGGACAATATCCCTCTCCCTATCCGAAATGTAGTGCTTAGCGAATGAGGACCTGTAACTGTAGAACAAGGTGTGCTTCCTGGGGGGTGCGTCCCGACTATGTGTGCTTCCCGACTGTGAGTGCTTCCTGAGAGGAGTGCTTCCTGGGTGCGCTTCCTGATCGGGTGCTTCCGGATTCGGGTGCTGGCTGGAATGGCGGATTGATGGCTTCCTGATTGATGGCGTCGGGCTCGACTGCTCCTGGCCGCGGCACAGGGGAATAATACTGTAGTTTCTAATTTTACAAAACATGTAAGTCCTGTTGCTGCCCGCAGTCACAAATTAAGATATTCTAGAAAAATTGTATGTTTTCACAATGCATGTTTTCATATACTTGGAAAGAGTGGGTTCTATGCAGAAATGATAGAGGAAATGTGATTATTTAGAAAGTCCTGAATAATGTCCTTAATATGATTTAATATATAAAATCTAGGAATCTGTAACACCATAATTTCCTATTTTTTCTCACTTTTTCATACTAGGATAGGAACAGGAAGACTCTGTGCCAGGTTTGCCAGTGTCTGAAGGGCCTGAAAATCTCAACCATCATCTGATTCAGTGGGTGATGGAAGGAGATGTACTTTTAAATGGGCATGAGAAAACTGTGAGTGAAGACATACAATGTCCACGACTGTGATGCCATTCTGTCACTGGGCATTTTGACTTCTAATTTCATTTTTAAAGCAGACAACACTCTACCTGGCTAATCTGAAGCTCCATGCCCCCAGTGCCATGGTTTCTCTTCTGTTCTATAACCCTGGCTGCCAGATTTATCTGTCAACAGCTGGCTGACTGTGACAATTGCTCCTTCTGGCACGAGGTCACCAACCAGGAAGGAGTCATGTGCTCAATATATTATGAAATAAAATGAGACTGGAGCTTAAATGACTGAGTCTCTTCCCAAGTAAATAAGATCTGACAAGTCTAAAGAATATATTGGAAGTGCAAGACTTTGTTCATATGCTTGTCAGAACTCCTCAAAAGTATCTATCCTTATCCATCTGTTACCCATCCATTAAAGCAATTCCATGCAAATACTAAGTATCAAGAAAGAAAAATAAATGCCAGAGAATACACACACGCTCCCAGTAATAACATCTGATGACTGAGTATCATCATGGCAGAGAGCCCTATATTCCCTGACTTCTTTGTTACAGTGTGGTTTTGGCATCTTCAAAGACCTACTATGAGTAATCCCATGAGCTAAGGCTCTTGAAGGACTGGGGGGTGCAAGAGAGATGGCTAATATTTAAGAACCACTTCCTTCAGCTACACTCAAGATTGGTGTATCACTAAGAGTAAGAAATCAGGCAAAGGAGACAGGAAACCTGCATGGATGAGCAAGAACTTCTGGAAAAACTCAGATGGAGGAAGGAAGTTTATAGAATGTGGAAAAAAGGACTGACCACCTGGGAGAAGTACAGGAGCACTGTCAGAGTATGCAGGGATGCAATGAGGAAGGTTAAGGCCCGCTTGGAATTAAACCTGGCAAGGGATCTCAAAGGCAATAAGAAGGGCTTATTCAAGTACATCATCAATAATGGGAAGACTTGGGAAAATGTGGGCCCGCTGCTCAATGAGGTGGGTACCCTGGTGACAGAGGATGCAGAGAAAGCAGAGCTACTGAATGTCTTATTTGCTTCAGTCATTACTGCTAAGGCCAGCCCTCAGGAACCCCAGACCCTGCAGGCAGGAGACAGAGTATGAAGTAAGGAAGACTCTCCCTATATCATGGAGGATTGAGGATTTTCAGGTAGAAAAACTACCTGAGGAAAAATTGCTGAGATTCTCTATACTCAACAAAGTACAGAGAAGGTGTTTACAGTTTGGTATCCTCTCCTTTTTTCCCTTTAAGAATGCTCTGTTCTCTACACCAGAAATAAATTAGGTGCCCTTCTGGATTTTATGAAGAATATTTAAAAAAGAAATTTTAAAAGGCCATAAAAATTACCGTGTGTAAACTGTTAATAAGTTTAGGATTAACAACATGAATTTCTCTAAATTGTACCAAGAATGACAGCTATCACTTCATCCTCACAGGTTTGCACGTACATCACCAAATACACCTACAATGTTTTCCCATTTTATCCTAGCAAAGGCAGATAGCCTTTTCTTCAGCCACCAAGTCCTTTACTTCTCCTGTGTTAGAGTAATTAAAAGCAAAGCTGTAAAACTTCTAATTCCTCCAAGGATTTATTGAAATCCCAGCATTTTTTTTATTATCTTTCTCCAACGTACTATTTATAAATCCTGCCTTTGAGACCTTTTATGCAAACTATTTGCAAAGCACATTCAATTTGCAGAGTAATCTGGCTCCACCAAGTGACGACTGCTGTGATTGCTAGCTAACGCCTGGACCTAGGATAACACCACTGGGTAATAAACATTAAAATAATTTTGCAACATTGGGGCTTTGTTGGAGAGTTTCAAACTTCAGTAATCCATACATTCTAAACAGATTATTTTTTATTAGTGTAGATGGTAAGTGAACACACTGAAGCATTGTAAAGAATTTACTTGCCCCACTTCTCCTGTATGATGATGAAATTTTGTCTTACAAAAGTACTAACACTATTAGTAAATCGAACAAGAATACCTATGAGAATAATTGGAGTAGGATAGAAGGGAGGCAGGAGAGTACATTATTTATCTCAAACTCATTCCACAGCCTCCAGGTGCTGTGTGGGTAGATAACTAGAGAGTCTCCTGGAATATGAGGAATGTGTGTAAATGAAGTTACTATGCAGTCTTTATATAAGGTCTGAAAGAACATGCTTCAAAACAAAGTGGAGAAGCTTTCTGAGAATCACAGACATATGGAAGGCTGTTCTAATGTGTTTCTGCATACTGTTTTTGCATGACAAGATATTCTGAAAGTTTTTTAAAGCACTCCAGAGTGAGGAGGCTGAGGGCCGGGGATAAAACCACACACAGCCACAGTGAAACTGAGATTGTTTTGGATGCTGCCTGCACCAGCTTTGAGAACCCACTCGAAGATCCCAGGCTGAGTTTTGCAAGTTCACAGGGGCATGAAAAAATGGATCGGCTGAAAGTTGAAACTACCATGAGGCAGTTTATACATTTTAAATATAATTGTTAGAAAGTTGTAAATCTTACCATAAACAGTAGGATTTCCTTTATCATCATTATTACTTACAGTTTTGTTATTTTTGGTGAGGGAAGAAGACTGTGAAAAGTCTGAGCATGCTGTCTTTTGTTAGCTCACTTTTACTTCAATACTTATTAGAAAATGTACCAGTAAAATGGATCAGCAGCTATTGGAAACTACCATAAACTCATGCACACAGGTATGCATGTGTGCGCACACACACAGGGCATACAGAAATAAAGGTATTGCCTTCAGCATTCTAGCTCTTTCTGCCATTGTCTCTAGCTATAGAGGAGTGCATGGGCTACAGAATAACACAGACAGCATTTGTTCTACTTGTGTTCCCAGTTACATATTCTGTTCCTTCGAAAAGACTGGATGAGGAGGAAGCCCCCTCAAGACAATGGGAGATAACTCAGCATGCTCAAAGGATTAAAAATCAGAGGGACGACAAGAGGGCATAGACAGGGGATACTCAAAAAAAGAACAGCTTGGCTCTAGAAAGACTAAAATGAACTTCCTGAATAGGACTATAGAGGAATTATGGGCACTCAGCAGCTGAAATCCAGGATTCGTTTGCAAAGTGATGATGGGCAAAAGAGAACAGTACATATATTTTATTTCTGTACTGTCTCCTCACATTGCCTTAAGTTTTATATAGATATATATATATATTAAAAAAAAAAAAAAAGTAGAAATGCAACATTTTATTTAAATTGAGTGTGTTTTCTTTTTGGTTTAGTTTAGGGTTTTTTTAGTCTTTTGGGGTAGCTCATTATAAGATGAAAGTCTGAGGCATTTCCACATCAAAGCTGCACTGCACTCTATCATGTCACAGGAGGGAACAGACAACCTTGCAGACCAATAGAAGCTGCCAGTGTCCCAGATCCTGGTTGTTGTTGTTATCCCAAGGAAGGGCAGGGGGTTGTGAATAAAATAATAGGGGAAATCAACTTTGGATCTGATCTGATTCCTTTAGAATAACAGATTGAAGTGCTTCTTGAGGCCACATTTCTGTTTAGAGTCTTCGTCATCCTGTGTTAATTTATCACTGCACATAAAGTAAAAACAAAACAAACAAACAAACAAAAAAACCCTCTTGCTCTCCTAGCTGCTGAAGATCAGGGAAACAAAAATAAGCCTGTGTTTTCAGGCTTCTGTCAGACTAGGCAGACTAGGCTTCTGTCCTTAGCATTCGAAGACTTTATTCCATTGGAGTTATAGACTCTGTCTGATTTATGGGCTTAAGTCTCAATTAGTGGGAAAAGAATGTTGCTAGTGTTAGTCTCTCTAACGAGTAACCCCATAAGAAGACACCTACTCTAGGGTTAAAATCTTGTTTACCCCAAACTGTAAACTGACCTTGTGGCAAATAGCAGCTTAATCAGGGAGGAGAAAGCAAGGGAACAGGTAGGTAGAATACAATACAAATAATAATAAGAAAGAGTAGTTCCTGGTAAAATCTGTGCTGAAGGCTGCACTGAAGGAAAGAAATAGTTGAAAAGTTTGGGGAGTAAGATGATAATTTTGCATTCAAGTTGTACTTTGGAGCAAGCTTTCAGGATGAGTTTCCATGAGGCAACAAAGAAGCCACAATAAACCAGTACCGAGGCAAACATCAAAGCAGCATCTTCAGCAAAAAGATTATGGCGAAAGCAGGCTTACTCATGACTTCCTCACTAAAAAGTCCTCTCTGCTTAACTACAGAAGACCATGGACTAAGACCTGAGCCTCTTTAACATCAAATAATGCATAGTTTGATAAATTAAATAAAAATATCAGAATGAATACGGGTTGGCAGCTGAGTAAGATGGGGTGGTTCAACCTGTAGGCAATCAGATAAAATATTCAAGCATTTCACGATTTCTTCATGACAAAAGCTATGCTCTATTTCTCTTTAATTAAATATTGGTAAGATTGAAGGAAATTTGGTGACAATACCTTATTTGTCAAATGTTCTAAATTTTAAAGTACTTCAGTCACACAAAATAAACTAAAAGAACTACAGAACATCCATTTAAAACACAATCTTTTTCAACACACTGTTTCTGTGCCTCCTCTTTCTTAATACAATTTTTAGTTCTTATTATACCTATTGTATCTGCGTACAAATAGAAAATATCGTTTTTATTCTGTTTTCCCCAATAAAAATGAGGGAAAGTATTCTAAAAGTAGCAAAAACCAGATGAAATTGTGGGAATGAAAAGTTGTAACACTGGACACTATAATACAGTTGCAAAGTAAGATAACAGACTGATAAAAGGTAGCGAGATACGGAGCAGTAGAAGTAGAGAGAAGCACAAAGATAACAGCACTCGGAGAATGTTGTCACTGTTCTGCTTTTCTGTCAGTCAAAAATCTTACTTGTCATATTTGCAGTTGCAGTTCAGTTACTTTTTTATATCTCTCTACCACTGCCACGCCACTTACAGCTTTCTCTGGTGACAGCTTTGCTTCAACTGTTCAAGTAAACATCAGAACATTAGTGGCAGGCTAAGCTACAGAAACAAAACAACCCCAGCCCTCATAAGCCATTTTAATGTCACATCTTATAATGTCATTTTGGCCATATAGCGATTGCTTTCACATTCTCATGAGTGTTACTCTTTCAAGTCCCTCACTTGTTACAGAGAAACAAGCCTTAGCCTGAGCTGAGCTAAAGTACCAACAGAGGTACCCAGTGATGGTTGGGATGTATTGCATTGTTAAAGCCCTGACCACTCCTTTTTTGCTTCTGTTTTCTGTCTGGTATTACCCACAGCATTTCCTACAAACTGTTTAAGTAATAAAATGACCCTGCTTATTTTCCTATAGGCAGAGTACCTAGAGCAGAACTAAATTAACTACTGCTAGGTAACGGTGTTTGCTTCTTTGTCTATCTTTGGTTATTAATTATACCCTACCTTCTCTCCACTGTGGTGGACTGACGTCATTAAAAAGTGCTTGCACAGAACTTATTGTGAGAGAACAAAGTGTCAATCTATATCTATGTCTTCTACCTATGAACAATTATTAGCTCTTTGAAAGGCATTCACCCATGACTTCTGAGAGCTGACGGCAGCAATACAACTCCAGCAGGAAGGAAAATTGCTTTTCCACGCTTCATAAAAATCCTCCTTAACTGAATATTCTGATCTAGAAGCAGAGACGGTGTCTAGATGCTTTTTGCCTGCCCAGTGCCAGTGTACTCCACACTAGCAGAATGTTGCTAGTGATTGCTTCTGTCTTCTGTCCTACATTGTGTTTTAGCAGTGGCTTTAGGAGCCAGTAAGGATTGTACAATATCTAGTGCTCTACAGCCTCAAATTCTTGTATTTATCATTCACATATAAACTAGTCCTGTTTAAAGAAAGGTAAAAGAAAAGTGATCAGTTCTAATCATAGGTTTGCCCATATAAACCAAGACCCTCTCCACTGACACCACAAAATCTATAGAGAGGAGGTATGTAAGAGTGGGAAGCTGGTGGAACTCTTCTCCACCAGGACCCAAGGTTCCCACACATACCTGTCCTGGCTTGAGGTAAAACAAACCAATTTTCTATTCAGTAATTTTATGTTTTTAGCTGGCCTTCCTCTAACTAACTAAACTCTGAAATTAACAGCACATTGTTCAGAAACTGTTCTCTCTCACAATGATAAGACCTGATTAGACCAAGGAATGGTGCAGAGAGAGGCCCTTGCTTATACTTACTGCTATAACAACCAAGGTCAGGGAATTTCGTTATTAGCCCCGTTGGAGGGTTCGAAACGGAGAAGTCACACTTGTAGGGAGAAGCTGACAGGACAGGTGACCCAAAATTGACCAACTGGGATATTCCATCCCATCCCCATCATGCTCAGTATAAAAGCTGAAGGATCAAAGGGTCAACTCTCTTCCTTCAATGGCCGACATCTGAGGAGGACCCTGTCTGTCTGTCTGCCTTTGACCCTGATCCAAGCACTCCTGACTCCATCTCCGGAATCTGGCTCCTGTCAGTCACCGAGTCCAGCCTGGGCCTTTTCCTGATGCCTCCTGGTGATGTGATTGTCATCCGGGGAGCTTGATACGGTTTTGTATATAAGGTGTAGGTTTTTTTCTTTCTTTCTTTTGTACTTTATAATTTTTCTTGTTATTATTTGTTATATTATTTATATTTTCATTAAAGTAGTTGTTGTTTGGTTGGTTTTTTCTAAACTCCTAAATCTCTTTAATCCCTTCCTCTCCTCTCTTGTCCTTGGGGGAGAATGGGGTGGAGGGAAGGGTCATCATCTGTCTGATTGGTCAAAACCACAATATCACCACACGGTTAATATTGACCTCTAAGATTATAACTGGTGTTTTAGCATTAAAAAAGCTACACTAAGATATGCTCTAGTATCCATGAATGAGTTTCTTTCCAGTATGTCAGTATCATCATCATCATCAAGATTCACTATGCAGATAAGAAAACACATTTTTGCCTTTGTTTCTTTATGCCACTATTCTACTAGTGTGTCTCTGAGCAATTTATCAATCAGGAAAAAATGGATAATAATTAGTGGAAAGTCACACACTTACACAAACACTATAAGGAAAAAAACCCAGTTTTGTCAGCAAAGATTCCATTCAATAGCTAAACAAACTTTAAAGCTATTTAAAAAAAAAAAAGAAAAGAAAGAAAAAAAAAAAAAGAAAAAAAGAAAAAAGTGTACTTACTTAAAACTACCTGGAAACACAGAACCAGTGATAAGTCTCACTTCAGTAATGTGAGACAGAGGCTGGTATGAGACTCCAGGGTAGAAAATTTGAGGAGGAGGAGGAGGAGGTTGCTTCTGACTGCATGCTCTGTAGCTGCTGCATAGTGGAGAAAGTCAGGATTCTAATCAGCTGACAGGTGGTATAATGAAATTAAGATTCATACTCAATGAAACATTGTTAAAATGTTAAATGTCGATATACATTTTATTGACTCTTGATTTCTCCTTCACTGAATATATCCATGTCATTTTAAGGTTTCAGATTGGTACTTAAATAGTTGTAAAAGTGCCGTGGGATTACACTCTTCTGGGATTCAGGATTTTCCCTGGCACTGAAAGAAAAGATTTTGTGGCAACTCAGGATGAGTATATATCACATTACTTATAATGAATTATGTCTGTAGTGGAAGAGACAGCTGTATCTGACCCATATAAAATTCACTCACTGCATATATTGCATATATTTTCCTCTCTGGAATCTTTCTCATAACCAGATCAAGATACTTATTAACCTTTCACCTCCTTACTTATATTAAACTGATTCATAATTGAAAACATTTATGTTTATGAAAACATACACATACATCAGAAAGACACTGGTACAATTAAAGTACATATGCTGATTTATAGCTTGTTAATTTTAGCATAATGAAACACATGTTGTCTCACGCTTCAATTAACTTGTGTTTATTTTCCTCTTACATATGTGGTTTTAGTTGTAAGTAGAACAAAGTACTTTTGGGAAAGAAAAATATAAAAGTGACAATTAGAAAGTGGCTATGGATAACTTCAAATAGAGAGTACACTACTAATAACATTCCAAAACAGAAGTGATCTGAAGTTTAGCAGGTTGTGGGCCTGAAGAACAAACACCAATTGGCTGATTGTCAAAGTCTTTTCAGCTCATTATTTCTTCAGGATTTTCAGCCATAAAGTTAGTACGTGACCTTTTTGCTCAGATAAATCTGTGCCAGCTTCTTCAAAAAATATTTGGTGCTTTTCTGTTTTCAGGGAAGCATCTTAAGAGTCCCCACAGCTCTCACCTACCAAATATTCTTAGACTCCAAATATTACACTTCCAAGCTGATGGTAGCTACACACGTCCTACCCAAAACTGATTAGAACTGAAAAGTTTGAGGGCAGCTGACAAATGAGACATCTGACGGTCAAGGAGAAAAGTGGTGCAAGGCAGCATGAGCGTGCAAGTCACAAGAAATGAGAACAATGCTGACTCAACAAGCCATAGGAGCATAAATGTTCTTCCCCAAGTCTGAAGGTAATGGAAAGCACAACAACCCTGTGTGCCACTAACCACTCTCACTCTCCAGCTAAAGGATGGAAATACTGGCAGTAAGAGCCACTTCTAAGGATGTCATCTAGCAGAGAACACTTTGCAGTATTTGGAATTGGTATTCGGTACTTAATTTGGTATTACAAATATTGTAGATACTTTTTCTTTGTCCTCACAGTACACACTGCATTGTAAACCTTGAAGTTTCCACCTCTATTTCGTTTTAATAGAGGTAGTGAAATATGAGTCATATCTACTTACACAAAGTAATTGAGTCACTCTGGTGTTAAAACCAGATGGTACAAACATCATCAGTGCCGTTGCCTGGTACAGGGCTGGACATGGGGCAACTGAAAAGATGGGTGGGGTATTTCGGTTGGGTATCTGGAGGTTACTCAGCTGTCTGAACCAACAAAAGCTTGCCATCCATCACCATGTCGTGGCTGCTTTTCTGACCCTACTGGTGATCAGCAAAAAAGAGTGAAAACGTAGATCCAGTGAGTCTAATCATCTGTCCTCGTGGAGCCCTACAAATTTATTTATTGAAACCAATAGGAGTTTTAAAAATATTTTCCAGCAAGGACTGGATTATCAAAACTCCTCATAAGCATCAACTAAAAAAGCTTAAATTCCATTTATTTGAAGACTTTGATATTGGCAGCAATAATAATAACTAATTAACTTTCCATAAAATATTTCATATCTAATTGCTTGCTTAGTTGGGAAAAACAACAACTTTCTAGCTTCACAACCTTTACACAGACCACTAACAGAGTGCATTGGACATCAGTATGTAACATCACACTCGGGCTTGAACTCTGACAAGAAGTATCTCACATACTCCCAGAATCACAACTCCGGTTCCTGTAATTTGCTGTAATTATATGAAGCAATTCTTTCCTTGTAATATGCCAGTAAATCTACGATGAGAGCAAATCTTTTAATACTCCACCAACTCCTGTGGCAGTAGCAGCTGTTTTGCCACATGAGCACACCTGCTAGAAATAAACTAATAATCTAGAGCACCTCTGGCATCAATCACAGTGTCAATCTTCATAGAGGAAGATGTGAAATTGCTTATGGCAAAGAGTCAGTTGAGCTAGAAAAATCCGCTAGTAAGAATCCCACACTATAAATAAATAAATAAAATACAGAAGCTGTTACTTGCAAATAACCTAAAAGAACTATAACTGTCTTGAGTTGAGAATAATGCAGAAATGAGCACACCTTTGTAACAGTGAAAATGAGATTATCAGGACATAGAAATTCAACATTAAAAAACCAAAAGACAATCTGCAAAAAGATCCAAAAAGGAGGTGCAACAAAACTGGTAGGTAACATTAAATACAAAAGAAAGAAAAAAGTTGAAGCGTTTTTTCAATCTTGATATAGATATACTCAGGGAAAAAGGTAATTAAGAGTAAAAGCATTCTTTTTTAATCAAAGCATGGCTCATTTAATCACAATTAGTATATTTGTGTCAAGCAAATGAATGACTAATGTCTAAAAGACTTTACCAGCATTGCTGGAAACTACCAATTGCTACTTGGCCAAACGCAAAACACCTGCTAGCTCCAAGGGAGACAAATTCTCCAGGGAATGGTACTGCTTTTGGTTAGAAAAGCTGGTGCTTAGCTGAAAAAAATCTCCAAAATGACAAGCCCCCAGCCTCCCAGAAGTTGAGTTCAATGTCATAATGTCATCTAATGCTCAGAGTAAGCCCCCCAGCCTCCCAGAAGTTGAGTTCAATGTCATAATGTCATCAAATGCTCAGAGCAAGCTGTTTGCAAGAGTCCAGATGAGGCTGTTAGCTGCTGTCGAGTGTAGGAGTGTGTCCAATTATTGCCTGTAAAACAGTGAGTGGCCTGTAGGAAGCATATAGGAGGTTAATTGTACAATATCAGAAAAAAACAGTGTTACTACAGGGTGAGCTTTAATATCCAGTACCTCTTTCTTTTTCTCTTCTTTTTTAGTTTTCCTCCCCATGTTTTTTCCCTCGGGTCTATAGGTTTTTTTTGTTTGGTTTTGGGAGGGGATTTGTGGGGCTGGAAGGGTGGGCTAGTTGGTGTTTGGTAGGCTTAGCAAGCAGAAAGGCCTACAGAAACTCAAATTGTGGTGTTCTCATTGTGTGTAGCACTATGATCTGGGAAGGAGGGTCTAGCATGTTAATTTGCTCATAACTTTTCACGCCAAATCCTAAAATGATGGTTCTTTCTGCCATGATCTCACATCTCGAAGGGGATCTTCCCACTGCAAAAGGAAACACGGTTGCAGGGCAAGGTTATCTGCTGACAGGAAACTAAACCCCCTCTTTATCAGTATTTATGGATGAGCTAAGAGAGTAAGTTAAATGATATTTAGCTATGCTACCGTAAAAACCACATGAAGGAGGCCAGCTGTTCTGAGCTAGAGAAACAAAACACACCTATCTTTCAAGGAGTGGGAAAGGACAAAAAGATACACGTCGCAGACTACACTTTCTGTCACGATCTGAGAATTTCTGAAGTTTGAAATCAGCTTGCCACAGAGCAAAAACATATCGGGGTGTCCAAAGGCCAGAGCCGCTAACGGCGTCCCTAGAGCTGCGCCAGCCCGGCGGGACGCCCAGCCGACGCCGCTGTGGGCCACTCGGGCCGACCTGCGGTGAGGCGGAGCTTCCGAGCACCGCCCCGAGGAAGGAAGGGAGGGAAGGAAGGAGTGGGGGCGAGGCCCGGATGAGCGCAGCGGCCGCGCCGTGACGCCAGGCTCCGCTCCCACCAATGGGGAGCTGCGGCGGCGGAGTTTGAACGTAGGGGGAAGCGGTGCCCAAACCGCCCGGCCGCGCGCGGGGACGCCCTGCCGCGACCTCCGTCACGAGCCCCGTCCCGAGGCCGAGCGCTCGGGCAGTCGTTGGCCGCCCTTCCCAGGTAAGCCGGGGCTCTGCGGGGACGCCGGCTGACAACGGGCTGCTGCGGGATGGGCGACACCGGGGCGGTATCGCCTCTGCCGTAGACTGGGGCAGCCGCGGCCCTGCGTGGGAGGTGCCCGGGGAACGCATAGGTCTGCTCTGAGGAAGGACGTCTGGTGCCTGCAAGGTGTTGGGGAGGGGGGACGACACACAGCGCTGGGAATAGGTGAGCGTGCTGAGAGCCTTCGGTGTTAGAGGAGCTGGGGGCCCGCATGTGAGGCCTTTGGGTCGCCACCCGCCAGACCGCCCCTATGCCGGGGTCGGGAGGCCTCGGCCTGGTCTTGGCCGCGGACACCGTGCGTTTTGCAGTTCAGGTCACCGGCAACGGTGACGGTAGCCATGCTGCAAAAATCGTTTGAAAAGGGCTGTGTTTGGGGGTCTTGTCGACGTGTTTATGCAACTTAAAAAATACCATCAGCTTTTACTCTTGTTTCTCTGTGCCTTATCTTTTGGTGTTGGGGAGCCTTGTGTGACACCAGCCTAGTGAGTTCTTCATCCTCTGTTTTCCCAAAGGTAGAAGATGGCTAAGTACTTGAAAAAGCCCTTCAAAGACACTCTGGGTGACATAAAAGAACGAATGAAAGAGAAAAGAAATCAGAAATGGACACGGCTGGGTAAAATTAGCCAGATCTCCACTGTAAAGTGCAAAATAGCAAGTAAGATAGATATTTATCTTAATATTTTTATATATTTTTTTTTCTTTTACACTGAATTGAAATACTCATTGTTATATTGCAGCCAACAGCTCTATGCAAATGAAGAGCATCCAAGCAAACAACAGAGCTCTAGCTCAGGCTCTGCAAGAAGAAAAGCTCAAACTGAAGGATGCCCAGGCTACCATTCTTCAATTAAGAAAAGAGTATCAAGATCTGAAGGTTCAGATGTTTGACTTGCAAAGAAATCTTAAGTTCAAGCAAGCACAAGGACTTATGGAGGTATTTTCAGTAGTAATTATGATTTAGTAAAGTTGAACAACAGAATCTGTATCAATCTACTTGTACCTTTATGATATTAAGTGTTTAATATAAAAAATAACTCAAAATATAGAACAAGTTTTCTTATATTTCCACCTAACTAGTCATTAAGTAAATATTTTTTTCTGACTACTCTTTGTTGCTTTAACTAAAACCTATATTCTGTCATATTTTCTGTTTATTTTTAATTACAGTTGAAGGAACCTGACACAGGTTTCCTCAGGATATAGTCATCTCATAAAGCTGGTGAGGGCTTTTATTATACTGGTAGTTGATACCAGAGTACAACAGCATCATTTTCCTTCTTTTGTCATTTAGAATCGACTGTCAGCCTTGAATGAGATAATTTCAAAAGTTTCCCAGAATTTATTGAACTCGATTGCTCTTCTTGGTCCAGCAAAGAACTTGTGTTCCACAGGTGTAGTAAGTACCTTTCCCTCTTGGGTAGCAGGATTTCTATGAATTCATCCCCTTATTCTTTCCAACATAGGTGCATGCAGCTTTTGAGATTTGAGCCTTAGTTTGGAGATATGACTAATCCCATAGTTCCCAGTATGACACGGGGTCCCACTCTGGAGGTGTGTGGTAAGTTGTTAGTAGGACTGAGGCTCTGCTATGAGGTGGTAGGGGCACCCTGGTTTTCTATGGGTTTGTGTCTTGCTCCCTGTCTGCTATCTGTATTATTGAGCTGGTCATGAACATGCCGATTTGCAGGAGCTGAGAACGTGAGAAGCCAAAGCACTTTGTTAGCCAACCAGAGAGAAAAAAGTGGTCTTTCTGTGGGTAACTTGGCTATAAAACTTGTTCCAAGCTTGTTTCAGCTGTTTAGTCACAGTAATATTTATTTTGTTGACAGAATCAGAGCGTGCTTTCTTCAGTTCTTGAAAATAGTTCCAGTGTCGGAGGACAAATACATTCAATGTAAGTATCTTTTATTAATACCTATTTATATTTGAAAAGTCTGTCACAGTAAGCTTAATTTTCTGACTGGGAAAAGGGAAGAAATCCAATGTAATAGTTCATTGTCGTAAAATATATTGCTATTCAGTAAATATTACCTTTTGATGTTTTCTCTAGAGGACTTCTACAGTGCACTGATGGAGATGATCATCTACTTCCAAGTGGGACTGAAGCTGATAATGATAGACATGAGCTGTCCTATTCTGTGTCAGAGATCTGTGAGGAGTCTGACAATGCCATTTCCTCAATCGAAATAGTTCCAGACAAAGGTAATGAAATTGAAGTATCAGGCATTGCTCCATTCTGAATAATGTAAAAATCTGTGTATAGCTTTAAAATGTAATACCTACTTCTGAAGTAACTGTCAAATAATTTTCCACTTACTATCATAAAGGTTAGATATTAAAATTGGTAACAGGTTAACTTCTTGAATGAAGATGCCTAGCAAAATGAGCGAAGAATTTGAAAATGCTTTGTCTTCTGTATGCCTGCTACCTAGTTTCATCATCCACCAAAGAGTTCAACAGACTAAAGTTATATATAAGTTATACACTATCATTTATTAAATCAATTGTTAACAAAGCAAAATACTCAAAAATAAATGACCTGTAGATAACATTCCAAACAACAGGTTAGAGGTAAATCCTTATGTAGTGTACTTAACTGTTTTCTGCCCGGAAGCTGTATTAAACAGCTTATCTTGATTGTCAAATTAAACAAATCTGTGGAGAAAATTCTTAAGACCAGTCTTAACTCTTGACAGATTCCGAATTTGCACAAAACGTTTCCAAGTTGTTACTATTTTGTTTGAATATGACTTTTTTCTCTTTGATTACAAGGGCAAAGACCTGATTTTCATCTGGACAACATAGGGTCAGAGGTGGAAAATGTTTCTTCAAGTAGAGAGGATGGATTTGGTAACGTGTTACCAAAAAGTGTGTCCACCAGGCGTCGCTATTCAAAGACGAGACATCACCATGAACTTCGTCCTGGTGTCTTGGACCATTCGGAAGCCCTTGATTCAACAAGAGAGCTTTCAAAACAAGATAAAGTTAGACTTGAAGAAAGTCTAGAGAAGCATACTGTAGAAAACATAAATTCGAATATTTCTCAGTTGAATGAAAACAAATTGGACTTGGAGCTGGTGTTCAGGCAGATAAATTCTGAAACTGCACAGTTCAACTTAAGCAATAATTCTGATCTTAAGCAACATGAGTGTAAAAGCAAAGACTCTCAAGTAAGGAAAGAAAAGCATCAGAAGGGAAAACTGGAATGCTCTACCAATTCTTCCAGACAAAGACCCAAAAAAAACCAGGATAAAGAGGCTTCCAAACAAAACTTGGATTTTTTGGGTGGCTCCAGTGATGCTTATGACTTTGAATTTGAAGAGTGTGTCCACCTTACACCTTTTCGACAAAATAAGGTGAATAACACACATACTGATGTGGATGACACAGATGACTTATCTGAAACTACTACCACTGAGTCAAGTGCTATTGAAGATTCAGATGATAGCCTCTACAAGCCTTACAAGTCAAAAAAAAGGAAAAGTTCAGTGGACAACGAAGATACGTCGCCAGTCCATGTAAGGCCAAGGTCTAAAAGATGTTTGGCACTGCGTGAGCAGAAACTCCGTGATGAAAAAGAGACTGAAAGCAACAAACCAAGCGACAAGTCTACTAGTAAGTGTGCAAAGTGGTGTGTTATTGGTTTTGTTTCCTTGAGAGAGAACACTGTTTAAGGCTTTTTTTTATTTTAGATTTTTAAAAGTTTATTTTAGTCTAGTGTTGTTTTTTTTTTTAACTAACTAACTAACTAAATACAGGCAGAATAATGTTATAAAAATCCTTAGATTCATTCTTCTTTTTTTTTTTTTCCCTCACAGCAGAAATTTGAAGATATTATAAGAAAATGGTCAATAATTAATTAATTAATATTGTAATGTTAGATATGCTTAATGGTATATTAAGGCTGAAGAAAGAGAACAAGAGTATAAATTGAGAGAGAAGCAGAATAACAAATCACACTTTGACTGGCACTACTTAGTGTTAATTTAGTTTTCAAAATTAAAATCCTGAATGTGTGTCAATTACCTTAATATTCTTAAGTGGAAAGATGAAGATAATAGTTATAGCTGAGAAATTAGTTCATGCCTGGTATATTCATTGATATTGGTATATATCATTGACATTCCCTTTTAGGCTAGCTTGTCTGAAGTGTGCCTAATTTCTTCCCAGGGCAGCCCTCTGAGCCATCTCGTGGTCATCTTTGTGATGTTACCAATACTGCTTCATCACTTCCCAGCACTGGAAATGTGACTGTTTTACTGGAAGGTGAAGCACCACAATCTCCAAAACGCAAGCGACGCTGTACTCTTACTGTGAACTATAAAGAACCAAGTATTGTGGGGTAGGTGTCTTACTTTCCAGTTTGATATAAAGTTCATGATATTCAACCAAATGGAGGATTTGAGGAGGTTATTTAAACATTGGAAACAAGTTCTTAGGAAAGATTCAGAGATTTCTGATGTTAGTACTACAAAATAGTTCACGTGAAATTAAAACATTAACTTGCAGCCAGTAACTTCAAGTGATGTAGGGAACAAAAC
>VZTM01024372.1:53432-64129 GCA_013400555.1 Jacana jacana | reverse complement strand
CAAGTCGGATTTTGTACATATATAATTTAAAACTATTCTGTACCAGTACAATATATTAATTTTACAAATGTAAAGTTCATCAGCTGTTAAAGCATTTGCAAAACCACACATCCTACTGTAACTTTATTGCACAGTATCTATGAAAATATTAATTCTTAAATTAGAAAACAAATGTTTCAGTATAGAAGAGACAATCTGATTGAAAGACAATAAGAAAATCTACTCTGAAAATAACAGAATTTCACAGGATACCAAGCTGAACAGGTGCATCTGTAGGCCCCATCTAAAAAACAGGATTATAGGATCCAGTACTGGCTATTTTCAAAACGAAACAAAAACCAACCTCACTGTACCTTTGTTATAGATCCAAATGTAGGTCAGACTAACCTCATACAAAACACTATGGCAAGGCTAGTGTTAACATTTTGAATACCTTGTGTGTACCACATTTACTACTTCCCGGTAGCTCCTGACATCTACTTGCTGATTAACACTGCACAGGTGTTCCTGCAGGAACACAGTCTTTGACACAGCATAGCATTAGGGGCTTTAGTCAGTCCTTATGACTACTGAATTTGACCAGTGTAACATCTGTAAATATAAAACACCAAGAACGAAAGTAAAATCTCTTTCTCACAAAAGCAGTTCTAATTTACAGTTACAAACTCTAATTAGAAAATGTCAAGTGACAACTTTTTGGCCTGTACTGATCTCCATTAAGAAGTTAGCTGTACTGTACCTCTTTAATGTAGTGCAAGCAGCAAAATATATATATTATAGATATATATAAGTGCTCGATTTGAAGATATACTAACGTGAGTTGTAAAATGTTAATTATGTTCCTGGGTCTAAATAATCACAATTAATAAGCATTTACAATAAAGATAGGTAGAAAATCCAGTTTACCACAGAGCCAGGTATCTAAGCTAGAAGCTGTCGTACATTGACTTCTTTTGTGTACAACAGTCTTACCTCTGCTGAATAATCTAAAGAATTTTTCAATGAAGAGTAGTAAATAGGGTGGATCATGAAGTGCATCAAAATCTTAACTATTCAGCCAATTGAAATTGTCTAGTATAGGCAAATCAGATTCGCTGAAGTTATTTTGGGAACTTATGTCCTGCATAAGCCAAGCCGCTATGGCGGTACAGATCTAGCCAGATATCTTTGTGGTGTTTTAAATAGTGGTTACAAGATTACAGTTTGCAGGTAAAATATTTATCAAAACCCAAAACGAATAGAAAAACTTGCATCTATCAAAGGTTTCAGGCAGTCCCGTTTCAGAACTGGCTGCTCCTCTCACAGCTTCTCAACTAGCTGAGTGTTTCTTTTAAAAAATAATATCTTATAAAAAGATTCTACAAAGAAACAAGTGTTTCAGAACGTACCCCCTTCCCCCCCCACCTGTTGTTTTCCCTTACTGTTTTCTTTTTTACTGGAAAAAAAAAATAGTAAAACTTTATCAAACAGGTACTGTATTAGGTAAGCTCTAACATCTGTTGTCTGGGAATCTTCTTCAGATTCCCAAACGTGTGCAATTTCCCACGTGCTTTGTGGGGGGTTTCTGAGGCTGTAGCAGATAAACTTCTTAGGAACATATGGTAATGGGCACACAAAAGAAAATTTCTGTAATTAAATACATTATAAAGCATTTTAATAAAATAATTTTTGTAACTTCAGTATAATACATGTTTGCAAAACTAAAAGGGTTTTTAAAAGTGCTGAGTATTAAACAGAAGTTTCTTGAAACCTTGAAGTCCCACAACTCAGATACAGAACGGCTTCCCCTGCCCGTAAAGTAGGCACACTGTTTGGTTGTAAAAAAGACAGTGTCACTTGTCAATTAATCCGGCTTCTTTAATTTTGGTGTAGAAGAATTTCTCCAGTATATTGGCACATTTGTAGTATTCGCTCTCGGGGGGGTTGTATTCTCTGCAATTTGTAAAGACTCGCTGCAAGTCTGCCATGAATAATTTCTTAGACACGTAGTACCTATTCTTGAGACGCTCGCTCATTGTTTTGAGATCTGTACAGAAGAAAAATAGATTAACAGCGTTTGATTCAAATACTTTTTGTATGCAATACCCCTTTACGCTGATTTGACATTTAACGTGAACTGGCATAGCTAGGATTTGGAATTCCTAATTGCCTCTATCAACAGCAATTGAGGCCCTGGAACTAAGCAATTTTGTGCTGTAAGAATGATTTTGTGTAGAGTTTATTTTTTTCTCCTTTGAAAGATGAAAGCATCACTGTTCAGTGTTCTCACACTACTCTGAGATTCCTGTAGGTACTTGGTGTCCCTAACACTTTAACGCTCCTCTCTCCGCTCTGTGAGGCGGAGCTGTTGTCAGCTCTGCTGGAGGAAGACTTAGGAGTCTATAAGTGAAGAATTCAAACACCGCAAAATGTGTGTGTTAACCTAAAATCCTTATTTCTCTGCAAGCACAGCAGAGAAGAAACATCTGTCTATCCTACAAGCAGTACTTGCAGCTTTGCAAAAAGATTAAGTCAGTTCCACACTCCACATATATTTTAATTACATCTTCAAAGTTTCTAGTTACGTGCTGCTTTTTAAGCCACGTGAGAACAGATCTCTCCTGCTTTCAGTGCATCATAGAAAACCTTTACTTACATTTTACATTACATCACACTTTTTAAGAAATGTTTTCCTTTATACTAAAATCAGTCACCCGCGAACACAAAATTATTTCGATGTTCTCCACACGGTCACCTTCCCAGCAATTCTTATCAGGCATTCTCAATTTTTGCCTGCATTGCAAGTGTTCTAGGAGTGAGTCCAGGAATAGAGTTAGTGGGAGGTGTGCTGGATGCCTTGGCTCTTCTCACCGCACATGCCCTGACAACTATGTTTTTAGCAATGCTCAAGCCAGGCTTCAGCAGTACCTTTGTGAAAATGTAACTGAAACAGCTGAAATAGAGAAGATTCACTGTCAACAAGTATTGCAAGAAAAGCAGACACCAAAGACCTCCAATGCAAATGAATTAAACCTTGAAACTAAACATATAAAAATACAGTTGTAGGTATTTTTGCTTTGGTTTGGTTTTGTTACATCTAAACTAGATGTCCACAGTCTAATTGTCTTATCCAACTGAGAAGGCTGTTCAGCTCACTCTAAAGCAAACATTGCCTGCCTGTTCAGTTAACCAGCTCTCCTCTCACTGGAGTGAGTCTGGCTCCATCAGTCACTCAGCCATACAGCTTTTTTATTGCAGATGAAAAGGGAAAAAAAAAAACCCCAAAACCAAAAAACCAACCCAAACAGTATTTTTTTTTAGAAAAAGCAGTTGAAAGAACACTTAAAATAGAAGAAAGAAGTGTTTATATGTCAGAACTGACCCTAAGAGGTAGCAAAAAACCCTACAGCCACACCTCTCAAACACTGTACAATTTAGCCGGTATGCAAATGTAAAGACAACTGCTTTACCTTGCATGTGATAGCATAAGACAATAGTGTTTCTTTTTAATTGAAATTACATCTGAGGGGGGTTTGTACAGTATCAGCATGCTGGCAGCGAGAGTAAAAAGAGAACAGAAGTTGACCATGAATCAAAATTGTCTTGGTTGTGCTGGCTTCCTTAGCTGAAAAAACAAAGCAAAACCAAACCAAAGACTTCAGCTTAATCCTAAAACGAGAGCTGCTGCCCCCGCCTCCAGTGTGACACAGCTGAACATGGCAAGGACAGGCAACTTTCCTACTTGGGGTTTGCCAACCCAGGCAGTAAATTCTTTGTAACCACCGTTCGGAGTAAACAGCCATCTAGATCCAGCCTCTGCTCAGAAAAGCAGAGCAAACTGCTGAGGGAAGATGTCAACATCATTCTTCCTCGTTCCTAGAAAATACATTTGTGTCTGGGATCCAGGAAGCCGGCATTAAAAAGGACACATGTATTTGCTATTTGGAAATGGTAAATTGAACATAAAAAAAACCATTAAGCCAAACTGTTCCACACAGGCTAGGAGCCCATGCAAAGCCACATGAAGAAACACCTTCATTCTCCAAGAAACTGATTGACAGCAGCCTGCAATGAATTTGTTTCATTCTCTAAGAACATTAAAAGATACAGAAATTGTAATCAGAAAGATGGAGGTGTTGCGTAAAAAAATGAAGTAGAGCAGGATTCTGTTTTAAATCAGCTGCAATACAAATCAAATCAAGCAGCCATTTAGAACAGCACTGAATCATCTTTGAAATTATATGACCCAGCAGTCAAAAGCGAAGAAAAATTTTATTAGCAGTTGTGTACTTCCCTTTACAAGTAAACCTGCATAAACAATAGCTGCAGGATTTAAAAATATAAATAAACAAATAAGCCACCTCAGACAATTTTGGCAGACCTAAAATACAAGTATAAAATTTATTTTACAGTGAGTTGCACGAAGCATTTTCCTAAACTTAAACTGGAGTAAACTGCTAAGACTTAATTAGAAAACCCTGCCACTTTTGAAAGGTTTTCTCTATATGATTTAGAAAGCTTAAATCTGTTTTTCAAAGCAATTCAAACACTCAGGTGTTCCTGAAAGTTTGCCTGGAGGGTTAACATGCCAGTAGAATCTGTGATAACCAGTTACCGCACTCAAGAACGTATTCTTACAACTCACATAAACCAGCTCGGTCCCAACCATTTCTAGCTGACTGCACTGTTCAGGAGCTTGCGAGAGCTCTCTAGGGCATACTAGGATTTCACATGTATACACTACAGATGCTTCACAAAGGTCACAAAGCAGTCATGAATTTCAAATGACAGCATCATACTTTTGGCACTTCAGAGCTGCAAGCAATTCAGCTGCAAGTAATATATGTCTTTTAACATAAAACGATCAGATGACAATTTATCTGCTATGTCTCCAGCTATAAAGATTTTTAAACTCTATACTTAAAAAATGTTAATGGTATTACCCATGGGAAACCTTATAACTTCATAATATCCAGGAGCTTCTGTTCTCTTCACGGGTTCCATGAAGGGCCAAGCGCTTTGATGGCTCTTTAGTAAAGAAAAAAGTAAGGTATCTAATATGGAAACTCTATATTGGAAATAATTTAAAAATCTTTATAGAAGGTAAACTAGAACTAGCGCTCACCTTCACCTGTTGCAGGATGGTTTTTAACGTGCTGTAGAGTTGATCTTGATCCTTGGGCTCCTTACTTGAAAGAAAATATGAATACAAAAAGATTAGCTTGAATCCCTTGTCTTCATTCCTATGATGTGCATCTTACTTAAAAGCAACTCCAAAGTTTCAAGTATTTTATGGAAAAAACAAAATAAATAAATAAAACCCACCCAAACACTGCCACTCCCAACAAAAAATTCCAAACCCACTTAATCCCTTGCAGCTTATTTATTTTCCAGTGATGAAAGGAAATATTAAGTTACACTGTTTAAAGACTTTTCTCAAAGGAATCTCCAAAATGCTTCATCATTTTACTTTGTGCAGCACTTACCCTCTTTCTTTCCCACTTGGTTTCCAGCCGGTCTCTCCTGTACACCAACAAGATGAGAGATTACATGGGAACTACAGTAGGTCAAAACATTAACTGAATTATTGAGAGTCTAAAAGATAAGCCATTTCAGCACTGCTGCAGTAAAATGGGTTTGTTTTAATAAAAGCTACTCCTAATAAATAACACAACCATCTAGCCTACAGCCCCATTCAATTTCCTACATGCCTCCCTTCAGACTGCTCAGAAGACTCTACAATATTCCTACATGAAGCACAGATTTTTTCAATAATTCAATACATATTTTACCACAAGCTTTGTAAAGAATAATGATGCCAGAGTTATCCAATTTGATTCCCTAGGGACAGAGAATAAATTGCAGAAAAGCACTGTTGAAAAACCATCCCCCAAAAGATGGTCCTTTAACGTTCTAATTGTGTTTTGTCCTGTAAGGCCATGTCTAGCACAGAACTCATCCTTATAGAGGAGTGCAGTGCACAACAGTGATGCCAGAGGGGAACAGCTGACTACACTGCCATACAAATCGAAGAGCAATCACATATAAATCAAATTAAACACAGGTACATAAAAAAGGATCAGCCTAAGATGTCTTGGGGAAGTCTCAAAGATGCTAATGAAAACACAACAATCTTCACAGAAATCAGATCAGCAAACCAAAACAATTACATTTTAATCAAAAGGAAATAAGTGGCTACATTAGTATTTCGTGTCTTGGACACTTCCTGGGCTGTACTGCTTCTGTTCTACCTTAAAAGAGGTTGATACATACTAATTCCAGGAATGCTTTCTATAGGAATCTGCCGTACTCCATCTTTGAAGCAAGAAAGACCAGGATAAACTTTTCGTATCTGAGCTTGTTTCCTTTCTATGAGCTTTTTAATGATCTGTAATAAAGCAGCAAAGAAACAAAGAAATAATTCATTTACCCAGAAGTAACCCAGAGGATTAATGCAAACCAGTGACAAACAGCACCATTCTCACTTCCTAATCTCATGGTCCTTAAGAGATCCACTGAAGCTTTTAACAGGGGTGAGCTACCTGGCTGAACACCAACTCTGCAGATGCGGCTGCCAGGTCTCCAGGCTGCCTATTTAGGCACAAATCTGGAAGAATTTGTGCCTAAATCTGGAGTCATCGCTTGCTGTATTGATCCCAAGCTGCACAGCTCCTGGGAAGACGGCAGCAGAGGCAGAGAAAGAAAATCCTTGGAAGCAGGTTTGGGACCTGGCTCTTCTAACACCTAGTGCTTCTGAACTGCTTCAGCACAGCCAGTCAGATACTTCAAGGTATATATTAAATGCACATATTTCAATGTACATATATTTTCATATTCCAAACTTTTAGAAATATCTGCTCACTTAGGAGCTGCCACAGGAGATGTAGGAGTTGCTTAGGTATCAGTCTGAGGTGCTTCACCTCGAGATTTTCCCTCAAGGAAGTCAGAATGACCCCACTCTTTGGAACTGAATATTCTATTCTGCTTGTAAATGCCAGAAAAGGCTTTTCTAATTGTGGGGCACATTCTCTTCTGCCTCACAATCTCATTACCTCAAATCTACGTAATTTTCTTTGGTGCTCTGGATACACACTTAGATGCTTACCGAAACTTTGCATGACCTCAATCTGTCTCTTTCAAAACAGCTTACTTCATAACTGGGAGTAAACAAACGTGCAGCCATTCAGATCATTGCACTTTGAAAAACTATTTTCTTTGGGAATAAGAAAGCCATATAGTACTTTCTCACAAAGAAGAGGAAAAGAAGAAAATCAGACTTTCAATAGAAGCTACAAGTGTTAAGAGAAATACAGTATACAAAAGTGCCATGGCTAGATTCCAGGTACTTACAAACTAATTGTGAAATCCACCTTAAACTGTTCTTATAATTTAGGAACTAGTGGCTCTTCCTGATTAAAACAAGCTGCTCAATCAGTAACACTGATTACTCACAAGTCAGCAGGTCACAAAACTTTGCATAAAGGGATTTTTCATATTTTTCAGAATTATGTAAATTAGCTACAAATCAGGCAGTGCAAACTCACAAATGGTGGTCTGTGGCCCATACCCAGCGTCGAGGGACATGGTCTCAGCAGCCATTAGGCATATACTCTAATTCTTTACATTGAAGCTTATATGCCATGAAAATCTTAACTTTTAACAAGACAGGACCAGAATAGTCTGATGTCCACTACTGGCCAATACCAGCAGCAAACCAAATCAGAGCATAACCCATACTGCTGACATTCACAATTCTAATTCTGTCTAGGAATCATCTTCACTGCTCTTGATCTGAGCAGACAGGTGAACTTTCTTCATAACACTGCAGACAGTGACGACTATTTCTAAATTGCCTTAGAACAAGGAGAATGAAAGGCTTGATTTGTGTTCTGAGTGCCAAACCAGTAATCCAAAATACACTTCTAAAGGTGTATGTATTTATTCTCAGAGCAGATACAAAAGTAATCATATATTGGTGTGCTGTGATATCTTGCATTCTAACAGGGATAAACACATCTGGAGGACCAAGGCACTTTACCTCCAAGTGCAGCATCTCCAAGTGCTCTGGAACAAAATGGACAGCCCATCAAATAAAAGCCAGAAGATTGCAAAATAACATAAGCTAATAAAGCAGTCCCAGAGCCACAATCTTAAAAACCTAACTTAAGTTTTGGAAGGGACATGTTGATGGTTTGGGCCCACAACCATGTTACTGCAATTAAACATGCCTGAGATGAAACAGGCTACAAGAGACATGTCCACAGCCCATCCCTGGGGGAAGGTCACAGGTCTGACAGTACATCTTCCTAGATCAGGCTGGGATCTGAGTAAGTTACACAGTCAAGTAGAAATGAAAGGGAAAAAAATTATGATCTATGCTGGATGGACATATTGAAACTTTCCCAATAAGCAAAGTTAAGAAGCCTCGTAAACTAAATATGTAGTGCTCAGATAGTGCCTGTCTCTCTGCAAGCATGGGCCAACAGTTCTGTTGCAAGGACAATGACTGTTCCATAAAGAAGTATTTTAACAAAATAAGAAAGTAATGAGATTAAACCAAACTTGAAGGAATAAATCAGCCTTGTAATTTCTATTTCTTTAAAAATTTGGGAAGGTATTTAAACAACTGGAAACATCTTAATTATTTTGCCAATAAACTGCCTTATTATATGGAATATTATGATGGATTAAATAAAGAACATCCCACATTAACTCCAAAAAGGGACAGCTTGGAATTTAAGACAGCCCACCCCTCATTTGTACATTAAAACACCAGCAGAAAAAATAATCATCTTTCTTTCAAGTAAACACAGGACACTCAGTACGAACACCACATTCAAAATTCAATCTAATGAACACTACTGTCTTGGGAGGGTGGGTGGAGAGAAAAAAAAATGAGAAAGCTGCAGAACAAATCAATCTTACAAGATTTTGCTTAGTTATCATCTATAATGACAAAATTTAGCTATGAAATACTACTCAAAATATCAGTACTTTTCAACACTTCTGTTATCATGAAGTTATTAAGGTAGAATTGAATGCTCCAACTGCAAAATCACGGCAGTGAAACTTGAATGAAAGAATCATTCTAACTAATAAAAACATACATTCCAATGTTTTAAGCACCAAAGCAAGGGAGAAAGCTAACCTGCACTTATGGAACTGTATTTCTAAATATCTGAATAGCTTATAATGTTCAGCATTTACCTCCTTCTGCTTTTTAATAATGACAGAAAATTCTGTGTAGGGAATCCTTGGATTTAATTCACAGCCCATTAACGTGGCACCCTCATAATCCTTGATGTAGCCAACGTATTTTGCTTTTGGTACTTTAATATCTTTGGAGAAACCCTGAAAAAAAACAAAACAAAAAAAAACCAAAGTTGTCATGATGCCATTTTGTTTCTACATTTGTTTTAAATCAAATGGAATTATGATTTATGACCAAATTCACCATCATGTTAAAATACAGGCAATACAATGGATACAATGAAAGAGTAACAGATCATGGTTCATAGTGTTACAAATACCGTCTCAGGGCAGTCACTTGATACGAGAATAGTTAATTCTTTATATGTAAAGGAAGAAAAGGGAAATAAAGAGATGGAGGGAAAGTTTTGTACTGTAGTCAAATTGAGTGGGTTTGTTTGTTTTGTTTTGTTTTGTTTTAATAAAAATTAACATTAATGCATACCAGTCATGTAGTCATCAGTCAAGGAAAATTGCTTTTCAAGTTTAGGAGACCTCTGTCCAAAGTCATATACCCAGAAAAAACAATGTTGCTTGGTTTCTTTTTTATTTTTATATTTCAAATTTAAGAAAAGATAATGAATCCTATTAAAAGTTCCAAAGTTACATTACAGTCTTCATACCGTCAAAAGTTAAATGAAAAACAAACACAGGAAAGTATTGATCAAGACAATAAAAAGCAGTGTAGGACTCTGTGTCTGCAATTCATTCTCCTGTTACAGGAGAATGTTACATCTATGTTACAGATCTTACATCCTGTTACATCTATGAAACCTCAGCAAAAATCAGGAACCCAATCAGGACTTCTGACTCACAATTTAGAGTCAAAGGCTTCAGGCTTACATGGAGAATAGCACCTTCAAATTGGGGAAGGACTGTTTCAGATGTGAAAAGGGTCTGTCTGCACAGATCTGATAGCAGTATCTCAAGTCCATGTTTTATTCATTTTGAATGTGCAAAGAGAAAATTGTACCCATTTTTTATACAGAATCATAGAATAACTGAGTTTGGAAGGGTCTTAGGGAGTTCATCTAGCCCCATCTTGCTCAGAGGAGGTCTCATCAGATCTGGTTGCTCAAGGCCATGTCTACTCTTGCTCAAGGCCATGTCTGGATTGCCAAGGACAGAGCTTCCACAACCTCCCTGGGCAACATTTTCCANACATTTGACAAATTACAGGTTATGCAGCACACTTAAATTGAGATGATTCCATGAAAGTGAAATGTATTATAAGCCAATATCATTACACGAGATGAATACAAAGCACATTTTGCAGATATACATATAAAATTGCAGTATACATTTTATCCAACCACTTAGTCATATCTAGTTGTTTAGTTCATCCCTGATAGGTGTTAATTTCTTGCACCAAGTAATCTCTTATACCAACTTACTTGTTTTTTGAAGTAGCCGATAGCGTATTCATCTGCATACGTGAGAAAGTTGAGGATGTTGTGTTTGATGTGGTA
>VZTM01024372.1:19255-49757 GCA_013400555.1 Jacana jacana | reverse complement strand
AGAAGCAACCAACCTATACTCAAGTGGGGTTTACATTTGACAAATTACAGGTTATGCAGCACACTTAAATTGAGATGATTCCATGAAAGTGAAATGTATTATAAGCCAATATCATTACACGAGATGAATACAAAGCACATTTTGCAGATATACNAAACTGTTTTCAGCCTTGTATGGTTATCTTTGTGACCCATCAAGAAATACAAAATATCACAGCTTAGAATCATATAATCATTTACAACGGAAAACACATTTAAGATCATCAAGTCCAAGTGTTAAGCTAACACTGCCAAGTCCATCACTAAATGATGTCTCTCAGCACCACATCTACAGGTCTTTTAAACACCTCCAGAGATGGGGACTGAACCTGTTCCAATGTTTGACAAACCGTTTAGTGATGAAATTATCCCTACTATCCAATCTAAACCTCCTCTGGCACAACTTGAGACCTTTTCCTTGAGGCTTTTAGTGTCTGATACACTTTGAATCTAAAAGAGACCAATACCTAGACTCTGTCTAGGTTTAACACGTAGCTCTAAAGAGGTACATTGTCCTGGAAGTAGTAATTCCAGGTGCACACATTATTTTCTTCCTTTCAAGTTAGATATCAACTACTAGTAGTCACATGCTTTCCCAATAACAAAACTACATCTATTGTAATAATAGGGCATCCTTTCTAAGCCATATCATTTCAAAATTGCAAAGCAGTAGGAATACCAAAACAAATCATACTAGAGGAGCCTATTCTGAGATCAGATCTCTGTTTTACTGCTTTCTGTGCACCTGTAGCAGAAATAGTCGCTGCCTCAATGGATTTCTAATCTGAATTTATCACAGGGCATAAAAAGGAATAGTGAAAGTTATTACCATAATAAGCAGCAGAAAACTATTGAGTCCACAATCAAATAAATAGCTATGCCTTCTGACTGAAAATAGGAATAATTTCCATTTTCATTCAACCCCAAAGTAAACAAAAGGTACCATTTATTCACAGTTCCAAGTAAGCTATAGTCCTCCCCCTCCACTGCAAGATGGAGACATATAAAATAGACAGGAAAGCCTATAATAGTGTGTTGTTCCTGCATGTTTTCCAGTTTTAGCATTATGCAAAATAATTAGACACTGAAATATACATGAAAGGGTTTGGGGTACTCCGTTCTTGGGGGAAATTTTACCCATGTACATAAATCAGAAAAATAAATTAGCAAATATATAGTTCTGATTTAATTCGCAATTTAATAGGTTCAAATGTAGAAATAGCCAAATGAAAGCAAGTTAGGTTATTGTTGAAGCTCAATACAAAAAATGTTGTAGTGACAAGTTTTCTTTAAAAAACTACCATTCTAGGTACAAAATTTTGTGCGTTAGTCCTTTCTATCCAGTTAATGTTTGCAGCATCTGGTATTCAGATCTCACACAGAAAATTAAGACCTCATATTTGTAAAAAATAAGTATGTTTAAATTTGAGGAAGCTCTTAAAGCAGTACGTTTGCTTGTTAAAGTGACACACATCATGCACAGTATCACATACAAAGAGGTTTCACAACTGGCAAGTTAAGTGGTACAGCATTTCTTAGAACTCAGAGATGCTCAAGAAGAAAGACACTTTCTAATTGAAAAGTTTGAGTTCTAAAATTTTTTGAAGAGGATGAAAACCCTGAACAATACATTGGAATGAAAAATGTTTTCCTTAACTGCAAGCAGTACATGAGCGAGCTATGGTCCTCCTTTCCCCTCTCATCAACAGGTTGAAGGGAACAGCTTATGAGAGACTGACATTACTTACACCTGACACATTGCAATTCATTCCAGTAATTCTAAAGCATCTAATCTCTGAGAAAAAAATGTCAACTGTGTGTCTCAAAGAAATTGCAGAAATTATGTCTACAATTACCTCAAACATTTTCTGCTGACCTATTACTTTTATAACCTTCATAGGGTTTATTAATTCTTGCAAACACTTCCCAAAGTCTAACAATCCTACATGGAAACTAAGCCATGTACAGTAAAATTCTAAGTAATTTTGCAACATGGGATCAAACTATCTCAATAAACACTCCAACTTTTAAATATCACATATAAAGGAAAACAGTACCAATATTTTTTACTTCAGCCTTAAACTGAATTAAAACAGGAATTTATTTTTCCCAAGAGTAGACAGTTCGCCCACGTGTGAACATGTAGTTTTTCTCAGTTACCTGCTGATAGGAGTCAGCTTACCCAGACAGGAATGCAGGAAGGCAAATTTTCAGAAATAGTCAATGGACACAGGGAGGCAATCGGCGGTAACAGCAGCAAAAGTGCATTAGGTGCTCTGAGGGGTCAGATTTATTTGCTCTATTATATTCTGAAATGTTATTCCTACAGAGTCACAACACAGCTTTGACAGCCTAATTGGTGTAGTGCAGTTAGTAAAATTGGTCTAGTAAAATCAAAGCACTTTTTATGAATTAGTCAAGCTTAGAATAGACATGACTTAAGCATATTGTTTGCATTTGCTAACACTTTGGATACTTTTACAACAGGCCACTGCAAAGTGCAGGGGAATGCGCCTCTCTAACGCCAGAGTTAAGTAAAATCATATATAACCCGAGTACTAACAGCTGTCACAGGGTTTCAGTCCCACTGTGTTACTCTTCCACACCCAGAGCTCATCCCTTCAAAACAGGGCAGGCAATTTCTGCATGCTCAACTACTACAAACACTGAATTAACCCACACCTCAGCTTTAACGGTTTCAAGTGAAAAACAAACCTACAGCACCATCTAAAGGCAAAATCCTGAATCAAATGGTCATAGATCTGCCTGTGGTGTCCAGGAAAGCAGGAGGAGTCTCCTGAGCTCATAGTGCTCTATATTCCTCCAACACAGCTGCTAATTCTCAACATTCGGAGAACATTTTGTGAAATTAGCTCAAAAAAGAGTGTACAGAAGAGACCACGTGTTTATGTTGCAATGCAAAACTATACCTAATTTTTTGCATACACCTCATTTTGATTAGAGTCAAGGAACACCACAAAGTGATGGAACACAACTTAATGTCACACACAAGCAATACTAATTTCACTCACCCCTGAGGTGGTACACAACACAAAGACAGAAGAGTCAACAGTCCAAAACTGGGAGACTACTGGCCACCATTGTTGTGTTGAGAAAATTTATTTAATAGTAATTAATAATAGTAATTGCAATGAATTCTGGTGATGATTTTAAATCTGCACTTTTTTTTCTTTGCATTTTTGTGTGTTGCATTCAGAATCACTGCTATCTTTCAAATTCTATTTTAGTTTGGCAACTCAGCAATATACTCAATATGACTAACAAAATTCAGAGCATTCGCAGTAGCAGGAATGGGGCCCAAATACATTTAACAAACTCCAGTACAGAATTATTTTTACCTTGACTTGCTCATTAGAAGTCACAGCACAGAAAACAATCTCTGTAAATCCTTGGGAGGGGAACATCCGGAAACAGATACCACCAATAACACGGCCATCTTTTATTAATGCAAGGGTCTTGTGTTTCCTGAGTAGACAAAAATAAGTCGCTTTATTCATGTACATAGCGCATGAAGTGCCATTACCTTCCTTTTTTCAGAAATTTGATTCACTTCTTTCCATGATGCTAATACAATTGTATATCTCTCTGTTATGTTAGCTGCCTGTATCTCCAGAAGAGTTGCTATTTTAACATTATGCTTTGAATTTACCATAAGATACCATTCTTGTGGCAAGGTCCTGTCCTTGTCAAGTACTCCTAGACACTAGGGTAATGCTCAGTAAATGAGAGTTGTATTGCTTTCATTGACTCTATTGCTGACAGTTATGCTATTGCACAGTTCTCAGGATGATTTTACCCTGACTAAATTAGAAATTAATGGAGTTACAGGACGGCAAGTCCTTTCTAAGGGATTCCTGCTTCCTTGCATGCACTCTCTATAACTGAGCTACCAGTTTCAAATGCAGCTGATGAAGCAAGAAATTATATTTGGTATTTCTAATCATCCACTCCTAGTGGAATCGAGACCAGAATAAATACTCATTTCTGTTGCACTTACATGTTCTGCCAGGAAAGACATAATGACAAGCAATCTGAACTCTTATGTCAAAGATGAAGAATTTTAGTGTAATCCCCAAGGTTTGGAATGATTGACACGGCACCTGTTCTCTAGATTATTCAATACATGGTATCATGTAAATTGTACAAACAATACCACAAATTTGTAGAAGATATCTGAGGGAGGGGGAAGTTGGTGCCAAAAGTGAGGAGTGATTTGTTCCATGATGACTCGAATGCTACTGTTCTTTGTATACCCCTCAAGTTCTTCTCATTGAAAAACTTCAGCCTCTGCTGTCATTTGGTTCACCATCTCCCCAGACAGAAGATGGAGCAGCCTGCAAGTTAGTGTGGGCCGACAAACCACTAAAAAGCACTATAATTACTTTCTGACTTTCAGTTCTAACATTCGAAAGTACACGACACGACAGGTTGGAGCCTTCCCCGCAGCCCCACTTCCCACAGCTACAAGCCACTTGTCATTAATACAGCCACCAAGATGGTGTTTGGGTACAATCCAATTAGACTGACTAGGGGCTTTAAAAGATGGGGCAAGGATAGCATGGGCAGAGCTGGTCTCCGTGCCACCTCAGCTGGCTCCTTCCTACACCACTACCTGCAACCAGCACTAGGGTCTCTCGATCTCACCCACCAAACCCCTCTCCAGCAGCACTCACGGATCAAAGACCAAGCGTGTGATGTATTCCTTTGGCATCCGAGGCAGCTGATGGGAGAACACGTTCTGCAAACCAACCAGCCACATCATGATCTTCTTGTTGGGCTTCTGATTCAGGGAGTTACCGACCACGTGGAACTCAATCACCCCCCTGCGCTCCTCCAGCCTCGCTGCCTCATCCCGGGCTGAATGCGCCGAGAGGAAGTTGGTCTGTATCGCACAAAAGAGGAACAAAATCACATTCTGGAGATTTCACATCCTGTGATAGAATAGCCTGAAGGAACAAACAAATGAAACCCCCTCTTTTTTCCAAGCTATCTTTATACAAAAGTAGAGCTGGCAATCATAGAATCGTAGAATCATTTGGTTGGAAGAGACCCTTGGGATCATTGAGTCTAACCATCAGCGCTACCCTACAAGTTCTCCCCTACACCAGATCCCTCAACACCACATCTAATCGACTCTTAAACACAGTCAGGGATGGTGACTCCACCACCTCCCTGGGCAGCCCATTCTAGTGTCTGACCACTCTTTCTGTGAAGAATTTTTTCCTAATGTTCAGCCTAACCCTACCCTGCTACAGCTTGCAGCCATTCCCTCTCGTTCGCTCACTAATTGCCTGGGAGACCAGCACCAACCTCTCTACAATGTCCTTTCAAGTAGTTGTAGAGTGATGAGTTCTCCCCTCAGCCTCCTCTTCCTCAAACTAAACAACCCAAACTCCCTGGAACTGAACTAAATGTTTCTATTTTTTTTAGCAGAAGTGACACCATCAAATAAGCTGCATATAACCCTACACTATAGCGTGCAAAGGCTTATTCAAACTCCTTTCGGTAAAGATTAGGCAACAGCAGTGATGATTATGACTCAACAAGTTTCAAAAATCTCTCAAGGGACAGCACTCATCCAGTTGAAGACTATGCCACTAAGTCTTCGGATCTTCTTTAGGCTAGCCAGCTTGAACAAAAGCAGTGGATTTGCCTTCATGTACTGCAAGTAACACAGTTTAATGACAGAGCAAACAAAGGCATATATTTTCATTTTAGTATTGCTTTCCACTATCGTAGGAGCCTAGAAAGAAAATTTTAATTCCCACTGATTTTGCTGTTACATATCTAGCAATTGCATCAATATATTTGAATGGAGATGAAACTAATATAGACCATTTATTTAACTTTTTGGTTTTTTCAAGATCATTTTACAATGCAAAACATCTCTGCGTGTACATACTGTTTACTTTTTAGAGCAAAGTTTGGCTGCTGGGCTTCTAGTCACTGCCAGCCCCAACAGCCAGACTGGCCCAACATTTGTAATATGCAGAGCCATCAGTCACAGTATATAGCTCGAGTAAGAAATGTATGTGGTTCCAAATCTTCAGCAGTCTCTAGCTAAACCTTGGCAAACAAGAGCTGCTGGCAAAACATTGCCTGGTGAAGGGAACAGAAGGAGGAAAAGCCAGCCAAGAAAAAAAAAGGAAAAAAAAGTGCAATTCTGTACATGGCACAATTCTGCAATTCTGTTTGTTTTTCTCTTCCAGCAGAAAAAAAGAGCAACTGTGAAAGCAGAGCAAATAACTGTTTAGGTCAGACCTTCTGCACTAGACAGAGGTTTTAACTTGGATTTTTTATTCTGCTGCAATATCTGAACCCCATTTACCTTATCTTATGAGCTACATCTATGATGAACAATAAAAAGCATACTCTGGAACTCTTCTGCAACAAAAGTGCCTTGCAAAATAACCTGGGATCTAGTTTTTTACTGTCACTAGTTTCCAAGTCTCCTTGCAAACCTTTAGAAGTATTCTTCATGTTAACAATGCATTTCATCAATATTTTTTGCTCACTCTTTTAAAGTCTCTACCTTTTATACTGACAACATTTTGTGGACTCTTTCATACTCTTTCCACGTGGAACATTTATTGAAAACAGACCATTTGCAAACAGATCAGGTCTATAAATTTCTCACCTCTGGCCCAAGCATTGCTGCAGGATCTGTAATTGTTGACATTACTTCATTTATTAACTCAATAGGAATATCTCCTACAACCCTTGGTCTTTTTGAATCCTCCAGCGAATAGGGTTCATTATTTTTTCTTTTTTCCCCTATTAAAAACAAACAAACAACCCCCCCCCCCAACAATTAGAACAGCTGAACTCTCACAGACTAGCACTGTGAAGTCTAGCACTTCTCTTACATTCCTTAACTTGTATGCCAAGTTTGGGGATTATTTTTTTTTAATCCCTAAAGAAAGAAATGCAATCCAAACAATACTTATCACTGCTGCAATTTGGTATTTGCACTGCGGTATTAGCATGAAGCAGAGTGAATATACACCTCCCTCTCCTATAAATCTGGAAATGCACAGTGATACTATTTGCTTTTCTTTCTGCTTCAGCATCCTCTGCAGGGAACCTCTTGGTTGCTCGTTTGGAAGGTCAGTGCCCAATACACAAATCATAGCACATACTTTTGGATAACATGAAATCCCACTTTGGGATTCACTGGAATTAATTATCCCTTATAGATTTCTTTCACCTTTTTTGTAAATGAAGTGGCACGTACAGTCTGACATGTCAGACATACTTGACTTTGAAAATCCATATGAAGTTTCCAAATCAAAATATACCATGTTAAATATTAACTGCCCTACAAACTGCAGACCAACAAGTAATATAGCAAAAGCAACCAGTTAAACAATTTTGTGCAAGAAAAGTCCACCAAGAACAAGTGGCAGAGCCAGCTGCTAGCTCAGGATTTATCCAAGGAGCAAACTGCCACATACCAGGAAAGGATTCAAACAAGAACATCACTTCATGGTTACCTTGTTCCTGTATTCTTTCCCTAAAGATCTGCTACTGGTCATTGTCAGAGCCAGGATGCAGAATTTTTCCTTTGTGATCCATCAGCACTTAGCAGGGAGACAAGTCGGTTTGGTTTTACTTGGGGTTTGTTTATTTCCCCCCTAAGAAAATCCACAATAGCTTTAAGATCTTTTTTTCAAAAAACAAGGTAGTTTAGGGCCCGTTACGCCCACTGTTTTACATACATATTGTAGGGATTGTTTTTTCACAGCTATAGTGCTCTAGATATATTAATGATCAAATTGTTCATTCCCCTCATGAGACTTTGATGCAGTACAATTGTTTTTTTAACAACAGAACTATATTGTTCACCTCCCTTTGTTGTGGAAACAGTTTATTCCTATAACATATTTCTTACATTTTAAATAGTTATTCATACATGAATGGATCTTCCTTTTTATTCCCCAAGAGATTAACTTCCTGATTTAAAACAGACTTGGTTTTAAGCGATTTGTCAAAAGCCTTCTGAAAAATCTAGGTAGACAAAACCCTCTCCAAATGCTCACTGCTTCTTTCATCGATACATACAATTTGAGAGTTCTAGAAAAGGTACACTGAATTTCCACATTGAATTTCACACATTTATTCATTCCATTCTCAATCATTTATTATTGTTTCTTCTAATTGTCTGAAATTCTCATCATTCCCATTTCTCAACTTGTCCCTCAAAGAAAGCTGCAGTTTAGGAGCCACTTTAAGTTCATCAGTAACAAAACACGAGGCTAAGAACTTAATTAGCTTTTTGTACTTCCTTGAGGAAGGACTTTACATGAGCTCGTGATCATCTCTCTGACCTACAAACTCTCTTGACAGGCTCATTAATCCTGAGGTGTTTGAAAAAGGATTTATTAGGATAATTTATGCATTCAAGAAGATTTCCCCCTCAAAAAAACCCACTTATTTTTTTTAACCTGACCTCATTCAGTTTTAAAATTTAACCTGTTTGGCGTGTTTGTGCTTTTCAGTACCTTGAAAGATTAAAAAAAGATAAATGCAATGGCCTCTTCTATTTGATCTTTATTTAAACACAATCTTTTGTTGTTGTTGTTCACAATACATGTACTCCAAGTCAAGCAGTTTTCAACAACCTCTGACACCAGGAGACATTTCCCTATTTTAATTTAATTTAAACAAACCAATATTTTTTTTCAAAGACAGTTGCCATTTCTGCTTGTTAAACATTACCATAGCAGAGAAGAAATATGTGTGTACATGTCTTTTAGCAAGAACACCTCAAGGTCACTATTGCAGAGTGAAGGCAATTGTCACCATATACTGCAGCTACTGATAACATCAGCAGAAGCCCAAAAGCAAGCCTCCCTCTGTTACCTAGGTTTGGGTCAAGGGCAGAAGAAACTTTGCAAGCAGGACTCATATTCCCACTGTTGGGTTGTTCCAGAGATGAAGGACTTGCACTGTATGAAACAGATCTTGCAACAGGAGGAGGATTGATAACTGCAATGACATAAGAGACAAACACACAAAAATCAGGACAAGGAACCCATTATGGTGCTGACTGAAGGACTGTCACAATGAGGGACCCAACTTCACACCCGTCAACTGAGAAGAGCTAATGTTGTGCAACAGAGTAATGCCACCAGTTCACAAGCAGACATTGGAACTTTATCTCAACATATTTCGAGTCTCAACGTATGTTCCAGTGCCCCACTGGAACAGGCTGCCCAGAGAAGTTGGGGAGGCCCAATCCCTGGAGGTGTTCAAGATCAGGCTGAATGGGGCTTTGAGCAAGCAGGTTGCAGGGAGGTTGGAACTAGACGATATTTAAGGTCCCTTCCAACCAAAATCATTCTATGGTTTTGTATTTTTCTAAACTCCTTCCTAAGAAGGGACTGTATTAGTGCTGGATCACAGAGTTAGTTTTACTTCATTAAAATACCAGGCTTTGCTATTCTGCTGTGCTGAGTACAAGCTAAGAAAACAAGCTTCCTTCACATACCTGCCAAGCCTGCTGGCGCTTAGACTCATGAAAAGGCTTTTTGTAGGGGTCCATTGAAAAGCAAAATTTCATCATTCAACTTCAGCTGTCCACTTTAACAGTGTCCAAAGAGTGGCTGGACAAATCCAACTCAATAAAGTGAGAAGTTGTTGCACCAGTCAAGAGGATGAAATTATTATTTTTAACAGCCACAGACTAATATCCCTTACTCTAATACTTAAAAAAACCCAAACAAAACACTCATCCCAAATCATCCAGTTTCCATTTGCGTCAGTACTTTTGGCAGGCAGGTGGGGGGTTGAGGCAACAGCTCATAGTCTGGACACCTGCAGTCTTTCTCGCTGCATGCCTTTATTATGGTGTCATCACCAGCAACAGCTCTTTTGTGCCATATTCATGCCAAGAACATAGTGCTTAAGAGATGCACATTAAAATGAAGCACTACAGAAATGTAAGTGATAGAAGAAACTCTGAGAGAAAAAAAGATTTTAGAGTTGCAATGAACTTGTGCCTAAGGTGTAATTCACCAGCTCATGGTGCTGACCAGGAATTTCTCACAAAAAAAGCCTGACAGTAGAATTTCCCTACTACTCTGTGAAATTCACTATAAGATAGAGTACTGACATGATGGTTTTGTCAACTGACAGTCAACAATTTGTTCAAAATACTGAATTGTTATAAAATATTGAATGAAATACCTCCAGTGTTTGCTTCCTAGAATACCGAAAATTGAAGTCAACCCCTGAGCTGCATAAATGGATTTAAAATACTTTCAAGCAGACAGGGAGAAGAGAAGGAGAAACTGAAAGAAAACCATCATCAATGTCCCCTTGCAATTTTAGGGAGACTTACACCTCAGTAGCCTGATTGAAGAAGAGTGAATAAAGCTGCAAAATACTCAATGAGGCATATGAATATGAAACAAAGCAAGGAAGAGCTCTACAAAGCCAAGAAAAAGGCACATGTGCAAAGGCAATGGGATATCTGATGTGGAAGGTCTCTACATGCCTACTGCTAGGGAGTCCAAGGACTGGTATGGGTCCTCATGCACGGGGACAACTGTCGCGCAGGTGAACTACTGCAGCCATTTACCCACTGCCCATCCTCGCTTGCCCACATGGAGTGCACTTGAGCTGCTTGAATACTCAGGCGATTTGCCTCAGCACCCTGCTCCACTGGCACCTTCCATTAGCTGGATTTCATCACCGAAATGAGATCTTTAAATGCACCAGAACGTCAGACGCCTGTGCTTAGTCAAGGCAGACTTGATTTTGGTGTAGCCTGCTATTTAAAAAGCTGCATATCCAAGTCTCGTTCCTTAGAATTCATCACTTGTACAGCTTTATCCTTTTCTTCAGGTGCTCCCTTATCCATAACTAAATGCAAATTACCTGTCTGGATTCCCAGCTGGCCAGTTCGGGAACTAGACACCATGAAATCTTGATCCCAGATGGGAGAATTCTGGCTGTACACTTCTTCTTCCAGCATTGACAGAAACCTAAGCACAAAACCAGGTGAAATATTAACTTAATAGGTTCATTCAAAATAAGTTCTTTTTCAGAATAAACATTTGCAATTTTTTTCTAATTAAAAAATATTTAATATTTCAGTAAGAAAATGCTGTTGGCCAATTCCTTTAGAAAGAAAACCAAAACAACAAACCAAACACATACAAAATCACAAGTCAGAGTAAGCATTAAGTACCTTAGCTTAGTACATGGATTTCAGCTCTGAAAATTTATTTTTGGTTGTAAGCAACATTCATCTAATTTGCAAATGCAGAAAGAAACAGTTACAAACTACTTTTACAGAACAAAATTGGGCACTAATAAGAAAGCTATGAACTGACAGATGCCAAGGTACCCATATTATACAATGGTGACACAAATGTCTATTTTGATAAAGCAGTGTTTTGCAGATTCCCTTTCTATTTGCCTCTTACAGACTTCTAAAATCCCAGTGTTAGTTATTAAAAATGCTCTTAAAAAGACATTTTCATTCCTTTAAGTGTGCTACTATAACATTTAATTGCATTTTTGTGCTTGTATAACAGTATTTTTGATCTTACTGTGGTACATTTAGAGAAACAGCATGATTTTAAGCCTCTTTTGGAATTATTACTATATGTGAGAGAAATTCCACAGATCAGACGATCCAGCAGGCTTGCCTTCCAGGGGCTAATACATCAATCCCTGTTCAAAAGGAAGAGCTGTGTATCCTATGTTGCACAAACGGGGTTTTCAGATCAGAAGTTGACACGGCACATTTTTACTCTCTAGAGTCATTGATATGTATAGAAACTGTCCAGCTGAAACCAATGGGACTGCTGAGTAAGACCTTCTTGAACAGGATAAGGATTTTCAGGATCAAATCCCACTCTTGTGTTTTATCCACAGGACATTTCTACCTCAGCACAGCAATATGTGGTGTCTCCTGCTATCTATACACCCCATAATGGCTAACAAGTTCATAACAGCCACTTGAGTATCTGTGACGGAGCAGAAGCACAAACAAGACTTTAGCCAAGACGACCTTAACAGGCAGCACAGAGACTGGGTTCACAGCCCTTAGTGACTATTCCCTAGGTATACACGGACACAATCTGTGGGTGCTCCCTTTGCCGGGGAAGGAGCAGCTGGAGCAGCCTCGAGCCCACACCAAAGCCAGGCACCGGCTCCGTCCTCTGAGCCTCAGCTCCTCCGTGGGGTTCCCTCTGCCCCGTGCCAGCAGAGAGACAAATGCTTCAGTCAGGTACAGCCCGTAGAAGATTTAAAATGCTATTTCTATTTCTCACTCATCATCAGCAAACAGGGCTTGTCTGTCTGTTTTTCCCCCAGCAGAACATTAAAAGGAACTGCAGTGAACAATAATGCTTTTCAAATTACTTATCTAGGCTGTAAAATGCAGTGGAAACATAGGGTCATACACACACCTCCTTCCTCTACAAATCTGCTCCTAGTATCAATGTGGTGTTAAATCTGTTTTTTATACCTACTTCAAGGCCAGATCATGATCCTATCTCCAGATATTCACAAGCACTGCTGTATCTGTAACAGTCTACCCTAGAGACAGTTTACATTCTTCAAAGTGGTAAAAGGCACTATAGTAGGAGCATCAATTCCTGACTCTACCCAGCTTTGGAAAGCTCAGGTTGTTTTTCATTGCCTGAGCGCCAACTCAGCTCTAGCCCCTGAGAGTAGCTTGTGTAGCAACAGTGCCACCAGCTCTCCTGTAGTTCAGTTCCTTTGTTGTTAGGAGGAAGACATTTAAAATATGGGTCAGAGAGCCAAGCCACCCTCACAAAATAAGGACAGTTTTGAAGTGATACACTATTTTAACAGGAAATGTATGATGACCCCACCTGTAACCCCCAGTAAACTGTTAGAAATTAAGGGCTGTCAAAGGTAAGCACGTTTCAAGACAAGTCATTCTCCCACATGCCCTAAAAATGTAATCATTGTTGCTTCACTGTGAGAGATCATCATTGATATTCCAGTACTGGAACAGGTAGCCAATCTGAAATTCATGAGTTTAGGACTCACTAATGTAGCTTTATACTGACTACTCTTTTCTTTGTCAAATTAACACATTTCTTCCAGGGGTGGGGTGACTATTTTGTTTCTATTGCAATGCTGAATTAAACTGAGAGTCTTAAATGCATACAAACTCCAGTACAACACTCCCTTGTTGACTCTTCCACCACAAAAGCAGAAGTGAGCATGTTTTTGGAGATCTGGACCTATGCTGCTCCCAAGGACGACAGAGAAGGAAGTGACCAGCAATGCATGCTAACAGGAAATCAGCATAACCCCCCAGCAAGATGAATAATCCTTTTTGTAGAGTCAAGTCCTAGGACAAAGCAAAACAAGTGGTTGTGTACATGAAATGCACTAGTTCAAGCTATGGCAGAAAAGAAAACCGCAGAATCTACTTGTTACTGAATAAAAGGAGGAATGATTTTAAGCAACAGGTGATTTTTCCCTTTCCATGCCACAGCTACATAGTACTGGTAAACCCTGAATGCAGGCACATTGCAATCCCTTACTTTGGAAAATGGGTGAGGATTAGTGTTCGTTTCTCTTGAGGAAGCTTGTCTTTTTCTTGCCTGGCCTGCTCCAGCAGCTGCCGTCTCATTACGGTAAAAACGGAGCGAAGCAATGTCCGACCGAAAACCTGGGTGGTTTCATACCGAGGTAGACTGTCACAGAACTGAGGGACATTGCAATAACAAAGCCACCTGTAAAAGGGGAAAAGGCAGATAATTATCACCATCTAATACATGAATTAATGCAATAAAACCACTACCTACCTCATTTATAACGCAGCTGAGAGCTAAATCACCATATAAATCAGTTCTACATCAAGTCTGGACAGAGTTAGGCAGCATTTAAATTGCCCAGTTTTTTAAAGAAATGACAGCCAAGTACTTTTAAGTCTCCATATGTTCTTTCTCTCTGCAGTCTAGTTTCCACAAAGTGCTCTTTTTCCAGACACTACTCACAGATCACATAAAATTTGTGTCAATATCAGGGATTCTCTCCACAGCTCATTCATTCAGCCTCCCACATCTCCTGCCTGCAACTCTTAAGACCCTTAGCCTAGCACATTTTCCCCCTCTTTAAACTTCTGCATTTCCCACATAGATGCAAAAAGGGTGACACTCCTAGCTGTCTACCCCAAATCCAACTGGACTCCTTACCCTGCTCTCTCACCAGCTGGGTTCTTCCCATTACACCCTGACTCAATATTCATTTACCAGTAGCTCCCTGTGTAATGAGTTTTGCATTAAGAAATGAAAACATAGCTTGTCGTGTTACTCTTCCTGGAAAAGGGATCGTGGTACTGAAGAGGTAAATCAGAAGTACACTGACTATGGAGGTCACGGTATCTGTTAATTTCATAAACAAGATTCCAGTATCTGCTTATAAGTGAACGGTCAATAATATCTGTAGCTTTAGCAGAAACAGACCACAACCATTATGAAAGCTCCAACAAATGAAAGCAAAATGTTATGAAATGGATCCTGCCACAGGTTTTCTCATCCAGACCCAAAATACAGCCTGTCTCAAAATGTTCTCCCGAGCTCTTGTCTCTTAATCTTTGCAAACACAAGAATTGCAAAAGAGTTGTGAGATACAGCTGTTCGCAGACCTCTACTCCCTGTTCTTGGCTGATAAAGCAGACCTCTTAAAACAGAAGGATGTACGTGAAACTGGTATTGTTTCACTCACATCATCTGGTTTTCAAACGATGCTGGTGACTGCAAGAATTCACGAGACGCACCCATGTCACACAGTGGCTCCCTCTGCACCCAGGCACTGACTCAGACACCGTGGAGGGGAGAAGCTCACAATGATAGGTTAGATCAGATGGAAAGAGCCAGAAGAAACACTAGGGACTGTGGGCAGGAAGGTTTGGGAAACCAGAAGTGACAAAATGATTAACAACAAAAATCACCAACCAGAGCTAGTGCTAGCTATTGATTCCTAATAAAAGTTGACTCCAACCAACCCTGGCTATCTGACATTTGCACCACAAACAAATGGAGATCTTAAGACCCCCATGGAATTTCAGTATCTGTCCTTTTCGCCAGGTAGTTATTTTAGGGGACAGGCCATTGGAGAGCACCCAGCGGGACACAGACCCATGCAGTCTGCTGTATCACCAGCCACAGTCTCAACTCACAGCAGGGTTTGCCGATCTCCTCATGGAGAGCTGAGCTTTGTCAGAGGAAAGGCCACCAGGAAAGCAGGCAAAAGGCTGTGCTTATCCTTAGCCAGGAATAGTGAACAATCATTTTAAGGAATGTAATAATATCTATTCACCATTTATCATTCAAGCACTTACAAAATTACTCTAATTTTTCAAATCCTCCATGATATGGTTTCAAACTGTGGTGTTTCACAATGATTACTGTTACCTTATTTCTTTCTTTTTTTTTTCAAGTTGAATAACAAATTGCCTGAATTTCTACTATTTAAATAAGGATCTTACGTGAGGCTCAGATCTTAAGACTGAGGGCAACTTTGCAAAAACATGACATGCAAAAACATCTGTTAGATACATGTGTTCATGACCTCTACTCACTGTTCCTGGCTGATAAAGCACATCTCTAAAACACAACGATGTATGTGAAACTCTGATACAGTCTCATGAAAATCCTCAGGTTTTCATATAAACTCCACAACTGCAGAAATTCACAAGGTGCACCTACAGCATACAGATACTGGTGTGTTCCTGAAGTGTGTACACACCGTATTTGTAAGGAAGACTTGTAACACGCAAAAGCAGCATTACCTGGTATAATTCACTTTATACCCTGCAATATCATCATTGGGCGATCTTAGTCTTCGCTGAGAAGGTGTCTCCAGGTGCCAGTAGTTAATGCGGTTCAGAAACATTTTAGCCAGTTCCACTATTGTTTGCCTTTCCTTTGAGGGTAAGTGGCTAAATTTGTACTGCACAAAATTATTGACACCCTTAAAACAGAAGAAGAAGATATTGAATTAGTCATAATTTTTGCAGGAATGTTCTCAAACATTCCTCACTTTTATGTTTATTAACCCTGAACTTGCATTATGTGGGAAAGAAAACAAGTGCTGGAGACCACGAACTCCTTGCCCAGCTACTTGTGCAGCTGCCACAAGCTGGTCACCTTGTACACAGCAGCAGATACGTCCAGATATTTATCCACCCCCAGCAGCTGACTTAAAGGGAGAAAAGGAAAATTATTTTTTTCTTGCTTTTCAAAAGAAAAAAAACTTTGTCAGGGAATACAGAAATCCAGGGAGCCGCCTTCTATATGCTCATATATGCACAATTTGGCTGGTAACCACACTGCATGATTTATTTCCTCTGTAATCAAATATCACCAAAAATTCTCTCCAGCCGCTTTTTAATAGTGGACTAGAGCTGGTGGGCTTCTAGTTAAGTTTGTGCCTACATGTCATATTCTTCAAGAAATGCCAGTATTTCACAAGTATGTCACTTCATTGAGCTTTGTATACTGTCTACTTTAAAAAAAAAACTACTGAAAATAGTTAAAATGCATGACCAAAAGTGCTATAATACATACATATTATAAATGCATTACAATAATGCTGCTTAGCAAATAATTTTTTGTGACCGAGTTGCACAAATGCTAAAAACAGAGTTGAAAAAACTAATTTATTTTAAAGGAAAATTATTTTAAAATAAACTGCAAAAGGACTACATTTTCATCTCTACACGCTATCTTCTTTAGCAAATTAAACACTATAAAGGACATGACAATACCATATCGTACAAAATCTTTTAAATAGTATATTTTAAGGACCAGGAGTGCATGGGGATTACACACACTTAGTCATTGTTTATACTCAAACTAAAGGAAAATGGTGAAGACTTTCCTGAAAAAAAAGGTGAAGACTTCCCAGAAATTCAGCAAAAAATCTTTTTATTTTTCTAAACTATAAGGAGTGAGAGTGCAAGGAAATAATTACTACATGTAACAGCCTTCACATTTAAAATATCCTGTTTAACAATACAGCTCCCATTCACACACCGATGGGAAAACATTAAGCTCCTGTTCCAGCAAGGTATGTGAGCTTCTACAAAGCCTCACTGCAGCTCATGGGCCCACCTGGGTGCCAAAAATGCGTTCCCTGGAGCTTGCTTAACCAAAACCCGAATTTGTCATATGTTCTTTATCCACTAAGTTACAAAAGCCTCAGTTATTCTTTGGTTTCAGCTTCGGGGTTTTTTTGTTGTGTACGCTTTGAGAGAGAAGGCTATGATCTCACTGAATTGAAATGTAACATTTTCACTAATTTACAGAAGACTGGTGTCATTTTAATATTGGATTTCAAAACTTCAACAGCTTTACTCATCACCAGAAACAAATAAATATTAGAAGTGCCACAAATAAAAGCTGTGTTTTAATTTTCTCAAACCACCAGAAAAAGTCAATTTCATTAAAGCACAAGATGAATGATGAGAGAAATCAAATAATGTAACCATTGTACCAACGCTAAAGGAGATGTAAGAGCAGAAGGGTCTTACAGTATCCTACAACGTAATATACAGAAACATTTGCAAACTGCCTATCACAGCATCTTTTCAAAACCAGTGCCTATGTTTAGCCCAAACAAAACTAATAAAAAAAACCCCACAATAAATAAATTAAACCCCCTAAAAACCAGAAGAAACCCATGCCAGCCAAACCCACATGTTGGTTGTTTACCTGTTCGATGCTAGGTTTCTCAAACGGGGGGCTTTCCAAAGATCCTTCTACTACAGGTTTTCCCATCTGTAAAATGCACTTCCTCAAAAGCTGTTAAACATACATAAATTTGTAAAAATTAGCATACCTAGGGTTAGTGGAATTGATAGGTGCACAGCACACTGCAAGCAGTGTTGAAAACCTGGCTAGATATCCGCTTCCTTAATCATCTAAACTTAGAACTACTTGGCTTTACTGTGAATTTCTTTATATACTCCTTGAAACGTGTACCAGAGACCACTCTGAGCATGTGCTGGCAGCCAAGTCAGCATCTCTGGCAACTTCTCCCCATGTGTAAGTGGAAGGTAAGGTTTGCAGGTGGTTGCACGCAGTGTTTAGGGATGGGACTCAGTCAGGGTCAGCACCTCAACCATCTGGATGTCCTTTGGGCTAAGGTGCAGTACATTGCAAGGACCACAGTGTCTCACCCATGCTAGAGCATCACTGTAGAGAAAAGAAAACCACTCACCGGATGAAGTCAATGCATGTGTGAGGAGAGCCAGAGAAATTAGCTTATAAATGAGAGAATGAAAAACTTTTCTACAGGAGTGGCTTACTTTGAACAGGTAGAAATAAACTTGCTTGGTGTCTGCATCTTCTTCTTTGTGGACACAGGTGAACAGATATTCCACATCCAATACTATCCCCAGGAGCCTATTCATTTCTTCTTCGGACACGTTCTCCAGGTGAGAAACATGAGCAGCTAAACAAAATAAAAATCCAAGCCTGTAAAAAAGCCTCCGAGAGAACCAGTAGCACAAGTATTCCCCAGGATATCTCAAACTAAGCCCCAGTGGTAAAGGCACTGATCCTGTAATAACCTATTTAAACAGAACACCTTATCAGAAGAAACTGAAATACACGTTACATCAGGGCAACTGGTAAAAGGAGTCCAGGGGTGTCAATTCCCACAGAGAGCAACAATGGCAGGTTGGAATCACAGTGTCTGTTAACACTTAAATCAGACCACACAAGTCCTATCTGTACTAAGATGTTGCAATATACAAACAACCAGATGTATTTTTGTCCAAGAGCTATGCTTTTGAGGCAAAGTTTCTTGACTAGAGAAAATAAAATCATAATTCCCATAAATTAGGTAATCCAGTTGTTGAGACAAGTAGCACTTTATACCATGAAGATAATAAAAAAAAACTTCTCTGCAAATAGGATTTTTGTTTTAAACTGGACATTACTGGCTAAGTCTCATACCACGTAAAGTCAAACCAACCTCTATGCACACTATATTAACAAAGCTTTTGAAGAGAGTACATGTTCATTTGTTCAGAATTTGACAAAAAAGCATCTTCCAATGTGTCCTAATTCCCAAGCGACAAACTCCCTTTTATGATCTCCAAAGGTAAATACAGTTCAACGTTTGTAATTTTCAAAAGCTTGAGGTTTGTCCACATGAAGCAGGTCATTAATTTCAAGCTGCCTTGAACAACTGGCCCCAGGAAGAGAGAAGGCAATTTAAAACAAAACGTAAATTCCTAGAAATAAGATATTTGCATTACAAAAAGCAGTGATCTGCACAGATTCTGGGTCAAAGTACATTTCCTCTGAAAGGACAAGAAAAAATCCTCAAAAAGGACAAGAAAATGAAAATTATTTAAAAGGTTGGGCATATTGAATTTTAGTTCTTTTAATATTTACTCCTTAATTATTAAATTATCTTAGATATGCCAATGTAACTAGGACTGGTGGGAAACTTTCGGCATAAATCTGATTCCTTAGGGTGAGAGGAACTGGGGAGAAACCACACTTGACCTGAAAATGAATATATTTATTGGCCACCCAGCAAAGATGGTTTGTCCCAGAAAGTATGGTATGACACCTGCCAGAAGGTTTAAATTCAGTACACTTGTGCAGCTTCAAGTAAAAAGGACACCTTGGCTCAGAGTGTTAGATTCAGCAATCACTTCCACATAAATGAACACTTATAATACAGCGTCTTAAGTTCTGAGCTCAGAACTGAAAGAGGGATCATGGGCTTTCTTTAAGAACAAATATTCAGTATTCTGGGCAGAATAAAACAATTTCATTTCTGTCCTTGAGCCAGATATGTGGGTTTAATATTCCCAGCTGTAGCTGTCTGGTCTGATCTTGTAAAAGTAATAAATTTCCTCCTAGATGAACATTGCTTGAGAAATCGATAACATATTAAAGAAACCTTGCGCTCAAATAACAAATGAATAGAACATCAGCATAAGAAGCCATTTCCACACAGTTTCCATAACAATGCTGAAAGTTACCTTGACTACTTGGCGGCTGTATTTCAATATTTTATTAAACTAGAGAATTATTACACTTGAGGTGAACCTAGAAGTAACATAAATGTATAAACACCCTGTATTGACTACTGGTTACCATTTATTACAGAGCCACCAGTGTTTGTACAGCAGCTCAGCAAACTATCACTCTTCAGAGGTTCACAGCCCATTCCCAAACTCTTGTGGATGTTTTATTAAAATCAAAGCTTTACTGGAGTGACATGAAATACTGAGTCACTCTTGACTGGAGTTACACAGTCCCACTCATCTGCACTGCCCAACTGGTGCATCCTTCCTCAGCTGCTGTTGTGTTTGCAAAATAATATACTTTAAAAAAAGTAAATCGCAAGTACAGGTTGCTACAGCATGCAGAAACAAGCAAGCAGAAAGAGGAAGGCCAATGCAATAAGAGGAAGACCTGAAAAAAAGCAAGTTAGTTATTTCAGTTGTGCAACTTCAGTAAACATGTACCTGAGTGTCTAAATTAGGAGCAGTTACAAAACAGCCTCACAAAGAACGTGGCCACAGTCTATCTCAACATCAGTATGTACATAAAACCCCTTATAATGTATATAGGACAAGCCAACATGTACCACCAGATTTATGCAACAAAAAGCTGCACTGGCTTGAAGATCAAGCCATACCCCCAAAAAGCAAGCAAGACTAATGTTTAGAATTACCTTTGGAAGAAAATAATAAATTTTTAAAAGGTAAAAAACCTGAACATTCAACATTTTACACCAGATATAGCTTTAACCAGTACTGGAATTTCTACCTTTCTATTTAAACAGCTCTCTGAGGAAGAGAAAACGCAGCACAGATGATCATCTGAAGCATGCACGCTTTGTGGTCAGTCTGGTTTTAAAGGCATTCAGGAGAACACACTCATTTAGAGGAGATGAATAGGAAAATTATCTTGGAAAATACTGCTGAAAGACAAATTTATGCCAGTAGTATGAGGAAGCAGCCAGCAACTCATTTCAGTTATTTCAAATGAAACACTATCTTCATTAGCTGCAGCTGGCAGAACAAGAAACTTTACCTTTTCTAGAAATAACGATAAATAAAAATGCAATTTTGTTGCATAAGATACATTTCACAGGTATGGGCTTTCCCTGCTTCCCTAGCTAATGAGCAATATAAGAATATTGTTAGAATAAAAGCAGTCTCAGCCTTTAAAAAAGCTGAGTTTTTCGACAAAATACGTTGCCATCCACAAATTCTGCGGAAGGGCAGGGAACTGACAGACACATCTCATAAGACTTAAAAAAAAAAAAGAAAAAGAAAAACCTTTTTCTTCAAAAGGAAGGAATGAAAGAGATGTGTAACACAAGCTACCCTAATTGAAAAACCCAAAAAGGGCACAGAGATGCTGTGTGATGAAAGGTTGAAACCTCGGCTAAAGCGACCGAACTTTCTGTGATACTATGCATTGGTCAATCTGCTCCTGTGAGCAAAACCAGAGATCTGGGATACCAGGAAAGGAAAGAAATCTCCTGAAAAGCCCAGAAATAGATCAAAAGTAAGGAGAGCATAAAAAGAAAAGCTAGCAGAAATAGAAATAAATCCCAATTAAAAATGAAAAAAGTATTACATATAAAGTATAATATTATTTTCAAAAGTAAAAATATATATGTTCCATTGTCAAGGTTTAAGATTTCCTTTTCCATATTTCACTGGTTTAGACACCATCAAAGATTACATAGTGACTGCTTCTTTTCAATTAATTCTGAATTTTATTTTAGATCAATTTTTATTCAAGTATTTTCTAATGCATACATAAAAAGTAATCATCTTTAATTTTGGAACAGCACAAACTCATAACAAAATAATACAGTGATTCACCACTTTTTCAGGCTATGTGGGTAACAAATCATTATTTATTAATAGCTTGGGAAAAAAAAAAAAAAAAAGCAAACCAAAACCCCACACCACCATTTAACATTGGATTTTGAGCAGTTGCCCCCAAGACAAGCGAGCTCTTTGCACAATAACTTAGGCAATGCAAAGTTGTACAAGCCCGGTATTATTTTTTGTGACAAGGAAAAGGCACAGCTGTTCTTGTAAGTAAGAGTACCTGCTTTAGCAATGTCCAAGAGTATATTACCGTTCATTCTGTAGTAAGAAAGTGTAATACAGCCTACAAGAGAGAGTCATTCACGCTGTAACAAAGGCAGCTGACGGATAAAAACCCCTGAGGTTAATGTGTATGTTACCCAAAGTACTAAAAGTGTTACGGATGCCTTGAAAGTGCTCTTGCATTTTAACAACTTAAGACATCTGGGCTGTCTCAGAAGCTGTACTTTAGCTCAGTTCAAAACTCATTTTAGGATACTCCCAACATATTTTAATGTATGCTATTGATGTCCAATGGCATATTTTAATCTGAATTTTAACCCTATATTTTAATCCGAATTATCGACATTTAGGTCCAATCCTAACCTCCCATTTCTAGTCTCGGCACAGCACCTTGACTTCGCCCTGGCCAAAGCAGAGCCCCCCGGGAGCGGGTGCTGCAGGAGGAGGGCCGTGGCTTACCCAGCGCGTGGCTGCAGCTGCGGCAGGGCTCGGCCAGGCTGACCCCCGCCTGCTGCACCTCTGCCCGCGGCGGCGTGGGAGGCGGGTTGGGGTTCTTCCAGCCATTGCACTTACAGGATTCCTCAGCCTGAAATCAAAGCAAAGGGACAGACCGATCAAAACACAGGAACTTGCTGCTACCACTTTATTTCAAAAGTGATTAAAAGTTACATTATTATAATGAAGATGGGGGCTCTGTGTGTATGTTATGTTTTTATGTTTGGGGCAATTTTCAGGGTGTTTTGTTGTTCTTTCTTTGGTTTTGCTTTTTTTTTCTACCACACAGCTAGACCTTATTTTCTAGAAATGATCAGAACTAGAGTAGCACCTCCAAATATATTAACGTGGTTCTGATAAGCAAAGTGTGCTCGGAAAAACAGTCACAAATTCTGGCTAATTCCCCTACAGAAAGTCCTCATGCTAGCTCCTGTGTGAAAGAATGATTCAAACAGTTACTGGTACATCAACACCTATGGATCCTGACATCAAGACCGTTTTAATGATTTGAACACAAGCAGGTTATCTAACAGGCAACATGTTTATTGCTGCCTTATCAGCCATACTGACACCAAGGAATCACGCAACCAAAACCAAGCCCAGGACAACCCAAGCAGGGCTAAGCAAATACTGGAACAAGCAGGCAGTAATTGCACTGTTGGAGAACGCCGTCTAAAGCAAGGCTTGGCCACAAAAGCAAAGGATGCCAGAGACAGCAAAGCTACCAATGAAACCTGCTGCTCACCCTGGGAAGTGTATTTATGCTCATTGACTGCGGTACACCACCTACAGACTGCAGATGAACAGGGTGACCATGAAGGGAGAGGCTGCTGCTTGGGCAATTGTGTTTCAAATCACCCAGAAGCTCCAAGTCCTGATTCTCATTATCCAAAGAGCAGCTTTATAGGAGGGCATTTTCTTTTGCGTATCTGAAAGATCTTAGTTATTTTGATGGTGAAGTTCTTCTGCCAGCGTTCATATCCCTGTGTGAAGCTCTAATGGGAAGAAAAGCGTGCTTTCCTGCTGTTCAGGGAGATCTGTGCACTGGGCTGTAACAAGATACTCATGAATTTGCAGTGCCAAGACCTCGGCGAGGAAAGTATGCCAACTGCTGCATAATATTTATGACTGAAACAACCTTAGTAGGAAAAATTGTGATGTTAATATATCCAGCACTAATGTGTCATTTTTCAAAACCGATTCTGAATATATTTAGTGCAATCTATTTCAGGAACCTATTTAATTTTCCTTTAATGTTTCCAAATCCCATCTTACCTAAGGAAGAAGCACCCAGGAGAAGCAGAAAAGGATCACAGCTTGACAGCTCCTAAGACTGACAGCTTTGCAGATTGATGGTAAATTGTTCTTCCAAAGTAATTTCAATATTCAGCAATCTGCGCACCAAGGAAACTGCTGCCTGCAGTGTGCTGAGCACCATATGATGGTTTTACCATCTCTAATGCTTAAGTCTTCATCCAGCTGGGCTCCGGCAGGTACCAAGGGGGTGTGGGTGGTGTTTTCAGCAGCTGGTACCACCAGGATGACTCAGAAATCCACCTGCAAGTGCCTAGCAAAACCACTTCCCCACACTTCCCTTGGAAGAGGGACAACCTGCAGTGCCTGAAGCCCCTGGCTCTCCAAACCCACTGTGTGGGCACAGACCGGCTGCCAGTGCCAGTGCCCATGGTTGTGAGGTGGCATCAGGGAGGTTTCAGTACAGTGTGTGGGGAGGATTAAAATTATTTCTTTTTTCTAAAGTCTTATAAAATGCAATATGGATAAATTTATGGTGAATTTTATATTATTTTTCTACCATGTTTTCAATGAGTAATACAAATGTCCTTTTAGTTTACAGCAAAACCCGCCTCTTGCACATTTCCAGGTGTTGAGCCAGTTTACTTTTGTTTCATTACCCAGACCGAGAGGGTTAAAGTTTAACTACTAGAAAGAGAGGTCAGTGATTGAATGACACCTGTGAACCGAGGAACTTTGGACATCAGAGAGATGACATGAAACCCCACTTCCAATTAGCGTCTCAAGCTACACAAAACCAATGCCAAATAAGCTGTCTCTCCCACGTTTGCTTTGTGGGGGAGACAACATTGCCATCAAAGTTTTTGCAGTGAAGGCAAGGATAGAGAAACTGTCATAGAAAGAACTGTCAGAAAATGAGATTATTGCCAAAGAAAATTCAAGAGACAATTATAAAGAAGTTCTCAAACAAAAATCGATTGAATATTACTTTAGGGAAGAAAGATTTGATCCTTCCCATACAGCTGTCCGCACAAATGTTCAACACCATAAATTACTGACAAAATACCATGCTTATTACTAATTGCCTTAAATCACACTGAAACACGTCCAGGAAAACTCCCCCAACTAGGCACAAGCTTACTGAGAATATTTTCTCCAAGTGGAAGCAGTATTTCACAGAAGCTCCCCACACAATGTTTACTATCAAGCCTAAAAACTATAAACAGTGAGTAACTACACAAACTTTAGTGTCACACAATAAGGAACAGCAAAGATCCAAACAAACAGATGTACAAATTGTGAAAACAGCTCAGTTAAACTGCCAGAAATAAATATCAAGCCACCCACAGAAGAATAAAAACAGTGTGTGGAACGGCAGATTTTTTCTGCCCTCAGTAGTATTTCCTCACCAGATCTTGCTGAAGCAGCTGTTAATTTATATTGTTCAAATTATTCCAAAGACCTTTCTCAAATAACTATTAGGTTGGGGTTTTTCGTTAATCTCTCTACAAAACACCCGAACAAGCATCAATGTTCTGTTAACCAAGGGGAAACACCACCCGAAAAGGTCCTCTTTAAAACCGAGCTTTCATTGTAGGTGTTGACAGTGCAAGTATTTTGCAGTGAATACGCAATGTGCATTCCTCGGTGCCTTAAATTGCTGAGCTGTTTTAAGTCTTCCGTGGTCGGGTTTTTTTTCCATTCAATCCTTTTTTTTTTACTATCTTCAGCTTTTTCTTTTCTTTCTTTTTTTTTTTTTAATGTCACTCATCTGCTTTTCATTAGAAAATAAAGTATGACTTCACCTCTGCAAAAACTTGATTTAAGATCAAAACAGTTTTGAGGGGAGGAAGGAAAAGAAGCATTTGAACTAGTACATCCAGTCCTTTGAGCCTTGTTTTCTGGGACATCTGCAGAGCTTTGATAAAGCCACTGGAGAAAGTTGGGGACTTCTACCTCACTGAAGCCTGAAAAGGAATGACTGTCATCTTTGCAGATCATGAACCCCACACATTCATAGGCATTTTTTAATAAAACGGGATGAGTGCAGTATAATACAATAATTACATGCCATTGCCTGCCCCTTCTCCTGAAAAACTGCCCCCCTGCCCCTTTCTGAACTGAAAAACACAGTTAAGAAATTATCTACATTTTACACTGTACAATAAAATTTCAATCATTTTTTTGATCCTTTTCATGTTCGGTGGAGTGTTCAGTTTGGGAAATCAAACTGTCTGGAAGCTCTGGGCACTGAAAACTGCAACTCTGGACAAACTGAAGCTACTGTTTCATTTAAAGTACTAAATATGCTGATAGCAGGTCAAAAAAAGGACCGTGAAAAAATACAGCACATTTTAACATGCACTGTTAGCATCATTATTTGAAAAGAAGAACCTGAAAGTTAGAACATCGCATACCTCAGGCTCTTCTAAGGGGCTTTCAGGTGTCTAAACAATAATGAAATAAATGAAGAATGTCACAGTAACTTATGTACTAAAGCACTCCTCGCCCTTCTGGACAGTGAAAGCAAGCACAAAATGTGCAAACTTCAAGTGAACTTAATTACCTAGTGAAAGACCCCAACAGCCTTAAAACCAAGTTTCAAAACAGCTGTTGTGCTGGTCTCATTCCAACTCAAAATCCTACAGGTTGCCCTGTCTCGTAACTGTGATGCAAAGAGGACTCAACAGATTATATACACACAACGTTATAGATATTCCTATTTCCAGCAAGAGCAATTAGTCTAGGAAAAATATTCTGCCTCCCAACACAAAAGCTGTGTAAAATAGCCTGTATGGTTTTTCCTGCAAGCAATAATCTCAAAGTGATGCTTTTAACAAAGAACATCATACAAACTGTAACAAATACAATGGTGAAGTTAAAATACCTATTTTTCCTACTCAGATATCCAGTACCCAGCAACCAGACTGTTCGACGCCACTCATGTGTATCAGGAAATCAGCTGACACGTTTGTTTTTAAACAACGCTAAATAATCAGTTCAACGTTCAGCACTAAGGACATGTTCTTCATTTATTGATCAATCTGGGTATTTTATTCCCTGAACTTTCCACTTTCACTTACAGAAGTAGACTACCAGATAAAGCTTTTATTAATAACTGGGGCCCAATTCCCACCTTGCAAAGTGAATGGCAGATTTTCTATTTAAATTAGAGGAAGATGCTTTAATTTGGCCTATAAGGCATTGTAAAACAGATTCACCCTCTATGAAAATGGTCATAAGAAAGCTTTAGATGTCTTGTATATGTCATGTACACTCCTGCAGAAAACAACTTTAATACGCTTCCAGTTGAACTTCAAGGCACTTTACTTGCACTATAGAGTCCAGTAGTAATATGGCCACGTCCTCCTCATCTTAATCTGCCTTATATATAAAGGGAAAAAAAATATTTCATAACAGAAATGGTGGTACATATTTACCNAGCAGGAAAACTCCATAGAGGTCACTCTAGGATGAGAAGTGGGAAGAGGTGCCTCTACCAAGGGTCAGCAGCTGGTCTGGAGCTCAAGACCCAGATTTTACTTCAACCTCTGCCACTGGCTCATCTTCCACAGGGCCTCGGCCACGTCACCTCATCATAACCCTTCTCACTCTCTGCCCATTTGGTTTATCTAATGCACACGGCCTTTCTTCAAGGAGGAACTGTTCCCTGCTGCTTGTGCAAATGCCTTAGGCTACTGGGCTCTAATCGTATTTATAAGCATCCAGGCATTACTGTGAGATAAAATGAGAAATAACCAAATTTACAGAAAACTCAGTGTACTAAAATAGTACATATTTCAACTTGTTTATATGAAAAACTCCCAGTGAGACAAGAGAAAGTTGTATTTCCACATACAGTAAACCAATATAGGGGAAAAAGCAGAGGAGACTTCCTGCTACATCTTCATTAAATATATTTACGTGTGTAAGTCACACAGTACTGCTTTTATATAAAAGCGCTGCCAGCTCGCATGCCTAATGGTCAATTTCACACTGGACAAAACCAAAACGATCTATGCAGCCATTCATCGGTGCACAGATACAGCAAGTGCCAAACACAAACCCCACACACGGCACACAGCACCACTGTGCGCTTCCAAGACTCCCGAGAACTCTGCCAACTCCTAATATATACCTTATTGTTCCGTACACGCTTCCCCCTCCTCCCCCACCTCAAATGTGGGGATTTAAGGGGGGTGGTGTTGAGGTTTTTTGGAGGATTGTTGTTTGGTTTTGGTGGTTTTATTAAAGCAGAGAAGCCTGCTCTCTCTCTTCCACCCCAACCTTTTCTCACAGGGGAAAAGGTCAAGTGGAGCAGCTGAACAGCTACAACTCTCCTGTCCCAATCCTTTATGAGGAAAAAGAGACAAACCCTGTATTTCTCTAGTCTGGGCAGCAGCTCCATCAACTTCACTCTTGTCCTGCCCGGAATATGCACACACTGAAGACATCTTTGCCAGCAGTCTGTGTATGTGTTTCCTGCCAAGGAAAGGGACTGCTGAAGAAGGACCAAGAGGTCCATCTTGGGGACTGAGTGTCCTACCCCAGAGCAGCACCCTCCACCCTTTCCAGCCTTTCCTGCTTAGCGTTTTCTGCTGTCACCAATGAGACTCTCCTCTACACAGCCACCGACTGCTCCATCTTCTTGTGTTGCTGCTCTTCATCCCTAGTGAACATGCCCTCCTGGCCTCTCCTACACCCAGCATCTCTGAGGTTAAGTTCCTAACAAATTCTACGTGGTGAATTTCACAATAAATTTTACGTGGGAGAAGGTGATCAACGCTACGGGTGTCATTACATATTTTCTGCCCGCCAACTTGTACAGCTCTACATAGATTTACACAAAATACATCTATGGTCACTACGTGAACGACCACAGGTGTCCCCTTTGGAGATGGTGTGAGTTCTTGCCTTCTCTCGCTCTCTCACACTCATGCACAGAAATGTAAAATAAATGGAATAGAAATTGCAGCCCAAAACAAGAAAAAGTTCAAAGTTACACCCTGCACTCCCAGAGTTTCTTGCAAAGCACTAATGTTCCAAGCCAAGCAGTGTCCTTTTGGAGCATCTGCCAGGTGTTCAGGAAGAAAAATAACACGTTCTTTCACCCTGCTCCATCCTTCCCCCTTATCCCACAGGAGAAGCCGCTTGATTAGTTTACAAGGAGCTTCCCATCTGCCTACTTGTTTTGAGACCCGAGTCCCACTGGATCACTACCAAAGAAAAGTGAAATAGCAAAAAGTACAGGGTTTGCATTTAAATCCGGACACGGAGCAGCATTTAGTGCTGTGGCTGGGCCTCAATCCTGGGAGGAGGAAGAGGCCTTGGGGTGTCCCCAGCCATGGATCCTGCTCTGCCCATCACTGGAGTGCGAATGGGACATGCACCCAGGACTTCTCATAGAAGAGGGCTAGCAAGGACACCCCAGCAGAGCACTGGCAGTACGAGCTGTCACCACACTGTATCCCCCCACCAGAGCCCTGTGAGAGGGAAGAAGGGCTGCTGGCAGGCTGTGGTGTGCCATCCTCCCTTCCCAAATGGCATCCATTCCCCTTCCAACAAAGCACCTGGGGCAGTGCACGGGTGGGGCTGGTCAGTCCCCAGCTCCTAACAGCCCATGGAAACCTTGCCCACCCCACACCCAGCACCATTTAACAGCCAGTCTTAGTCATGTTAAAGTGTGGGGCTGCAAAGAGGACTAGGCACTGGAAAGCTTCAAACCTGTGCCACCCAGCCTGCCGTGAGGGCTGCAAGTTCCAAGCATACCAGCTGCTCTTTTAAACTTACTGACACCTGTGTCACCTTGCAATGTCCCACATATGCACCAAGGCTGAAGTGGAGATGCCTGCACGTTTGGGGAAGCAGCTAAGAAATCAAAATGTGTGTGGCTTCCGTAATTTGCCCTTACACAACAGGATTGCTCCATGCCTTCAGCATACACCTACAGCTCCTCACACTCTCAGGCAGGACTACAAAGCCATACCATGATGGCCCCCTCACATACATCAGGATTTCGTTTGGCCTTTCACTTATTTATTGGCCCTTTCGAGGCCCCAAAGTAAGGGAATGGATAAAATAAGATGCACGTTTCCCACAAACGCTGAAAGCGTCTGACACCAGCACTGCCAATGCGACCATGTCAGACCCGCTGTGCATCCCAGCACTGCCCCGACAGCAGCAGCGCAGCCAGCGGCCCATGCTCCCAGCCCAGCGCACTGGTCCCGCTCTGCACGCCACATGACAACACCAGTTGTCCCAGTCCTCCGAAGGTGGCAGTGACAGCTCCAACCTGGCTCCCTCCGACAAATAAACGAGCCTGCTTCCCCCGCCGAGAAGAAAACTGCAGGTGGAGGGAAACCCCAGGGCAGCTCTCCCGAATTCGAGAGGGGAGCGAGGAGCAGGTGCTGGAGAGGAGACCCCGGACACCAGACCAGCGCTCCGTGACCGGCGGGGACACAACTTTCCCAAACCCGGAGGCCGTGTCCCTTCGCTTCTCTGCCGGAGCGGCTGGCGACGGTGCCAACTCCGTTCAGCGGCTTTTGCCATGTCAACAAGCTCAGGGCTGCCAGGACGCCGCGCCCCGTCCGACCGG
>VZTM01024372.1:3545-18377 GCA_013400555.1 Jacana jacana | reverse complement strand
CTTTTTTTTTTGTCCTCCCCCCCCCCCCCCCCCGGATGATTTCTGTTTCAGCCAGTTCCAACCACTCAGGTTTAAATACAGGAGAATTCAAAAACTGCCCAGAGCCTTGTGTCGTGGATTTGAGGCTTGCTTGTTTGTTTGTTTGTTTTTTCCTTGGGTTTTGTTTGGTTTTGTTTTTTTTCTGTACAGGAAGAAGCGTTGACAGCAGGTTGACTTACGTCTTAAAGGGATTACCTTTTAATTGAAAGCTAAAATTGAGTAAATGATCCCGCCACAGAAACTGCGCTCTCTGCGCACAAGCGAGTGCTTGGGGTTTGCGGCGGTTACGCTCCGTTGCACGTATGTAAAAAAAAAAACAACGGTTGAGCTGCAAGAAACCACAAAGGACAGTTCTAATAGTACGGCACCACGGTCTAAAAGGTTGGGATTTGAGGCACAGGCAGGGGTTTTCTTGTATTTTGGGTTGGGCTTTTTTTTAATGTGTGGGATCTACGTCTCTTTGATGTGTAAACCTGAAGCGGCATTATTAGTTCGGAAGGGAACCCTCATCCTGCCAGAAGCTCTGGCAGACAGACCCAAGGGCCTCGCCACTTTGCAGGTGGTCAAGCGAAGGCGACTCCGGGTTTCCTCCGAAGTTGGGAGTCGGATTTGAGGGGGAGAGGGGAGAGAAAACCCTTTCCCCTGGGGTCTCCTTCCCTCACACCTCCCCTTCTCAGCTCCTGGGAATATTTTCAGCCTTAAGGTTATGCGCTGGGGTTTGGATTTGAGTTAAAGGATGGGGCGGATAAAACGCTGGAATATGGGAACTGCACCCCGGCCAACGGCGCGGGGGGCCCCCGCCCCCGNGGGGTCCCCCGACCCCGGGGACCCCGCGGCGGTGGCCGGGGTTTGCTTAGGGCTTCTCAGCATCTGTGACAGCGACCCGTAAAATGGCTGCTGCCATCCATCCCCGGTGCTTTAAGACAGACTGTTAAGGTGGAGGAGCCGCCTTTCTGGGCAGCGACTGCCCCAAGCTTTACATCAAATTCAAGGAAAAGGGGTCGGAGGGGAGGAGGAAATCCAGTTTCTCTTAAATTAAAAGAGAATGATTTTTTTTTTTTTTAATATATTTTTCCCCCCAGTGTATGAATGGTCGTATTTTAAAAGAACAAATAGCTGCTGTTTGGTAACAGCCACCTAAGAAAGAACCTCTTTGCTAGCTTTTTTTTTTTAATTATATGTATATATATATATTTATTTTTTTTTTAATGCTGGTTAGGTTTCCACTTTTTCTCCCCGACTTGAAAATGAAACTGTTATTGCTTAGTTTCACTTTCAGCTTTCCCACTTCTCTTACTGGGTAAGAAAATGCTACCATGCAAAGAATGCCTCTGGAACAACATATTGGCTCCTGTGGACCACTTAATGTCCATGCCTGAACATAGACTCCTAGTTTTTCTGAGAGCTGCTGTAGCCTTTACATCCCCCACCGTGGGGGTTTGCTTATTTATTTATTTGTTGGTTTGTTTATTCCCTTTTTCCTTTGTTTCTTTATACTTTCCTTTTTTGTTGTTGTTGTTTTTGTTTTCCCTGATCACCAGCTCCTCCTTAAAGTGGTAAGGTAATGATACTTAACCCAGCATGAAGTTTGCACACCTGCATGTAAATGGATTACACATTTCAATTTTGAAAATAGGTTTACTGTCTTCACCCAGGTGAGTAACTCCACCGGTGTTTTACTCAGGCCACTCGGCGTGCGGGCATGTCTGAGGCTGCGAGTGGTCACAGGATCACAGTCTATGCAAACATCCTTGTTCTTTCCTCTGATTATTCAAGGTCCTTAAAAGCCTGACAAGTTTTTGCTTCCATTAAAGTAACGCCAAAGCTGAAAGTTGTTACAAAGCAGATCCTGACTTTGGTTAAACACCTGAATATTTGTTTAGGTTTCATGGTGTGGTTATGAGCGTCTCAGGGGAAGAACACTGCTGTATTGCTTACAGAGAGGCTGGTTAGTATAAAGACAAAATACACTTTCACTCCAAATCCTTCTTGAACCTTCAAAAGCACGGCTGCCTTACAGTACTATGACTTTTTTTTCCCTTTTACCTTGCTGCTCACTAGATAACCAGACCAGTGTCTACCAGCCTGTGGCTAGGGCTACGGTTACTATAGTAACATGCATAAACACTGATTTCACTACACAGGCAGAACTACTGCCTGCTACTGCAGAGGAGCGGTTTGGAAAGAAATCACTCTTTAATTGCAAATAGGTAAGTCTTTATCTTTCTTTGTTTGGTTTTTTAACTTTAAGCCCAGTTCAAATCATTGCCCACGTTCCAACTTTGTGCAAATATATTATTAAAAAAAAAAAAAAAGAAAAAAACCTTGAATTTGTCTTAAACTGCTCCAGTGACAGGTAAAATATTACACGTACAATTTTGGCAAGAATAAGGAATGAAAATATAATTTGCTGACTGGAAACACGGGGCCAAAACTTGGGCTGTTCTGACTTCAGTGAATGTAATTTGGCCACGACAGGTTACACTACATTAGACAAAAAAACAAACAAACAAACAAAAAAAAAAAAGTTATGCTTTGACATGGGAGTGTACACACAGCATTCTCAATTTCATATATCCAAGCTGGCTTTTTCTGCTGACTGAATTTACAAGCAAGTACATATTAATTTTCTAATTGCAATGCATGTGTAACTCCATTTGAGCACAACACAATCACTCCAGTGCTTATTTTCCATCATTAAACATGCTCTGTGAATATATTAAATTAGATTCAAACTCAAAGCATTGTCTGAAAAACACTGGGTTTTTTCAGTTTCTGTCCTTCGGGGCATGTCAGTGGATTTGCACAAGTTGAACTGACTCTGAGGCCCATATTTAGCAGCGATGGTGGGAGCCTCGCTGCCCGGCGCAGCACAAACTCAGGTGAGCAGCCGGCTGCCTTCAGCAAGGCGACTCATCTGCATCAAATTAAGCAAGCCAGGAGCTGGATGAGCCACGAGCGCCAGCTCCCGTGGTTCCCAAGTCTCTCTCAGGCTGCTGATAGCCCCAGGGAGGGGCCTGCTCAGAACCAGTGCGTCCGGGAGACCCACATCTTGTGTTCCTTGCTCCCAAATGCACCATGAACACCTGACAGGCTTAAATGCAGGAGTGTGTGAGTTGTTCCAGAAAAGGGGCCCGTTGCACTCTTGATGCCAGAGTGACAAAAAAGGAAATGAAAATGCAGTTTAGGGTGTGCCTGATGCCTGCTTATTACCTAGTTGTCAGCTTTGGGAGCTTTCGGGGCCTATCTCGGTCACAGAAGCTAAAGTATGAGTCAACTAATAGCAGCCTCGTGCTGAATGCTGCCTCTCTGAGAGGGACCTCCCAGCCCATGGCTGAGCTCTTGGAGCCCACCCCTACCCCTCATCGTGCCTCCCAGCCGGCTCTGAGCAAGTATGCCCAGCTCAACCCTCTCTCCCTCTCAAGAGGGAGGGTTTTGTTCAAGATGGGACATTCTTCCTGCTCTCCCACCTGGTTTTGTTCTTGCCATTCAATGCAAATGTAAAAAGCGGAGCCTTTGCCCCTCCGGGGAATTTCTCTGAGGACTAAATCCTATTGTGTCCTTTCATTAGCACATTCTTTGTGGGTGATGTGGCCTCCTTCTTGGCCACCACACATTCAGGACTGCTATCAATATTTTATGAATCACTGGAAGTATTAACAGTACAAAAGTTTTGTTCGTGATGCTGTCTGTAGCATCTTGTCGGCTTCCCATGGTGCTTACATGTGACTTTTAATAATGCAGACGGCAGACCTTCCCACTAGGCCTTTGTCTGTTATAGGGAATTTCACACCCCAATTACCCAGTCTTTAAAAGAAAAAAAATGCAGGAAAAAAAATGGAGAAAATGTTGTGGCAACACTCATGGCAGTTTCAGTAACACGAACTCCTTGTTAGTGATGGAGGACGTAGTAGTTTGTATTCACTTCTGACCCAGAGGACATTCTTCTTATCTACAGTCAGGGTTTTGATTTAACACAAATCAAGTGAGAAAACTAAAAGCTGAGCTTCTACAGCACAGCATATTTACTGCTCTGCCAGTATAATGTCAGATGTGTGTGCCAAGTTCAGAAGCTTCTTGTTATTTAGCCATCTGCAATCACTGCATAAGTTTACACTGTGTTATTTCGTGGTAGCGAGAGATGTAGATTGCTTCATGCACACCTGGGATGGGATGTACTCTCTATTTTTCCCTTACCTCTTCCTTCTTTTGCCTCCCCGCATTTTTTGTTTGTTTGTTTATTCCTTTCTCTAACAGCTTTTTCTCACCTTTTTCTCTGGGTGATTCTGTGATCCTTCCTGCTACTTAAATATGTGGCAGGGATCCCTGTGATCCTCTGGGACCCCACTCGGTGCTATGCCTGCCTTTGCTGTGACAGTTTTGCTAACCACCCTGTCCCTGTGTAGGGCAGGTCAGGCTGTGCCGGCAGCATCACAAACCCCTGGGTGACCAGGAGGGAAGGGGCCTCCTTTCTGCTACCTGCCCATGAGTAGCAGCTGACCAGCACCCTTGATATGACACTGATTTAGATGATAACGCTCCGCAGGGAAAGTCCCTTTTATTTCTGTAAGATGAAGTTTGCACTGGCCTAAGCACATCCAGCTGTGCAAACTCACTCCTAAGCCTTCTCCCTTTCTGTGTGGGGGAGCACCTGGGAATGCCAGGAACTACGGACACAAGCACCATGGCTGTTTGCTTGGCCAAACCACAGAAACTAAACAGGTTCAAACCTTCCATTTGGCCTGACTGCAGTCGTGGTGTGTACAGCTGGAAAAAGCAGAGGAACCCAGGAGAACAGCTGTAACCCCAGATGTGGGTTTGTGGGGTGGAAGAGGTGAGGTATTGCTGGGAGGAGAGTGCGGGAGCCAAATTTATCTTATCTTCACCCATCTTTCACAGCTTTCTCCATGTGGATCCCCAAAGCCTCACATGTCCACTGTGCCTCACCTTCCTCTAAGTCCAGTGGAATTCCCACCCCCACTTGATGCTTCAAAGCCTGTCTGCATCCCCTTGCTCTGCCCCCTGCAGGCACTCGGTGGGTTACAAACTGGCACCTCTGCCCCACCAAGACAGACCCTGCTTCTGGGATCAGGTGCAGAATATATGAGGCGTGGGAAGAGCTGGTTTTGCCTTTTTTCTTTTTTTTTTTTTTTGCTACTCCCATGTCCCAGTTTGATGCTTCCTCCCAGCTGAGGAGCCACACCTCTGCCCAAGAGGACAGTGTCACAAATTATAATTCTCACCTAAGAAGACCTAATATGAGGACTGTTTCCACTTTATGGGATGATACAGAACCGGTGGGCCTGGAATCCCAAGATTCCAGTTTTGGACAACACTTAAGAAGATAAATAAGGAGACTAATTACTTTAATTTATTCCATAATTATTTTAATTATTAATCACTTCCTTCTTCCTTGCCTATTATCACATCTAAAGGTAGGAGTGTTCCCAAGTCCTGAAGGCAGGCTCTGCCCCCGGCATGCTCCTGTGACTCACCAGGTTCATCTTTATCTCTTCCCACACCTTTCATAACAAGATTTTCTTGAAGCTGTATCATTGCTTCTTGGGATACAGTAAGTAGGCTACTACGCACACCTAAATTGACTCACTTGGGAGAAGATGTCCTGTTCTGCATCATTCTCTCTGCAGATGGTTTTGGAGAATGAGAAGACCAGCTCTGCTACAACTGATGGAAGGCGTAGGGCATGGCTGCTGGGTTAGCAAATGAACTTGGCTTTTCAGGTGAAGAGTTTTTCAGAGGACTTATAGGAGTTTAAGAAAGTCTGCTTAAGGGGGTTTATGCAAGATATTAGCTCTTTGTTGCTATGTCCAAAGCTGATCATGTAAATCTGGGACCTGGCAGGCAGCTCCTGCTCAGGTGACAGTGTTTGCCCGTACCCTGGCTCAGGCTATGGTGTGGGGCACTGCACAGCACTGTCAAGTTTCACCATGGTACACGCTACAGCCTCACTAGCTGGTGGCTCCTTGGCAAAGGACCAGTCCCAGCAATACCAAGAGTCCCCACCATGGTTTCTGTATGTGTGTATGATGCACTGGCAAACAATTTTCCACAGGAGGCACCACTAGAACTGTGTGACAAGCAGAGGGAAGGGAAATCAGCCAGGAGAGGAGCAGGGAGCCATATCGTGGCATCACAGGCATGTGGGAAAGAGAGGACCGAGAGGGAAGCACTGGTTGAGGCATGAACAAAGGAGAATCTGCCCCATGCCTGGAAGTGTTCATGGCCAGGGTGGATGGGGCTTTGAGCAACCTGGTCTAGTGGGAGGTGTCCCCGCCCATAGCAGGGTGGTTGGAACTCTATGATCCCTTCCAACTCAAACCATTCTACAATTCTATGAGAGGCCTGACAAGAAGTAAAGCAGGGAAGAAGGAAAAGGCAGGCAAGGAAGTGGGTGCTCACTCAGCAAGAATTCACAGCAGTGAGGCCTGTTTATACATATTAGCTGATAATACTGTGATGAGACCGTGACCTCCATTTTACATCACACAGCCCTTCCCTGCCTCCTCCTGTCACCCGCAGGCAGGCATCTTCCCTGAGCTGGTTTCAGCATCAATAATAGTCACTGATTTTCTCAGGCTACAAATATGCAGCAAATAATAATAATATTAAAAAAAGAAACAAAGCAAAACACAAATCTCAGAGGAAGGAGTTCAGGACTAGAGATTGTGTAAGTTAAGTGCTGACTATGATAAAGTTAAGTGAGGCAGAAGCAGGTTCTGGGTGGAGATAGGAACGATGTGTGTCAGAGGGGGATGACTGGAACTCTTCTGTTTGTATATGAATCAGATCCTGATTCAAAGCTCAAAGCTCAATTAGTGACATCTTGACCAATTAAAAAAAGGAGACTGTAGTGCCAAAGCACAGAAACAGAAAATCAAGCAGGAAACCTTGCTATATGAACAGCAAGCAACTCCAAGTACCACAGCTACAGAGGGCTGACAGAAATAAGAGTTTTACTGGGAAGATGGTATCCTCTGTCGTGCACATCCCTGGCTTGTGTTCCTGGGCTCTGCCACAGTTCTGTCCCTCTTACAGACAGGACAGCATATGATGGAGAGGTGAAACAGCCTCCCTTTCCTGGTAATGGGTCTAAGAACTGGTCAAAAGGCTTGGTGGCGACACAAGCAGTAATACCATTTTTGCCCTTGAAAACACCTACAACCTCAAACTGTGGTTCACTCTCCATTCTTCTACATCTCCTGATTATTATTTTTTTTTTGTATTTTTTTTATTTTTAATCCACTTCTATTTTCAGCTCAGAACATTAAACAGTGCTGGGTTTTGGCTCCCTAAATTGGCACAGGGAAACTGCAGTGAGCTAGAAAACTGGATTGTATCTTTTGCTCTCTGAGGCTGAGAGTGCTTTAGCTTTGTGTATTGCGACGTCAGTATCTCACTTGTCCTTTAACCTGACAGCAGAAAACTTGAGTCTGTATCTCTTCCTGATGAGGGAAATGCTAGGAGAAGGAAACACAGACTAATTTTTTTTACTTCACAAGAGATCAACACAGGAAATGTTTTTGGTTTTTTTATTTCAATTTTACAAGATTTCCAGCTTTTTAACATGTATGTGTGGGAGTGTGGAGAGTCCCAGGACTCGGATGTTTCTCAGCATTGGGGAACAAGAATAAGGAGACAGAAACCGGAGCAAGAAGCTGAAGTGGGAGAAGGGAGGTGCACGGGGACAAGCAGGGAGAGATCAGCTTTGGCTGGGGAACGGGCAGAGAGGCTTGTGCTGATGAGACCCTGTACCCTTGCAGTACCTGGCCTTGGCTGCACGGTTTCAGCCTCCATGCTCTTCCACGAGCTCTGTTGCAAAGCGCATCTTCTCCTTCCCTCTCGATGGCTGGTGAATACAGAGGGCGCCTGCTGCTGCTGGCAGATCCTGCAGCTCAAGGAGCAGGGTGTTTCCCATGGAAACAAAAGCTCAAACACTGCTTTTATGCTCAAACACTGGCCCATTTGATAATACTTTTGTTCTTCATTATATTTTCTTGATTGAGAAACTGGCACATTCAAAATCCATCCTACATTAAAGGAACATAAACATTGCAAAATCTAGCTCTTGCAAGCAAGAAAAACAACAGAATATTGTCCACATAAACATAATTTATCTCGTGTATCTCTAAATACAATGGTATAAAATAATGTAATTTTTTTCCAGCTGGTTCCTAAAGGCCTCCCAACTAAAACTGATGGCAGTGAGAGAGACTCAAAGAGATACACCAATGCTTCTGGCCCTGTTTCCCATCTCCCATGTAGCACTGGCAGATGGTTTTTTTTATCTTAATCTCAAAAATGCCTTTGGTTTGTGTGGATTTTTTTTTTTATTTTTTTTTTTAAAGTAGGAATTACCCCCCACTTCCGCGGCTGGAAAGTGATGAATAAATGCAGAGAACCCAATGAACTGTAACTATGAAGTAAGTTCCAACAGCGGGAAGGCACATGGCCATGCACAGATCACAAGGAGGAAACAACAGAGACCTCACTAGGTACAAGAACAGTCTAAATTGTTATGAATTCTGTATTTCTAAACTTATCACTTCTTGAATTTGCTCTATTACTGATTTTTAACAAAGTTATTAGTTATAGGTTTCCCAGTATGTGTTAGCACAGTGATGCAATTCAGAGTTTAGGCTTAAGTAAATATAGGGTTACCCAGTATTAAAGTACTGAAATACAGAAATATGAAAACTCTTTAACATACTCAACTCCTTTATAGAATAACATGGGAGAAAATGTCACAAGACGAAGCAAACCCACCTGATTCTGAGCATTCCAGAGATGAGGAAGATGAGCTGGAGAAGGCCATAATTGCACCTGAGGATGATTCCAAGCCCATTTCAATTTTTTGCTCTGTGTGTCAACAATCAGTAGATCCACACCACCTTTTTAATCATAAAAAAGCCCACAAAGCCCTAAATTTACTAGGATTTGATAACCCACAAACAAAGCCTGACAACAAAACACTGTTAGCTCAGAGACAGAAGCTAGTGTCAAAATTGACCAAGACTCCTAAATATTCTGAGACACATAGGCAAAAGATTGATTATTCATTTGAATTCCTTATAGATAATAACACTCCAACATCATTTTGTGATCTTGCTAATGTTAACAATCCTAATACTTTTAAGAAAGTAAATAATTCCTTAATAAGAGCATTATCAATTTGCCAAGACAAAAATTCCCCATGGCAGGCAGACATGGAAGACAGATTTATTGTGCTTGACAACTATGGAAATAGGTCAGATACATGTTTTCTGGGTTTATTTGATGGCTCTCACGGTGCAACAGCTGCAGAAACAGTTGCAGCAGAGCTTCCACTTCTATTTCTTGACCAGCTTGCTCAGATGGATTCCTCCTACATTAAGAGTAGGGATGAACAGCAAACTCTAGATTCTTTTGCCACAGTAATCAAGGCAGATTACAAGGAAAAAGAGAAGATTTTCTCTGAGAAAACAGCCAATTGCAAGACCCACAAGACCAACGCTTATGAATGGATTCACAAAGCGTACGCCAAGTCCTTTTGGAGAATGGACAGACTTTTACGACTGGGAAGGAACGAGGATTCCAAAGTTCGCTGGAGTGGCTGTTCAGCAGTTACCTGCTTGGTGGAAAGAATCCCCAGAGAAGAGACAGATGGCACCGAGGAAGAAGGAAAAAACCATTCTGGAAGCACCACACCTAGTCCATTAACCAGGATACCTAAAGGTGCTGCTGGGTTACTGCACATTGCTAATATAGGTATGTATGTTCCACACCAAGATTTTGTATTTGTTCTTCAGCCAATAAAAAGAGGAAAAAATAAGCTAATCTAGAGATTTGGAGATAAAAAGCTGCAGTTGCTTTAACTTGACAATGTATAGGAGACAAATTCTGTTGCAACTGATAGCAGGCAGTAAGCATTAAGCTTATCTAGTAAGTACTTTCCAATATCATATTTGAGTCAAAGCAGTAAATTTACTACTGCAAAAAAGACAGTTAAACATTCAATAATACACAATACATAGTACACCTCAGGAAGAGCAGTAAGAACAATTTTTTTATTTTTTTTTTTTATATCAAGAAGCTTAAGATGTCATCACTTTAGGGCAGACAACCATAAATCTTCTGATTTTAGATCTGACAAAATATGCTTAACATTATTTTTATGAATCTGTTTCATTGAGAGCAAGTGCCACCACGTTTTGCTACTGAAAACAAGATCTCTGGGGATCATCCGAGTTACTAATTTCTGAAGTAGGAATTGGCTGTTATTCACTGTTGCTATGGAAGATCTATTCAGACCTGCTTCCTTAGGAAGCTTCGCCTTCCTAGTGCAGAAAATCAGTTATTAATTATCGTCAGAAACACTGATAGGTTCCTATTGCTTCCCCACCCAGCCCTGCTGCAAGGAACACTGGACAAAGCTCTTGCAGTTCTTAGCAACTCCAGTCATTATGTTTTCCCACTTGGTGATTTTTATGACCAGTTCCGTTCTCTAGTACGCAAGACATCTGTAAGATTACAAGCAAGAAGCTTGCTTTCACATGAAGTACACAAGTAAAATTATATAAAAAAGGCCATTGGGTGAATAGTTTCAAGTGGATTTGTGCTACAGTTACTTTCTTCAGCTCTTCCAGTCTCTGTTCGAGGCCCACACCCAGCACTGCAGTACTTTTCTATCACTCTCTCTGGCATTAGGAAGGAGCGTGCTAACACTGCAGCTCCCCATCAACACGGGCACTCGATCCTCCTCAGATGAGTGTATTCACAAAACCAGTGAGACTTCATATGAAATTTGACTGAAACGAATCAAGAGGGTCAAAAATCAGTAGGAAAAACATTCAAGAGATTTCATCTCTTCAGGAGGCAAAAAAACTAAATAATAAAACCTGAACCAAAAACATAGTCCACATTTGGAAAGCAAACCCAGATTTAAACAAACAAAACCTTTTTTTTGGTGAGCAATAATCCACTGCTATTCTGAGGAACACTACAAGCCAGCTTGAATGGGCACTGACACTGGAATCAGTAATTGTGGTCCACCCTTTCCCAGTCCTCTCCTCTCTTCACCTGATACTTGTTGCTTCAACTTTCTCTACCTCCAACAAGCATTTTTGCAGCCACCAGATCCTTACTGTTACTCGCCTATTTTTATTACAATGAGCTTCAGAAGTAGGATGAAAGTAAGAAAATCTGGTAAAGAATTCACCCAAGTTTTCTGGTTCTAGTTACCTGCCTCCATTCTTCCCTCCCAGGTGAGGTTTTACGCTGGCTGCAGTTAAAGATACTGTAAACTCAAGCTCTGCTAAAGAGTTAAGGCTTGATCAGGAAGACTTTAAGCCTTTTATGAATCAAGCCACCACTTTTGAAACAATTCTAAATACATATTTAATCTAATACACTTAGTTTTCCCTGCTCCCCCCCTCTCCTCAGGAACGTGTTCTTACAGAAGTATAAACCTGTTCCTTCAGTACCAGGTAAGCAACTGAAGAGGGTGGTCAGATACGTGGAGCAGGAGATGGTGGTGGCATTGACCAGCTTTATCTTCTTTATTTAGTCCCACGTTGATAGGTCAGCTAGTTTTTGTCAATTCTTCTGCCCTGTCTCTGGCTTGCAGGCAAAACTCCAAAACCAGCTAGATTTTACTTTTTCTTGCAGTCAAACTGTTCCACATGGGTTATATTACATCCTTTCTTAGGCTTACATACTCTGAGGGTTCAAAGGAAACTTTACACAATCTTCTGGCTCTTCACAGAAACCAGAGGAAGAAGGGAGTGAGCTCAAGGAAGAATTCACACAGCGTAACTTTAGGCATCTATATTCTGTAATCAAAAAAGTGTCCTTCAGTTTGATATCCTGAATCACCTAGAGAAATCTGCCTTCACGCAGAGTACACTTTGCTGCCTCCTACACCAGACACTGCCAATGCTGCCCAAGAAATACAACTACTGTATAAGTACTTCTAAGCCTGCTTAGAAACACTTGGCAGGGATCTGTGGCCTCGTTTCACAGATATTAAAACTACATATGAATAAACACACAGCAGCCAGGAAAGCTACCATCCCACTCAAGTTCCTTATGTGGGACATCACTTTTGCCCTTCTGCCAACACATGGCAACAGACCAATCCTCTCCCCAGCACAAAACATGTTCTTCTCCCAGTGTAGCCACAGAGGTCCTCAAACAATACATCATTGTTCCAGAGCTATTTCCCCTTAGGCTCTGCAAAGGGGAATGACTCTCAAAGACCAGTCATATTGCAGTGCCACAATTTCTCACATTTTCCACTGTCACCCCGCAGATTTCAAAAGTATTGAGGAAAAGGTGAAGCACCTAATTCCTGCTGAAGGAATGAAGTTAGTCCTTGACTTCTCTTGCTGACTGTGAGAACTCTTGCTCTCTTGGGACCCTTAATCGAGGAAGAGATTTAAGGCTTCATGTTAGTAAACTAAGCTCTACACCATGTCCAAATTATTTTCAGGTACTAGAAATTTTATACTGCTAGACATAGTCTGAACCTGGAAGTACCTGATGAATTTATTCAGCCGTAATAATTTGAAAGCACACACTCTTATAGAGGAAGAAAACAAAAAGCAAAACCAAAAAGAGTATTTGAGAAAAATATGCACTCTTGGTTTAAAACAACCCCCACAACAAACTAAACAGTCCAGGTGCAGCACTTCTATCGGACCGCACTCCAAGCTGGATGAAGTGTAGTGACTCCTCCTGAGAGTTCAGTTGCAGTCTGAAGAATAAGGTTCTGGAATAATCTCGGAATAACGTGAGGGGAAAAAAAAAAAACTACAGAAAACTTTGGAGTAAAAGAGAAGCAGATTCATTGATGGACACACTGTTGCCTGCAGCAGTAGATAACTGAACCATGACCGCAGTTTTTTCCCCAGTCTCAGCCAAAGGCTGTTAACAGTACTATCTTACCAAAAAAAAAACAAACCCTGGTATGCTATAAATCAAAATAATATCTTATTTCAATTTTAGGTAATGCACATGCAGTGTTATGTAAAAACGGAAAGAGTCACTGCCTCTCACGAGAGCACAGCACTTCTAACACAACTGAGAGGAAACGCATACTCCAGGATGGTGGAAGCATCAGCCCTAACGAGCCAGAGGGGTTAGTAGAGGGGTACCTGAGAACTACTAGGGGCCTTGGGCATCATGGAGATGCAGTACTGAAAAGATCTGTGATACCCGTGCCTCACACTGTATCCATCCCTATTGACGATACTTGTCAGTTCCTGATTTTAGCTTCTAACGGGCTTTGGGAGGTTCTGGATTATAATGAAGTATTTGCATTAACTCTAACAACGTTCACTCATTATCTGAAAAGGTATGAGTGTGTTCAACAAAACGGAGCTTCTCCGTCTAGGTGTCACTATGTGATGCCCCTCACCGAAGACAACTTATGTGACTCGGAGGCTATTACAGATCTGGAAGGTGGAAGAGAGATACCATATTCCAATAAAGACATTTCTCTCACTGATTCAAAAGGCAGCCTGGAACAAAGTAAGCCAAAATGTTCTAGGAAGAATCATTTGCCAAGTGAAGATGGAGTTCCTAAGGAAACTGACAACCACAACAATCAAGCCGATCCAGAACTGTCTCTTTTCAGTAACAATGAAGTAAGTTCACAGATCAGAGAAATAAAACAGTCCTATTCTAGCAGAAAAGGTGACCCTGAAGAACTGGAACAGTCTGAGGACAGTAACACTAGTCCATGTAACAGTTTTGAGCCACAGTTACACACTGCAATGCAAGCAGCAAGGGAGAGACACGCTTCCTGTGTGACAGGTCCAAGCTGCACCCATGAACAGCTGCAAAGAGATGTACTGGCAATGGGGTCTAAAGACACGGAACAGCCCCCAGAAGACATAAAAGCATGTCAATCTAGTTATGACTCAGGTCCACCACTGCCAGAAAAAATGGACTCCAAGGTATTTTGTGACGAACTTGCAAGTTATGCTGGTCAAGAACTGCTGAAGACTGTATCACCAGTGGGTTCTAAACCACCATCACCACAGCCTGAAGAGGACACAAAAACACACTTGTCCAGTTGCAAATCACAATCTGCAAGAAGATTCAGAGTCGCCTCTGAGACACTCTACAACAGCGCAGCAAGCTATGTTAGCAAGCAACTGGTAAAGATGGCATTAGCTGCAGGTTCAAGAGATAATATTACTGTTGTAATTGTATTTTTAAATGGCTGTGATAAGATACCCGATTACCTCAACATCTAAAAATGTATCACAGGATGACTGGATATAAGCACAAGCTTATATTTAGCTGTGTCATGGATTTACTTGCAATCATATTAAATGCTGACCCATACAGTAAATCGGACATCTTGTCTGGAACTGAGCAAATGCAATAAAACCTTCTGAAATTCTCAATAAGAAACAGTAATTGAAAAAGAAATTTTTTTTTAAACCACTTTATTCAAACCTGAGCACCTCAATATAAAACTAAACACTGGTGAACTGTCATTTTCCTTGCTAAACCCAGATTACTGCAAATTTTAAATCTGCACAAGTAAGTTTCTGCTATCAGTTCAACATTTAAATAGGCTAATTCATCTCTTCTGACACACTTGGTAGATTTCATATAATGAAAATAACTAAAAGAATTAGTGCAATATACTGGACAGATCAAAATAAAATGTACTTTGGAAAACAAAGTTGCAGAGTTCATTACTGACAGACAGCAGTACTTATGTTACAGATACAGGAGCATCATTTATTACTGTTCTAGCCATAAAGGAAGAACTCAGAACCC
>VZTM01024371.1:39047-62885 GCA_013400555.1 Jacana jacana | reverse complement strand
GCAAGGTCATTAAAGTTCTGTCAGTACATAGAATTTAAAATCTTTTCAAGTATGAAAGCGTGTCTTACATAACCAACAAATTCTTGGATTGACAGGTTTGCAGACCTTATGTCAGATTGACATTTAGTGAGTTACTCTATTTTAACACTGATATAGCTGCTTAGTAACGTCTTGCATTCAAATGCAGGTTGGTTGGGGTTTTTTTGTAAGCTGAAGAAGTGTTTTTGGTTTAAGCTACATTACGCTTTTGATACCTATACAGGCGTAAATGGGATGAAATGCAGAAGGCTGTTCCCTAATTTCTTCTTTGTATGTTCTTAAGGTTTTCTTGTGTTAATAACAGTGGCGTTACAGAGAAATATTGATGCTTAAAGGAAAAATGGAGAATAATCTTGGGTTTAATAGTCAATTCACACTTTTAGGGAGAATTTCTTTTTAGGTCAAGTAAAGAGCCGGTAAAGCAGACAGACATATAAAAATAGGCAGGATCTTGTCAGTTAAAGAATGGTCGAATTTTCCCCCATTGCATGAGATTCTCAGTTGAGAAGGGGGATGAGCAGTAAAATCAAAAGTCAGTATTTTGAAACCTTTGCATAGGTACCCTACCTGCAAAAGTTTTTTGACAAAAAAATAACTGTTTAGATCTTTTTATGTAGTTTAAAAAGAGTAAATAAACAAAAATGCAAGTTTATTACCATAATTTGTTATAATTTCAGACGTTCCTAAGGCCAAAAGAAAGAGAATGCAAAAGAAAAATAGAGAATCAGAAAAAGTTTCCAGGAAAAAACAAGAAAGGAGAAGGAAGTCACTTGAAAAGAAAACGGGAAGGAGGCAAGAGGAAAGAAGTGATACTGAGAGCAAATCAGAACGAGATCACCGACACTTGAAAGAGTCATCCAGGAGAGATGATGTGTCAAAATACCATCACAGAGATGAGTCTAATGGCAGAGACAGTTACCATAGTGGGAAGGATAGGAACCATGAAAGGTGTAAGGATCTAGAAAATAAACACAGTAATTCAAAGCCGAAGAAAGCAGAGAGAAGAGTTTCTTTGTCTGATGATGAAAATTACAGATATTGGAGCAAAGATAATGGACATCGTAGTAGAAGAAAAGAAAGATCAAAATCCAGAGAGAGAGCCCATCCTAATTCAAGTCCAAGAGAGGAGGAACAAGACGACCGATACAGAAACGGCTCAGAGAAACACCGAGAGAAGTACAGCCGTTCTTCTGACCAGTACAGAGAATCCAGAAAGAATGAGGACAGACGAAGGGAGAATTCCCCACACAGACGAAAATAATACCTTACCAGAGGTGGAAATAAATGTGCGTTTCTGAGCTGTTAAAACTGTATTTTAAAATCTGTTCCTGAAGTTTCTTTAAAAAAAACCTTTTGTACAAAGTGAAAGTTTGCATTTGTAAATTTTACCAGACTTTTTCAAATTTTCAGTACCACTTTTTTATAACTACTGCATTGACTTTCTGTTAAATTCTTCCTTTGGACAGACAAAAACTGTTTATTTTGTGAATAAAACTGTTAAGAGCTCTGTGAAATGGGTGGTTTTGTCACTTAGTTTCAAGTATTTGTAGTTGTAGCTTTATAGTCTAAAAAAACATGGTTTGCTTGTTAATTGAAAGGCAGATACTGAGACTAGGGTGATAAATGCAAAAATTTCAGATTATGGTGTAAATGGTACATGAGGAGGCTTTAGGGAAAAATTTCCAAGCATCAGTATGAGCACGTCAGGCATTCTATAGCTGTTCATTCTTTCAGCTTTGTGAATCAGCGAGTTTGACTAAAATTTTCAGGAAATACTTCAGTTGATTTTTTTTTTAATACATTTTTTTTTCTTCAGGAGTTAAAACCTGGAAAAGCAATATCGCTGTTTTAAATGTCACATCTGAAAGTGTGTCAACTTGTTCTGTTACTTTTCACAATGTTTTTTTAATATTGTAACATCCTGAGCTAGTTACACTTCTGATCTTAGAGACAAGGGAAAAAAAGGCGTTGGTTTTTTCCTCAACTATAAATTTGATTTTAAAGTCATAAACTTCAACTCTAACCCTACAAAGGATGTGTTTAACAAACATCTTTTGCAGTATAAAAAGGAAAAAAAAATCTGAAATAAGAGGTATTTAAAATCTTTTGAGGTGTTTTGAACTATATAGCTTCAAGTGCTCAAGCTTATCAGAAGCAAAGCTTACCAAAAAAAATAATATCTGTTGCTGCTGTAGTTAAGAATATAAAATTGTTCTACCTGGAGTCATCTGAAGCAATGAGCTCAACTGAGTAATAAAATCATCTGGTTAAGATTAAATCTCACTAGGAACTGAGGAAAATTTTGAAACTCAGCATGGAATAGGAAGTAGCATGGACATGGTCAGTAGGAAAGCCAGGTGAGTGGTATATTATGCCTTTTTTGGTGCTGTAAGGCCACATGGATTATTTTTTGTACTCTGTGAAATGGATACGATTGCTGGGCATATGAGAACTTAGGCATTCCATGTGTAAATCCTACTTCAACCTATATAAAGCATAGAAAATACTTGAGCTGTTTTAAAACAGAAAATAGAACAATTCCTAAGGAAATGGATCAATTTTGCCTAAATCATGTCACAACATTTTTCTAAGAAAAATGTCACGTATTTTAAATTATTTTTTTTCCTGTATTTAACAATTTATCTCTGCAAGCTTTCGCGTAATAAAACATTTTCAGTCAAAAACACTTGCATGGAAAACAAATTCATATCCCAGGAAAAAGTGAGGTTTCTATCTTGTTATACTGCACAGCTAAAAATGCTGTAGTGGCATCATGAGGTAGGTATATATTTAAACCGTGGTGGGGTTTTGTCCAACACGCTTGTCACTTTCAAAATGATTTATGCATTTTGGCAGTGTGTGTTAATTCCAGGAAAACTTAATTTGGGAGAATGCTTTCTGAAAAGAATTCTGCTGAGAATTGTTACGCCGCTTTGATGGCTCTCTGCAAACAGCAGTGAAAATGATCTGCACTTCATGATGGTTTAATTGTGTGAGCTTAATTTATTTGGAGTAATGCACTCCTTCCTCTGTTATGGGTTTAATATCAGTTTGATTAGCCCAGAACTTCTGAGATTCTGTTCAAGTTAAAAAGCTCGTTAGTGACATAGTTAATAAATGGTAATACATTAAAACAATAAATGTGAAAACATAAAGCATCTGTTAAAAAATGAAGCATTTCATATCAGGCATACACAGTAGAATATGCCAGTTTAATCATCTCCTTTTTTGAGTGTTACTTTATAGTACCTGATAAAAAATATTGTGCTCTTTGATGATAAAAAAAGGGAGAGTGTGAGATTAGGACCTGAGCTGTGATCTTAGCTGCATTTACAATTTCTGGGTGGCTTGGGTTTTTTTTTCCATTTCCAGAAACATGAATAGGTATTTAATAGGGTGACCAATATAAAAAAGAGTGTTATTTTTTACCGTTGCTGCTGCGAGCAGGTTCGTGTTGGCTAAAAGCAGCAAGAGGAGGAGCAGTTCCGCCGTGCCTGTGAACCGGGGTGGGCTCAGAGGGTGCCTGCCCTGGGGCACAGGGCAGCGGTGGCCCCTCCTGCCCAGGGCCCTCAGTCCTTCCCAGGGCATTTCCAATTTCTAGTGGACTGTTGCTGAAGCACTTCCTGACCCACCACACTGTTTGCATCTCTGAATAAGGGCTTGCTGGCCCAGCAAGTGATCTGTTTAGCTCATTCCGGGGGGTGGGGGAGAATTGGCACCATCCTGTGCCAATTTGACTGCACGGAACGTGTAAAAGGACATTTCTTTATAGCTTCTGCCTGATGATTTCTATTTGCTGTTCTCCAAGGCGTTTGCTGAATAGTGGTGGGTAGTTGTTTCCCGCTTGCCATCTTGCATGTGATTTTTGTAGCTCTAAACCTGTGTATTTTCATCCATTTCTTTTCCAGAAGTTAAAATTCACCTGTAATCTCTCCCTGTGCGGGCCTGCTCTATAGCCCTGGTTAGTCTGCCCTGACCTGTAGTTACAACCTTTATAAGAGAGAAGAATCACGGAATCACAGAATATCAGGGATTGGAAGGGACCTTGAAAGATCATAGAATCATTCAGGTTGGAAGAGACTCTTGGGATCATCAAGTCCAACCATCAGCCCTACTCTACAAGTTCTCCCCTACACCATATCCTTCAACACCACATCCAATCTACTCTTAAACACAGTCAGGGATGGTGACTCCACCACCTCCCTGGGCAGCTGATTCCACTGACTGACCACTCTCTCCGTGAAAAACTTTTTCCTAATGTCCAGCCTAAGCCTACCCTGCTGCAGCTTGCAGCCATTCCCTCTTGTTCTATTGCTAATTTCCCTGCGAGAAGAGACCAGCACCAACCTCTCTACAATATCCTTTCAAGCAGTTGTAGAGAGTGATGAGGTCTCCCCTCAGCCTCCTCTTCCTCGCACTAAACAATCCCAACTCCCTCAATCGTTCCTCATAAGACTTATTCTCCAGGCCTTTCACCAGTTTTGTTGCCCTCCTCTGCATTTGCTCCAGCCTCTCGAGATCTCTTGTGCTGAGGTGCCCAGAACTGGACACAATACTCAAGGTGCGGCCTCAACAGTGCTGAGTACAGGGGGACAATCATCTAGTCCAATCCGCCTGCTAGAGCAGGAACTATTTTGAGCAGGGGGAGCAAGCAGAACACAGACAAAAGGAGTCAAAATACTACATGTTACTCAAAATGAGGGTATTCCAGGAGCTGCACAGTGACAGAAGGGTTTTGGGGACTTGGTTTTGGTCCACCCTCTCAATTACTGTAGAGTCAAGTGATCCACAGTGATCCCAAGCTGCCTTTCCTCAGCAGTAGCAGTGGATTCTAGACCATGCACAGTGAAAGTGACTCGTGTCTGGTCTGTAATTAATACTGGTGCTCTGTGTTGTATTTTGAATAGGAGTTCTGACTTAAAGATTTCAAGAAGTAGAGGTTCTGTGACATTCTTCACTATTTTGCTCGGTTATTAATCCCTGTCACTTAAAAGCATGATTGAAACAGCGTGTTGATCATTGGTCCTGTACCTAGAAGCCTATGCCATTGGACTTAAAAGTGTGTTATGAGTGAGGATGTTCATTACGATGCAGTGTTGGGCATTGGGACCTCAGTCTTTGTGTTGTTTTTTAATATGGACCTGTTGGCTTCTTGGTTTAGCTCCCACAGCCCATTGTGCTGGGCACTGTTCAGGTTTGAGTTACTGTTGAGCAGGGCTGTAGGTACCCACCACCTTTAGCCAGCAAGAGGAAGAGCTGCTACAGGAAACTTCCACATTGAGGTGGATCTGAGCTGCTGTGAACCAAAAAGATGTTTGGGAAGGAACTTGTGACAACCTGTTCTGTGCTTGTATGCTTAAAATTTGCCTTTTGAAGGGGGTTGTAATATCCCAAGTCCATAGATATGATAAGAAAGACTGCATGCCTGTTGCTAGGACTCTCTGGCTGAGTTTGAGTTTCCTTGGGGTGGTGGCATTAGGTGGTGTAGAGAGGAGCTGCTGATTCACCCCATGAATTCACCCTCTGTGTCAGAATAAATCTGGACTGAAGTGCTTGTGGTATTTGTAAGAACCATAATCCTGTTCTCTAACTATAGTTTTATTTGGGGTGAGGATTGTCAAGATTGATTACTCATATGCTTGAATCTAAAGAAGGTTTTCTTGGGGGAAATAGAGACTACCGCAGCTTGGGCCGTCTTTTTATATCAGTCATCAAAATATGACCTCATACTGTGAGAGCAGTTAAATATATTTTGGGAAAAAACTATTCACTCTGTTAAAAATACTGTAAAATTGTCATTAACAGGTCATGATTTCTAAAGTAGTTTTTGTTGTTGTTAAAGCAGTATTGCAGTCTTCAAATAGTTCATCTCCCCAGTTCTGTATGGAAATGGGAACTGGAACCTGACAGTAAAAAATATTTGTGTTAAATGAATTTTACGAACAATCATGTAGCTATTGAAAATTAAATTCAATTTTGAAAATTACTAGTAGTACTAACTAGATTTAGATGGTATATTACTTTAACCTAGCAATATGGTGTTCTTTAGTTAACTTAAGGCTCCAGTAAAATAACTCTTCTCAACTTTAGAATGCAGGCCATATTCTAAAATGGGTTAGCAGGTCAGCCACCAAAAAATACATGAGCTATGGTGGACAATTCAAGCTCCAGTAGCAATGTTAGTGCCTCCCTGTCATTAAACTTGTAAAGTTTTATGACTATAAAATAAGACACTAGCTCATCTTCGTTCACTATTCTTAAACTACTTTGAATTATCTTCCACTGTTGAGGAAATGTGCCTAACCATAAGGCTAATTTTCTTGGAGAACCTAAAAAATGCAAGTCTATTATCTTGCTAGCATAGAGAATTGACTCCAGTTTCTTGAATGATATTCAGAGAGCTGGGAGACTTGTCTCTCAATTTATTTTTAATTAGATAATGTTTTTAAAAGCTTTTCTATGAGTTGAAATATTTTTAAAGAAATTGGGAAGTCAAAAATGCAGAATAAGGGAGTATTTGAATTAAAACTGGATAAAACATATTACTAAGTTATAAGTGGCATGACCAAAATACTACTTCATGCACTGGAAAAACTTGAGGTCACTTCAGAGTTGTTCTGCTTTTTATATGTTTTCCTCAAGCAAGTCTATAATTTGGCTGAAACTACAGTCAGGGATTTTCTTTTCTTGGCTGCACCTTATGACCATCATGAAGTATTTTCTTCTAAATAAATAAAAAAAAAAAAAAAGGAGGGGGAAGGGGTTCAACCTTAGTGTCGTGGGAAAACAGTTTGGTGACCCTTAAACCTGACAAGTCCTTTAAGAAAACAAACTGTCACATTTTGCCTCTGTTTAAGCTTTGTTCACTTTGATTTGTCTTTTTCAATTATTTTGTAAACTAAAGCAAGGTACAAAAATTTTCCCGAGCGAGAATATAAGTTGCACCATTTCTTAAGAGGAGAGGGTGGGAGAAAATCAAACGCGTGGAAGAGGGTGCAAAGCTCCAAGAAACAAGAGAATTATTTTTCAGTGAGAGGGTGCTCATGGCAGATTTGGAAGCTCTTGTGACACAGGTGTCTAGGTGCAGTGCTGACTGGTTTTAGTTTGCTAACTGGTATTGCTCCTTAATTACTGAAGTGGAATGTGTGTTTTCCCTTTAGAATTGCTAAGCCGATAGCTTCTTTTCAGTTGCCTACCTATTGATTTTGGAGGTACTTCATACCTTAGTCACAGCTGTGAAAGCTCTTGTGCAAGCTCAGATTCTGGGCTTTTTGTATAATAAAAAAGCTGTGTAAAAATGCTTTTGTCACTAGCTTACCTAAAATTTGGTTTCACTTGAGGAAGATACCTTATTCTCAAGTCCCCATGGATAGGCCCACTCCATCTCATAAAGAGTGAACATTTTTAGCAACATTTTGCTCTGGAGTAGTACTTAAGCTAATTGGAGAAATGGCCATCAATTTAAAAGAGAGGTATAAGATCCTTTCACCTGGTTGGTTACAGATGTTGCTCCTGTATTTGTGTTGCTCGGTATTCTCACTCTCATTAGGCTTTTCCTCATTTTCTCCTGCTCTAGTTACCATTTTGCTTTCTTTTTTTCCCTAGCACTTCTGAACTTTGTTCTTTATCACATGCAGCGTTATCCATTTAGAAATGTATAATGCCAAAAATACACATGAAAAATTTACTATATATCACTTGCATAATGCATCAAAAAATGATCTTTAAAGGATAACTTGACTAAAGGAACAGTATGTGCACACACATACCATAAAGAACATCCTTGCCACATGCTTCTTTCCTTCTCCTCCGTACCTCAGAATAGTGAGTTACAGGACAATTACAGATTTGATGGGGTTGATCAGTCTTTATGTACGTGAATTTTTCATTCAGGTTGCCTTTATTTTGCACCACCTTTGCTAGGAAGAAGTATTGATGGAGTTGTACAGGTTTCTGCATTTAGATAGAGGCAGTTTAAGTGTCTTGTGAATGCCAATATTCCCTCAGAGGAGCTGTGGTGGTACTAGTAACAGCAGAAAAACTTAAGAGGTCAATCTATAGCATAGGGTTGGATCCCATAGGCTTCTGTATTCCTGTAGGGAATGCTGAGAGTTGATATCTTACTGGAAGACAAACTGTAATCAACCTGAGTCCTTTGGTTGTAAAGGCTCATGCCGAAGCTCATGGAGCGGGGAGTCCACTGGTCAGCCAGTTTACCCATCCTCTGTACTTGGGCAAGGCTATTAGAAGGAAGATGCATCCAATAGTCCCCTCCCTGTCACGCCACATAGGGCAAGTTCAGAGCAGGGGATGTGATGTTGATCGTTGCTCCAGTAACGTTTCAAGCAGAGTAAATGGTAGGTCTGGCCAGCTGATCATACACAGAGTTTTCACAACAGCTGACTCAAGCACAGTGAGTCGAACCTACTGTGGCTGCTTTACAGGTCACAGACAAAGAAAACCTCTGCAGTCTAGGTTGAACAGAAAGAGTCTCTCTCAGCTATAAAGATGCTCCAGAGGGAATAGCTTCATTACACCACGGTCTGCGTCTGCAAATACTTTCCTTCTTTTCTGCATCTTCTTCCTCGTTCTCAGTGATAGGTGAATGCCTCATGAAATTGTGTCCCAATTTTTCTTTTGGTAATGAGAAGTGCCAAAGTAGTCAAAGAACTTGAAAATTCTTCTGGAAAATTAATGTGGGCCAATGGAACTGAAGATCACACTGATTCATGACTTGTCCCAGTTAGGTGGCTGAGAGCAACCCCTTATTTTGCTGTTTCTGTCTTAGTGAGGATGCCATCCTCCCTCTTTTACTGTCACCCCTTACTGCTGAGCCGGTTAAACACTTCCTCAAGGAAATGCATGACAGTTCTCTCTCAAACCGTCTTCCCTTTCCCATCTCCCATGTGTCCCTCATAAAGGAAGACAGGGCCACCTCTTTCTGTTCCCTTTTGAATATGGCATCTCATGTCCCAGGTCTGGTGTGTATGGTTAAGAAGCAAGCTTGGGTTTTGTATGGCCTTCTCTTGGTCTCTTCTATCTGTTAACCTGTATTAACAGACCTCATTGTCAAGGGATTTTCATGGTAGACAGAAAGTTGGGTTAATTTAGGGGCTGAAACAGCCAATTGAAAAGCTGATATAGTAGATCATATAATGCTAGGGGTGAGACAGCCTTTGTGGCTTCCTACGAGGAAGGAAAACTTAAGCAAGGACTACCTGGAATGTGATACACACTTTTAATTAATATGGTTCCTTTGTTCAGGCCTTGAGGTTAGATGTCTGGTCTGAAGGCTCTCATTCTTTGATTAGATTCACAGGGCCCCCTTCTTCTTGTGCTACACCCTTTGTTATGAATCACCAGAGGTGGAATGCAAAAGTGGTTAAGAAAAAAACTGAAGCCAAGTGACTAACTTGATCAGTGATTGAAATGAGAAACTGAAAATATGCATTTGGAGAAAAAAAGATGTCTCTTTGTGGCTCTGTTCCTTCCTATCCTCTCTTCTCGGCACAGAAAATAATCCTTGTTATACCTCTTTGTAGAAGAGAGCTGGTGCATTTGCCTCTTTTGATCACTGTACCTGTTTGAAACAGGAATTCTTTGAGATGTCATCCACAGGTGCTTCACAGCCCATCATCTCCTCCACTCTTGCTGAGTATATTTCTGTGATTATGGCTGTGAAGAGAAACTGTGAGGATGGGTTCATTACTCTGCCTATGGCAGGGAAGGACGCAGCCCTTGCACTCCTACTGGAATGTCAAGTTCATCCTTATACATGAGAAGTCAGTTTGTTCATTTCATTTTGCAAAATAATTCTTTCCTCCCATTCCATTTTTAGCTCTCTATTTACAGAGGCACAGACATATTGGAAAAGTGTATTTCAGTTTCCCACGCGTGTATAAATGCAGACACTTGCATACAAAGTCTTCTACTTCATTCGCTTTGTACATAACAGTGTAGGATTAGTTGTATGTATGAATGAGTATAGTTCATTAGAATAAATTTCAGCTGTTTGTACTCTGTGTAATGAGTTTTATCACTGCACTATCTGAATAGCTCCCAAACATTATTTTTCATCTATACCCTGTTATCAGTATAAAATATTCATATCTTGATGTTGTGAAATCTGGCTGGGAAAAAAAATGTATGTGGTACATTAACTGAGCTTCTGTTGTGCTATATGGTGCAATAAAAAAATAAATACTTTTCCACTTCAGTGGCTTTATATTATAATACTTAATGACAGACACTTAAAAAAACTGGGATTACAGATACCAGCATTGTTAGTGCATATTTTGGTGTAAAATTCTGGTGTTCTATATACATGTAATTATACTTTCCTTTCCAGGAGTAATTGAAGTGGAAGCCTAACCAGAGCAGTGCCCATGTCAAGATGAGGATCTGCCTCAGTGTACCGGGGGAGATGGGTGGTGCAGGCTGCGGTCCCATGTGGTAAGGAGCAATGACTGGGTTTAGCGTACAGAGTTTCTACCCAAGGCTCGAGGACTAACTCATTTTGGGTGCATATATAATCAAAAACTTTCTTTGCTTCATGGTATTTATAGGAAGGCTTTATTTCCATAATTGCAGTTTCACTGTCTTTTATAAAGAAAATATAGCGTGAAGAACAATCGTTTTAATGATCTGTATATCATACTCCAGTCGAGAGAGAGTTTCAAGGTTAGTTGCGTGGCAGTTGTCATCAGTCTGTGAAATTCTCATTTTGAGTGATAGGTTTAGTTTGCACTTTAACCCTAGCATTGGCTTTAACTTCATCGTCTTCCTAATAACTTCAGTCTCTCCTTTCTCTGTGAAGACCATTATAATGTCTTTTTATAAAAAGAAAATAAAGGAGGGGTGGGGGGGATCTCATATCTGCAGAAGGCCCCTTTTATTTTCTTAATAAGCTTTCTGCTTCATCTGATTGTTCTGAATTACATGTGAAATATTCAGTTCCTTATTAGCCACTGTTATCAGAGGAAGATGCCACAAATTGTAAAGACTATTATTATGGAATCATCTACAATATTAATAGAAAAGAGCTATAATCTGTTATAAATGTGTTGTTTTCATTTTCATTGAATGTCTGTCCCATTATGAGACAGGGTAAGAATTGCTTACTCATTTTCTTTTCCATATAATATTCATTATTGACAATGTCCATGGCTAAGTGCTTTTCTGTTCATCTTTTCTGTAAACACTTCTTCAGAGTTTCATTTCAGAAAGAAAGCCTTCACGGCCTATAATCATTTTTATTCCCTCTCCTTTCTCCCTTGTGCTGTCCTTTGTAATTCCACGCTGTACTCTGGCACCATCAAACACAGCATCCCAGTTGATGGGACCATACCACTAATTTTCAAAATGACATTGTATTTTCTGTATTATATTTTTGCTTTTCCTTATGCTTTGGAACAGTTTGTATGTTTGCTTTTTGACAGCCACTGAATGTTGATCAGGGAGACCGAGCTGTCCTCAGTGATGCTCTGGTCTTTCTTCCACAATTCAGTCACCAAACTTGTATGAATAATTCACAAGATTTCCTTTAATGTCCATTACCATGTTCTTGTCAACAGTTATTTCCAGTTGTCATTGTGTTATGCTTTCAACTAATTCAAGTTCTTTAGTTTCTTAGCGCTTGTTTGAAGTAAGCTGAAAGATAGCTAGAAGTTCTAGCTACCTACACAATGTTGTAACATGGTTTAGGACTGTTTCATGGTTAACCTATTGCCATACAGAATATTGACCATGTTGTCGTATGCTTTATATTCCAGCACCATCGTTCAAATCCCAGATCTCCTACCTCACAACCAGTTGGTTTCTTTAACAGCCTCTTGTGCAGAACTTGTTAAGGCTTTTTGAAAGTCCAGGTGAATGAGATCCTTCCAAGTATCCTATAGCTTTTGGTGGTTCCTGTAATTTTAATTACATTTAAGTTAATGCTTTTAACTTTTACTGAATATTTACCATGTAAGTAAAAATTAGCTAATTCCCCTAAAGATTATACAACTGATAACTTGACATGAAAGATAGTTGAAGAAAAGATCAAAATCTTTCCAAGGGAATAATTCAAGGACTTTAAGTTTGAACACATTTTAAAAGGTATTTAAAGGGAAAGATATTTAAATGAGTAAGATAAAGAGACTGGGTGTGAAAAAACCTCCCTTGTTGTGGCTCCAGGTGGTTGAGCAGCTTTGTTTCAAATTACTTCAGGAACAGCTAGAGTTTCATTTGTTTCACGACAAGGATGATAAAATAGCGAAATAAAATATTTCACTTATTGAAAGCCATCTTAATCCCTTGAACTGCTTAGTTCAATCACAAGTAGACATTACAGAGTTGTGTCCCTGACTTGCTACAGTAGGAGATAAAAGCAGGTAAAAGTGTGAACTCAGTATTTCTTAGTATGGATTTATTAATCCACTGTCAGGCCATGTGTTACCCCAGAGGCAGAGATGCAGCAGCCTGGCACACAGCACAGGGAGAATGTTGCATGCAAAAAGGCTTGAGGACAGCACTGCCATCTCCTCTGCTTGCTCTCCACCTCCCTTCATTGTTAAGTGCTTGACCAGGTGCTTCTCTGTGACCTTCAACCAGCTCAACCCATGGCAGGACAAGGGCACTGGCTGGCAGCAGAAGGAAGCAGACTGGTGAGAGGGAGGGTGATGTCCTAGAAACAGCCTGGTCCTGGGCCCCAGCACTGGTGCATGGCATTGAGTCCTCCTACGTGATGCAGCCCTGAGGAGAGCATGTGGGAACCTCTGGAGTGGCTGATACAAGGTCAAGGTCATACAGGATCAGGAAACAATCTCCTGGGCTATAAACTCCCTTATTTGGGAGCACATTGCCTACAATGTGCTCTATTTAGGTGGCACACACACTCTTCATGTGCACGATCCTTGCTGGAGAAGCTCAGAGATGGGCAGACACAGCTGGGCTCTATCTTCCCGGTCTATCTGATGTCTCTCTTCTCTGTACAGAGTTGTAAGCAAGTTGTCTCATCCTTCTTTATATTATTTCTAGGTCCTAATCTTAATGATTGGTCTTAAACAATGTTGTAGTTTACAATACAAAACAGCAAAATACCACATGCTTAACTTTCAGATATGATTTGGTGTATTTGGGGTAGAAAGCAGGAAACACATAAGCGAAATAGACAGGTATCCACCACCACCAGCAGCCTGATTCAAGAGGAGAGGGGAGGAGATCACCAAGTTGATACCAGTTTTACTTGTAGATGTAGACAGGGTGGAGTAAAAATTATTGAATTTTTTTTTGTCATAACCAAATTCTGTAGGAGAGGTGGGGATTTTTTTGTTCGAGACCAATATTATTGCATCACAAGGGGCCACTTGGCACCGCGTTCACATAGAAGCTCCTCTTGCTTTAATCAGCTATGGGCGAGGTACCACTCTGACCTGTGGCCAGAGGGACTGGTGCCACCCTGCTGGCCGCACAAGGGCTGCTGATGGCAGAAAACAAGCTGCAGCTGCAAAGAGCTCTTGAGAAAATAGTATTTTTTTCTTGCCCATTTAGTATTCTTCACGCTACTGTGAAGAAAGAACAAATGCAGAGTCTTAGGGGAAGCCTGTCTCCCCGTTACATTTGCTGTCGTGAAGATTTTAAGCTCCAAAGGGAACTGGTGGAGGTTTTGTGGGATGATGCCCGGCAGTAGAGACAGCCATGTCATGTATCGTTTCCTTTGCTGAGACACAACAGCCTGTCTGTGCCATGCAGTTGCCAGGCTGTCACATATTTTCAGAAGAGACAATTTCCTGTGCCTACTGGGAAAAGAAATATGAAAAGTTGTCCTTAATGAGGTAAAAATTGTGAGTGATAGGGACTTTGTGTAGGTGTAGATGTGAGCAGAGTATCACTTTGTCTTCCTCTCAGTCTGATCCCAGAATTAATTTCTTATTATAAGAAAATGAGACTACCCAGTGTCTTGCTTGATTCTTTGCTATTTGCCCATGTTGTACAAATGTAAAAAAAATAAAAAACAAACAACAAACCAAACCGGAACCCTACTGTTTTAATATATCTGGATTGGTTAGTGTAAGGAAGGTTGTTTTTCATTTCTGCTGAACACTGGCTGCAGCCACGATTGCTGCTGTCCTGATCAACGTAGTCATTAATTTCACCTTTACAGAGAAGCGAGAGGGAAGAGGGAAAGAATGAATGCACCTGAATCATTTGGTGAAATATCCTATAGGTTAATAGCTCATTTACCTTAAGTTATTAAAATTCCATTCAACTAATTTCTCCGCATAATTGCAGGGTGGCCCAACCTTGATAAAACCTCCCTAATACATAAACTGCATTGGTTGTTTAGTAGATAAATGTATATCTGTGCACTGAAGCATTCTCATATCCACCTGGAAAGCAGAATATTCATCACTGTTCCCCTTGGAGCTTCCATCAAATGGACAGGGTAGGAGCTCAGGGGGAATTTGTTTCCCCTTTCTGCCACAGGCAGTAAATCTACTACCAAAATCTGCAAGTTCTCCATAACCTGTAATGGGCCTTGAAAAGCCCCTAGAGAGCCCTGCACCTTATCATTATCCCTGGGACCACTGCTGTATTTCCTTACAGCCTGGCACTGGCACTCACAACACCCAGGAGAGAGATTTGTTCTACAGCCAACAGAGACTTCATGAAATAGAAGCATCATGATTATTTTTTTTCTCTAGTTCTGAGGAAGCATGGGGCCTCGCACGCGTTACAAACCAGTGCTGGAGGGCTGCGTGCCCTGCAAAGATCTTTGACCACAAGGATGGCTTATTCCCACATCTGGCTCAGTGACAGGAAGGGTTTCACAGAGGGCACCTTCCCTCTTCTGCAATGCCACTGCTCTCTGAGGAGTTCAGTGTGGTAAGAAATTCAGCAGTTTTGGTTTGTTTTCTGCAACTCTAGTCTAAGCCATTTGCTTCTGGGATCTGAGAGCTACCCATTCCGCTTTTGCTTTTGACAGTGCTGAAGCTACGTGGGGTTTTTTTGTACATTCCGAGTTTCCTCTTAGGGGTAAGGGTGAACTCACGGCAGTGCAGATTTCACCTTGCACGTGAGGTCTGAATTCCTTCTCTGTGGTTACGTCAGATGTAATTTGGTTTGGTGGATGCTATTTTGGGGACTGTTCTTTTTTGGAACTGTGTAATCATATGGAGGCAGCTTTTGATCTGTTCAGTATATAATTAAGCTGCATCTATTGCTGTCTTTTTTCTACAGAATGCTCAAGTAAACGAATGAAAGAAAATGTGCTGGGAAAAAAAACAACTATTTTTTTTTTGGCTGAGTTATAAACCCTGAGAAAATCAGATACAGAATTGAAATGTTGCTATAATTTCTATTCTATCAGAATTAATCTCCTCCTAAAATCTTAATGTACAGGATCTATACAAACAATCTAATGAATGATTAATTATTTTAAAATTGATGTGGGACTTAGTAGCAAATACAGTAATTGTAGGTGTATAATTTTGTAATGCCATGGTGTCATATAATTAATAAACAGCTATTTAATTATATATTGTGTTGGATTTTTTTTTAATCACAATGTAATTAGAAGGCTGCATATTAAAATTAATCTGTAAAATGAGAAACCCATTTTAAGTTTCCCAAAGATATTTTACTACGTTACCTGCCAACTAAAATTCAGCAACCGCAATATTATTCTTTAACCAATAGTGTAATCCTATCTCACTACTATGAATAAAATCCTGGTGTATTTTAAAAATTGGCATGTCCACATAATATATCCATCCTTCCTGCTGGGTAAGCAGAAGTAACTTGCTGGAACTCAAATAAATTTTTTGTATACAGGCATGAAAAAACCTATGAAAGTAAGAAATTAGAAGAATCTAAGTCTTGTTCTTGGTCACCTTTTGTTTTTCTTTCTGTTCTGCTCTTACAGCACAAGCATGCTTTTGCAGGTGTCCAATTACTGTGCCCTGGGGACTGATTCATGTGACTCATCCAGCTTGTCTCAGAGACATCCACCCTATTGATGCAATTTCTCACATTTCTGCCGAAATTAAACAAGCACAGCTGCAGCTTGTCCTTTAAATATTCTTAGACCTGGTCTCTGTTCAGATTTTGCATGGATGTAACTACTTAAGTTAGGTTTGGGCTTTGTCCTGTATTTTTCTGAAAGTTATCTTTTGAAAGAAAAAGGAAAAAAAATGTGTTAGTATAGGAAAGGAAAAGTTTCCATACAAGAGAGAAGTCTAGATATGCAGTCTGTTTGCTGGTGTGGGAAAAAACAAACCAACAAACCATTAGTCAAACACTTACAAATTTTCAGAAAGAATAGTATGGCACACAGGTCCCATAATGCAGATAATGCTAGTACAAACTTTCAGTGTGAATCTTTTTATCAGTACAGCTGATGTGTATACATGTATTCTGGTATAGGAATGTACTTGCATAGTCTTCCTACACTGGAGTATGCTGCAATGCCAGTATAAGGAACTTAATAGATGTATCTACATCGATACATAGAATTTTATGGCATACTATATCAGTTCAGTTAAGTAGCATCACCTGCCTTGCCAAATTGGCACTGGTAGTCTTAAGATGCAGGCAGAGCTGCAGTTAAAGCCAGATCCTATTCTTTTTGTCACTGGAGTAATTCTCCCTGGGGATTAATTAGAAGGACTATTATTTATTTTAAAATTCTGGGTCATGCATTGAGATTTCATGATGAATAGTGTTAATTCAAGTACTTGCAATCAAGGATCACCATGTGTTTTCATAATGTTTTCTTTTATTCTCATTGTTCAGAGAAGGTCCTGAGGCTGTCGTGAAGAAAGGAGTCTTTCACCACCATCCTTATTTTACCCCATGCTAACTTTTCCAAGGTAAGCTTTGACTATGTAAAGAATAAAAGATTGCTCTTAGCCTTGGCACCTTTTTATATCCACGGCACAAGATAGAGGATGACTAGTTTCCTGCGTGACCTAAACCACTGGCATTTACGTTGGATTTTGTATTTCATAGTTTTCCATCAGGGAAAAAGGGGCAAAATTATGCTGCATATGCCTGGCTTGTTGCCCGTCCTTGAAGTGGCAGACTTCTTAAAGAGACCATTCCTTAGATGAAGAATGATCCTTTCAGTACAGATTTTCTTGGAATCATAATTTGTTGCACTTTTTTTTGTATATTAACAGAAACATTTCCAGTATATAAGCATATGTGATACATCATCCTTGGTTTTGACTCTTTGACAGCAAAGAACAAACACATCAGCTCAAATTTCTTATACCACCCTTCTCGCAGTTCCTCATCTCCTATGCTGTGCAGGTAGCATTATTTTTAAAAACAGATGGGAACTCAGGAGGTGACTCTGATCTTTCACCTGTACTTTAGAAGAGAAGCTGCATAGTTATTATCTGGAAACCCCTGGTGATTTTTAATGGACACTGCTTTAGGAACACTGAGGGAAAGAAATATTCTAATTGGTTCTGTTTTTCAGCTGAAGAACAGTTTGTTTTTATGTTAAATGAAGTAGTGAAAACAAATAGTATGCCATCTGGCTAAGCTGACCTGAGTACTTTACCAGGAGGTTTTCAGATGTTCCCTCTGACAGTTTACAATAACTTTAGTCCTATAATACCAATGTACTTTCTTTCCCCAGTTGTTCTTCCCTGTTCGGGAATTATCTTATTCCTTGAATTGATTTAGAATTTTTTTAAAATCTGACTCTCTCTTGCAAAAATTTTCCCTGTCTGTTATTGGAATTATTTATTCTCTAAGTTACAAAATCTCTAGTGTTTCCAGCATTGTCAGTAAATCAGTTATGCAGAGGAACAGGTCTCCATGTTATCTGTGAAGCTGATATTCTCATGGGACAGGATAACATTGAATAGTCTTAATATGTACCAGTGAGCTCTCATTCTTAGAACAGATTGTGACTGAAAGGAAGGGTTTAGCTGCTTTTCGAGTGCTTGAAAAGATGTCATATGTTTTTCTTTCGATCATTTTCCTGCCTCAGTTTCTTAAAGGAAGAACATTCTGCAGAAAGATAAAAACATTTAACATAGCTGGGAAGGTAATGAAGTACAGACACAAATATTTCATCAAAACAAAATATTGATTGCTGATTTGCAACTTCAAATATGTTTTTTACTTTGTACAAACCACAAACATTTGTTCACAAGTAATTTTGAAAAGAATTGCGAATATATAAACATCAACAGGTCTGTGAAGAAGCATTCATAGGACTATCTAGTTATTCTGTTATTTATTATTTATATTGAGTGTGCACAAACAACCCTCATCACAGCTAATAGATGTGGTGTTCTGAGTGTGACGTAGGCAGATAATGAGTATTCCTTGTGCCAAACAGATTACAATCTAAATCCACATAATTGTACAACTCCACATGCAATCAGGAAAGAGAGATGCTACCACAGGAATTAACTGACCTCTCACACAGTACAAATAGCATAGTTATGTAAGATTGAATGGTTGGCAAATAATACAGAATAAAGTATATTCACATAAACAACTTATCAAATAATTTTGAACAATGTAGATAATTTTCAGGCACTTTCTCCAAGATAAATTAATCAGATACTGTGCATTCTAGCTATATCTAGCAGATACAAGTTTTTAAAAAGGGGTATCTTTGACCAGTTAAGACAAGTGGGACACTTATAGAATCACAGAATGGTTAGAGTTGGAAGGGACCTTAAAGATCATTGTGTTCCAACCCCTTTGCCATGGGCAGGGACACCTCCCACTAGAGCAGGTTGCTCAAAGCCCCATCCAGCCTGGCCTTAAACACTCCCAGGGATGAGGCAGCCACAACTTCCCTGGGCAACCTGTTCCAGTGCCTCACCACCCTCACAGGAAAGAATATCTTTCTAGTATCAAATCTAAATCTACCGCCTTTTGATTTAAAACCATCACCCCTTGTCCTATCACTACACTTCTTGACAAAGAGTCCCTCTCCAGCTCTCCTGTAGGCTCCCTTCAGATACTAGAAGGCTGCTATAAGGTCTCCCCAGAGCCTTCTCTTCTCCAGGCTGAACAACCCCAGCTCCCTCAGCCTGTCTTCATATGAGAGATGCTCCAGCCCTCTGATCATCTTCGTGGCCCTCCACTGGACCTGTTCCAACAGATCTGTGTCCTTTCTATGTTGAGTACTCCAGAGCTGGACACAATATTCCATGTGGGGTCTGACGAGTGCAGAGTAGAAGGGTAGAATCACCTCCTGTGATCTGTTGGCGATGTTTCTTTTGATGTAGCACAGGATGCAGTAGCCTTTCTGGGCTGCCAGTGTGCACTGCTGGCTCATGTTGAGCTTCTCATCCATGAGCACTCCCAAGTCCTTCTCCTCAGGGCTGCTTTCCAGCCATTCTCCACCCAACCTGTATTTGTGGATGGGATTGCCACGTCCTGGGTGTGTGACACCTTAAACACAGTTTAAAAACACCAAGTAATTGGAAATCTGTGGGGGGAAATAAAAAAGAGCAGGAAGGGGTTAATAGTAAATTGGAAAAAGCATCTGAAGTAACAGGCATTCCATCAAAAATAGATGCAAGGTAAACAAGAACAACAAAATAAATCATTGCCCTACTTAAAAAAAATTAGGAGAGATGGGTTAGCAACTAACAGAGTGGCTAAGTAGCTGCTTTGTCTGTTTTTACAGGGGAGGCAGATGGAGCTCTACTGAATCTGGGATTGTTTCCCCAGAGGCAGTAACAGGGAAGCTATAAAATGTACAGGCATATAAGATACCTGGTTATAAAATGTCAGATTCCCTTAGAGGAACTAAATCTCAAGGCATGCACACAGCTGTGAATTTTAAATTGAAGGAAATCAATGAAGTTTCAAACATCTTAAAAAAAATACTCGATCCAATAACAACCCTAAAGAACTTCTTTACTGGGGAAAAAAAGACCAAAAAAACCCACAAACAACCCACAAACAAACAAACAAAAAAACCCAAAACAAGCCAAAACAAGCAGGCAACAACAAGGAAGGAACTGCATGCTGTGGGAAAAACTCTTAGAAAGTCTTTGGAAGCAGCGTTGGGAGAAAATACCAGAAACATCTCAGTTTGATTAGGATTCAGGCATGGAAGATCATACCTCAGTCATTGGAGGGCTATCCTTCACCATATTTTTTACATTCATGAAAGTAAGTGGTTAGATTTTTTAGCTCTGTTTTATTAAAACTCTGTTACCAAACATTAATTTTGAAGACCACAGAAATGGGTAGAAGTCTTCAGATTAAAAAAAAAACCAAACACCTTTCAAAGCTTTTCTTCGGATCTACATGGTGACAAGGCTCTTACTCTCTTGAAATGGGTAGAGTGCAAAGCTAACACAAAAGGCTGCCCATATTCAGTTAAAATTAAATTAATATGATTTAGAGAGCCTGGAAAGATGTGCTGAGATAATCACTTAGAAACATCTCCTGTTATAAGAAGAATTGGTACTTAATGGAGGGGAACTATTGAACTAACTCTACCTGTCATCTCTGTTTCTACACCTGGTCTCCCAGTTCCTGAAGTCTTTTTTATTGAGACATTTCTCACCAAGGTTAATATCCAATAGGTCACTGGAGAAGCTGGTTGAAAAGGAGTACTGGAGACACTTGGGTTTATTTCCACCAAGGGAATCTTCTGCAATCTGCCTTGGAATTATTAATTCTCCTCTTCTTTCCTTGCATTATTGGCCTTGCAGGATCACCAAAAAGGCAAATAAAAACCTGGACACTAATTTCATATTTTGCATAGACCAAAAAAATAATAATAATAATAAAAAATTATTGAGCTTTAATTCTCATAAAAAGTACAACAGTGAAGCAAAGAAGCAAAGTAAGATTTCCTCAAGTCTTCAAAAATCAAAGTAGGAAGTAGGACTTTCATATATATAAAAAGGATTAGCTGCCTTGTTTTCTGGAGAAAAAAGCAAAAAATCACTTAGATTTCTTGCATTATTTCTCTTACAGGATGAGTCTGGTCTGTAAGGGCTGCTTGAAGCCTCCCAGCGGTGCCCTTTCTTCACAATTTCATACAAAATGTCATCCGGCTTTAATATTATTGTTCATTTAGGCTGAAAATACTTCCTAGCTCTTGGGATTTCCCTCACTGATTTTGGGTTGTGGGCATCCCTAAGAGGTTTGCCTGCACACACCATTCTGTGTGGATCTATAGCTTTCAGTAACAAACTTGTATCACACTAAGTCTGTTCTCAATGACAGATGTTTTTAAAACCTGAAAGCATCTAAGTTTTGTAGAGCCAAATTTAAAGTTCTGAATAAACCAAAATGACAAAATGCGATTCTAATTTACACTCAGGATGTCTTTTTCCTACTCTACATATTCTTAACTTTACTCAAGGTAGGATCCCACCTCTACCTATTTTCACAAGTTGGTTTATACAGCTTTTCAGTGGAAATGCAACAAGCAGCAGGCTCTCCTCTCCATGAGGTTCCTCTGAGTTTACAGACTGGTTAACTCCTTATAAGGTCTCATATGTTGAGCTTCGGGTTGCTCACACCACTTTTATAGTTGTTTGACAGTCTTCAACTCCTGAGAAATACTACTTGTATAATAATTCTGAATTTATAATTTCTAGTGTTCTTTCAGCAGTTGACAGAGACGAAACGTAACGTTTTAACGTGCAGACCACAGGGCGCTTAAAATTTTCCATCTTTCCCACCTTTACAGTCTTCTAGAGCACAGCATTTGATTGGGAGCTGGAGTCAAGAATGGTGAGTTTCACAGTGGAAGACTTAGCTGAATTGTTTTATAAAGATGTTTACAATTAGGGCTTAAATATTGCTGTTTCTGATGAGAACAGTTCTTTCAAAGACAGATCCAAGATATACTTCTGCATAAAGTGTTCAAAGCCATATACAATTACCTATCCACTGTTACATGTCTCTGTAGGAGGTTGATGGTTAGCATTCAGTGAAGTACTGAATTTTTTTTTTTTTTTCATAAAAAGTAATTCATGAGCCCACTGAACAGAAATGTATTTGTTCTGAAGAATGTTACAGTATTTGCAGGGGTTCTTAAACATTTTCATCTTAACAGGGAATATGATAGATGGTCATTGTAGACCACCCTTCAATGTGAGATTGAATAACATCTCTATGGCAACTACAACTGCCGTTTACGTAGAAAAATAATATTGCGTGAACATAATCACCTTAGTTCTTTACAATAGGACTTAACAGTTGGATATGAAGAGAAAAATGGCTCTTTTTTTTCCAGTCATGATAGATATTTTGAGACTTCTGAACACACTTTAGAAACTTGTTCTAGATTACAGCAGGTTTGTCTTGAAAAGGGCTGAATAGATAGGCAAAAGATAATGAAGTACGAAAATGTTGGATATTGTTAAAGTGTGATCATGCATGGATGTTCAAAGATAATCAATTTGGTGTCCGATTGCCCCCATATCCTGCCAACCTGTGTCTTTTGGGGTTTTTGTGGGTTGGGTTTTTTGTTCTTTTTTTGTGTGTGTGTGTGTGTTACTGAAAGAGTTGTATACACTTGTGATTCCTACTGTTGGTCAGTTTCAGTTGTGGATACTTCCTACTGTGTCATCTGTTCTGCCACTACAGATTCAGGCAAACTCAGATTCCTGGGGGAAAAATAAATTATTGTCCTGTTTTCAGTTTCTCTTTCTCTCTGAGACATCAGTAAATCTTCCCAAACCAGGCAGTGATACTTTAGAGCTCAAATATCTTCTGAGCAAGAAGTTTGTGGCAGATAAAGCACCAGAAGAAGGGATATTTTCATCTTTCCACCAGATGATTAATTCAAACTCTGAAAATTTCCTGTCCTGAATTATAAAAGAACTCGTTGAACATAAATCCGTAAACAAGGTATGATGCAATTCTTAATGGTATGAAGTACGACTGCTCTTCTCCAAAAGCTGAAAATAAAATACAGCAATAACATAAAATCCAGTGTTGGGTGTTCTTGTTTTCTTTCTGCAGAGGAACAACAGATATTAAGTACCGCCAGATCTCGCCCATTTGCATCACGTTCTACAGGAGCGAGATCCGAATTATAAAAGCTGACACTATGAAAACGCTTATAGTTAAGTTTGCATTGATTTTAATGTTCGTCAGTTATTATGCTTTCTGTTAACTACACTTGCAAATCGTTATATTTAAGATATGGGTTTGTACAGTTTACCAAACAGAGCTTTCCAGCGGTGCTTGTTGTTCCGCACCACTCGCGGGTGGGCTGACAAAGCCGAAGGTGTGGGACAGCCACCAGCCGTTTGCTTAAATTTAGGAAATAGAGACGATCTGACGACCAGAAACTGACGGGGGGTGTAAGGGAAGCAGGAGGCGTGCTGGTACAGCTGGGGCTTGCTTGGAAAGCTGTTGCTTCTGGGAGGCGGCGGTGGTACTCCCAGCGCGGCGAGTCCCAGAGGGACCGAAGACGTTGAGATAAGCGCCATCGGCCATCGCTGGGCTTGGCCGGGAAAAGCACTCAGGCTGCGCTGCAGAAGGCTGCTTCCAACGGCAGCCGCCGTCGTCGTCGTCCGCCCCTCGCTGAGAGGCTCCCGGGACCGGGGTGGCAGCCCCCCGGCGAGGGAGCGGGCGAGCCCCAGGAGCAGCGCTCTCAACTTCAGGCGGTTCAGCCGAGTCGCCCAAGACGCTGCTCCTGGAGTCCCGGGAGGCGACGGGGCCGTTGGGTCCGACCCTTTTCCTCAGCCGGGGAAGAGCCGTGGCCACAGGTGCCAACGCCACCTGAGCGTGCGCTCACACTCCGCCCCCGCGGGCGACCCCCCCCGGCCCGCCCGTGCCCCACCTGGGCCCGCTGAGGCG
>VZTM01024371.1:25580-39012 GCA_013400555.1 Jacana jacana | reverse complement strand
CAGGTATGGTGCGGCGGCGGTGCGGGTTTCCCCGGGGTTCCCGCCCGCCTCCGCCGGGCGGAGAGAAGGGGTTTATTGCTGTCTCTCGCCCCTATTTGCAGAAAGGATGAGACGCGCCTCTAAATAGGTCAGGGTCTTCAGCAGTGCATGAGATTTGCGTAATAATTTTTCTTGTCTCGGAAGGGTGCGGGGGATTCTTTCCTGGGCTTCCAGGCTAGACGGAGCTCTCCTTTCCTTGCATAGCAAGTGACTTTTTAAATAAGATAATTGCATGAGCCTACGTCGGCTTTCTTGTTTTATAAATCACGACGACTTTGGGAAAGGTAAATTTCTTCAGCAAAGGAGGAATTAACCTACATGAAGGAGTTATCCTTGACGAGCTAATTACCCGTGATAAGTGTAAGCGCTCGGCTTCTCAAGCTTCATCACAAACGCATGGATGATGGTGGCATGCTTAAAATGTTAAATTCTAAGTCTTGGTGATGCTGGTGTTGCAAAGCATGTTGAAGGAGAGATAGATGCAAGGTTGTGCTTTCTGTGGATACAGACATGAAATTTCCTATTTCAGAGGAATTATCAGAATATTAATGCATATGCAAATGCTTTTTTGTTTTCTGTTGATTTTGGATTCCTAAACAAACTGGGGAGCTCTCTTACTGTGTTTTAAGTCTTCTGGGCACCAGGTCTTTATTGTTAAGCTTGAATGGAGAAGTCTGTAAATTAAAAAGTTAGAGAAACGTGGCACTGTGAGCACTCAAAAGTTTAACTAAATCTTCAAAGCGAACATTTAACTACAGTTAACTACTACTTACAGGAGGGAGATGATACGGTTTTTTTACATCCTCTTTGCTGCTACTTCAGTGATGTCTTTCACAAAGTATAAAAATGAGGTGCAAAATAAGCCCCCTACTGCTGTCAAGAACATGTAAGTTTACTTATCTGAATGAGATATAATATGAAGTGGTAGTGTGAAAACTTTAAGTTGATGAGGATGAGCCTGTGTGATTGTAATATATGTAAGTGAATCATTGCTACTGTTTGTTCACTGGTGAGATGCTCCGAGTGGTGAATGCAGGGAGGATGTGTGCTTTGCAGCTTTTGCCTCTCATGGCAGCATTGTGTTCAGCCTCCCCTTGCCCTGTTACTTCAGTTCTGAAAAGGAGAAAACGGTGTCTCTTTGCCTAGTCCAGAGCTGATGCTAGGCAGGTTTGAATGGGTTATGCTACTTCTCCTTTTCCAAATAAGTAGTCTTACTACTCCTTCCAACTCTCCGGGTCAGTAATCTACTTGGAGAGATGACAAAGTTTTTCTTTATTCTTTTTGGTTGCTAAGGTGTTCTTCTATGGCTGCAAACTTTTTTCTGGTGTTTGGTCTCACCGGATGGGTTTTCTGTACCTCACACCTTTTCCAGTGAGCAGGGATTGCTGTGATTGTGTGAACCCTGAAGGCAGAATAGAAACGGGGAGTTGTGAAATCAGTCGTGCTACTAACTTCTTTTTCTGTTGTTTGATTAAACAATCCATAAGTTAATATGAAATTACAAAGGATACAATCTTCTTGCGTGATATCTTCACTAGGTTACAGAGTTCCTGTGTTTTTTCCCATAGTGAATGATATAATGGATGCTTGGTTAAACTTAAAAAGTATTAAAAAAAAAAATAAATAGCTGGTATCAAGTGACTGTTATGTGTTGCCTATTCCTGAGCTGTGGGAGCGGAGCGATGTCCCATCACCTGCCTGCTCTGTTCTGCGCTCACTCACCCAGGATGAATGTGCTCACACCAGCATCACAGCATCAGTTTCTCTTAAACAGCTGTTCTCAACTGTCTGCACCTCNCCACACTTTTTTTTTTTTTTTTTAAGTTATTCTTTTTTTTTTCCCCCCTCTCTTTAATTCCTTCAGCTAAGTTTTAATTGAGAGGATGTTTTCCTACTGGAGTACAGTTGCTCAGGGATAAGGTGGTATAAAAGCGGGAAAAAGCGTAGTGGGAAAATGAATCTTCTGGGGGAGTGTGGGCTTGCTAGTTAATTAGCTCTGCCAGTCCTTGGATTTCAAACAGCAATGAGGATTGGTGCATAAAACGACAGATGCTTAACCATCGTTGCAGTCTTTGCTCTTTAGGTTATCACAAGGGACTGTGGTTTCAGAACGTTTGCTTTAAGAGTTTGAGAATTTATGAAATGAGGCATTGGTGTTATTTTAAAAATGAACATATGGCACAGCTGTGGTACTCTCAACTCCTGAAACATTTGTCAGGCTGTGTTGGGATGTAACAGCGTACGGAACTGGAGTGCAGGGTTCTCTCTGGCATAGCGAAATACGCTGCAAAGCTTAAGTCACCTGTTGTTAATGGGAAGAAAAGATGACTTTGCAGTCTGAATAGCTTGCTTTCTGAAATTCTGCTATCACTTTGTTATATGATTTAAAATAATTGAAATTCCTTCATTGTCAACTTGTAGTAGGTAAATATTTCAGTCCTGCAACTTCAGCATTTCATTCAGAAAATTGTAGTACTTAATATATGTCACCCATCCAGATATAAGCATAAATAACTTATATGATCCTGTATTACCTCTGATGCAGTGAAGGTGGGTAGAGATGCCATAATGTCCCACTTAACAAAAGGGAAATTTATCCAAATCCATAGATGATACTTGCATCTTTTTTTCCTCAAGCTGACAAATGTGGTGTTGAAGGAATCACAGGAACTTCAATCTCCTTTGTAACTGTAATATCCTTCTAGTTGCATAGGTTGGTAGATTTTAACTGGCTTGCCTAACTGTACAGATGCAGTTCAAATGTTGGTTGAAAGGGTTATTTTCCATTGTTCTCTTGCAAAATGTACAGCTTCTTTTCAAAAGTAAAATACTTCTTTTTACCGTAGCTTCACAGAGCGTGCATAATCTTTTATGAAGTTTTATAGTTTTTATTATTTAACAAATGATAATGTTTTTGAAAGAAAATGTCTAAAACATTTTGAAAATTCTTGCTATAAGGATTAAAAAAATTACATATATATAAAAAAAATTAATCTGTTTTCGGCACCCTAAAGCAGAGGGTGAGCTGGGGAATTATAACAAAAATTGGATCTGCACAGTGCAATCATTTGAAGTCATTCTGTGCTGCTGGAGAAAGTGCTGCAAAACAGTAGCCTAGTATTCTAATACAGTAACGTTCAGTGGAAGTATGTGTTATTAAGTAAACATTGCTTAATTTATGGCATCAATGGTATGTTGGTAAAAATAACAAAGCACTTGGTAATTTATTTTGATATAATGTAGCTTTTATCAACAGGAGGTCAGGGTCTTACTCTGCCAAAAAGAGTTTGTTGTTGTTGTTGTTTGTTTTTTTTTCATTTTTTTTTCTTTTCCTTTCTCATTCCTTTGCCATACCTTTCATGAAGTTGAGCTAATATTTCCAAGAATGGTGAATCATGCTTGTTAACTTTTGCAATTTTATTGTTTCTTTTCTAGAAAAGTGTTCTCATCAGATCATCTGCAATAAATCTTCTGAATCTCTCAACTGTAATGTGTAGAATCTTAACGCATCTGTTGTACATTCTGTGTGCAACTGTGATTTTTCTTATGTATTAGCTAAAGCTGACATTGCTTTCTATAAACATATTAATTGACATGTTAAAAATTCATTAGAGAACCTGAGCTGCCAAGGCTTGTAAAAATAGAAGCCTTGTAAACCAATCTAACTATATCAGTGCAGTTCCAGTCCTTCACTTATCAATATTGGTACCTTACCAATTTGCTGCTCTTGAACCATCAGACAGATCTTGTAATGACAGGTGGTGCTAATACCCATCTAGGCTCATTAGAACTGTGCTGTTTACATTCCTAATAAATATTTGGATATGAGCAAGTTAGACTGTTATGAAAACAATGATAATACTCCCTCGGTGAAATTATCCAATAACACTTTGCTTATTGACAACAGCTTTTCTTGGTGTTAAAAACTTATTATAAGGAATTTAAGGGAGGGTTTAGCTAAACATGAGTACACGTAGAAGCTTTAGTAACCTAAAGTCCTTTTCACCTTATAACTACATTCTTTTCAGTTACATAGCCTTCTCTAAGTGTTTTATAAGGTTTAAAATATTGCGAGTCTGCCTTGAACACAGACTGCATAAATAGGTTTCAGTTTACAGACAGGTGAAATGCAATTTCTTCTGGCACAGAATGCAGGATCTGCATAATTATGCATCTTGGTTCACAGTTTTCTAGACCTTTTGCTGTGTGACGGGATGACGGGTTGTGGTATTGGTAAAATGTTGTGATTCTGGAATTCACTGAACAGCGTTTCATTAGTCTTGGCTTCCTGTTGGTTAGCTGTTTGGTGCAGACATGCCAGTGCTGAAAGTACGGAGGACTTGGGACACACCTGCAACTAAGCCATTCATTCTGTATGTGAAGTAGGGTAATTTTGTCTCCTATGGCTCATTGAATCGTACTGAGAGGTGTCTCTCAAAGTCTCTTGCAAACAATCAGTAAAGCTCAAAGCCAGTCTACTCTGTCATAATATTGTGACATTCACCCCATTATTTGCATCTGTGTGGCAGGGAAGGTGATCCTTGAAATACTAAGGGGAGTCTTGTATACAAAGAAAGACTGTATAACTGCTTACTACAGGTACTGAAGAATAATTCTGTACCTGACTGAAAGGATAGGTCAGGAGAGCAAAGTAAAATTAACTGAGGTGAAGCTTGAATTGTTTTGTGACATTAAAACATACTACTTTTTAAATTTTATTTTACTTTAAATGCGCCTTGGTATTTTTATGGTTTGTGAAGCTTTTGGTGCCACACGGCAGCCAAACTACTGCCATTCTACAACCAGTGTCTTCTCTTGCTGAGTGGCTTATAGCCTATTTACTTAGTGATGGGCTAGTGTTTTGCTGATTCCCAGTAGAGGATGCCACCTACTGAATCTTTAACACTGCTCAGCATTACTAAACCTATAGGATCTGATAAGTTTATAGCCTAAGTGGCTATGGCTGTAGGCCATGTTGCATTCTCTGTATATATTTGTGCAGGTACCAGAAAGTCAAACATATGGTAGGAGATTTTGTTTAACAGCTTATGCTGTTGAGTTTTAATTTGACACTTCTCAGTACATCCAATTTAAATACAGTAGACTATCAGGTCTCCTTAGTCCTATTACAATTTGATACAATTTCAAAGATTAATTAGTTTAAGGACTAGTGATGTGACAGGCAGCATTACTACAGTATGCTTCAAAATGGGAGGACAGGGGAAAAAAAAAAGTATAATGTGATTTTTAGGTAACTTGGTTTACACTTTAGTGTCTATTTGTCTGTATCATAATTTTGAGCTTTAAAAATGAGCTTGTTTTCCCAAGCCAGGGAAAAAAAAAACACGTTTTGAGCACAGAGACTCATTATCAAGACGTATCCCAGAGAAGAGTGTGGGTAAGATATTAAGTAAACACTCTCAAAGTCCTTACTCTGCCCTGTGACTTCCAAAGAAGGTATGGGAACCTCCTAATGGGATTTTATAATGGAAATGCTAATACAAGCTACCAGAGGAGTACCTGGTCTCTATCTGCGTGACTGCATATGACAAAAAAAAAAAAGAAATTGTATAATCTTTCTCCCTTCGGCCACCTGCTAATAATTGGATAGTGAATCTTTGACTTGGAGTTGCAAATGCATGTAAGTGCTTAGATGCACTTCATCTTTCTTTTAAAAGGAGGCTATTCAATACATATTACTAATTAAGAAATCCTCTTATCAGTGTCAAAGCTTTATGGAAAAAGGTTCTGCCTTTGTCCGTTTCTGCAGTCTGCTATCTGCAATGCAGGTGCAGTCTATGCCAGAAAACTGCATATTTGGGAGATCCTGGGGCCTGTGCACAGTCAATACCATGCTTGATGTTTAACTTAGTTCCTTGTTAATCAGAGAAACAAGAACACCCATATTACATACATCAAACAGCATTAAGATAACTTAAAAGTTGCAAGATTAACTATTCAAGAATTAGAAAATGTCAGAAAGTCTGTAAGTCCAAGGTTGTCTCCACAATCTTAACTGAGCCTGTTGGTGTGAATTATCACAAGTCACTTTTGGGTTTTTTTTATATGGAACTCTCATCAGGGTTTCTGTACAGGATACCTAATGCTTGCTTACTGACAAATGGCTCTTCCTGAATCTCTTGGTGCATGGCTCATCACTCAAGCATTATTCTGAAATTGTGGGCTTTTTACTGGTGCTCAGCCAGTAGCTGTGTGCTTCACAAACAGCAAAAAAAACCCCAAACAACCAAACAAAGAAATTTAAAAAAGATAGCTCTGCAACACTCCCATGACATAAACAAATGGCCTATTCCTGAGGGAGCTTCAGCACAGAGAGGGGTCTTCAGCAGTATTAGATGCTTCGTTTGAGAGTTGTGGGATCTGGTACGTCAACACTGGGAGTGATGTAGTGTGTGTTCACAGCAGAGCTTCTGTTGCCTTGAACTGCAGCATAAGCATTCAGCACTTCTACAAACTAGAGCTCACAGGTATCAAGTTGGGCCCCCAGAAAAGGCGTGTGCAATTAGTGAACGTGGGAGGATTGATGTAAGCAACTTGCCTAGCATTGCTAGCAGCTCTGTGGTAGCGCCTGGGCTACTGATAGATTCTGCACTGCAATGTTCAAGTGCCTTAACCTTGAAAAAACATGTTTCTCTTGCAGTCTTCTGCTTTTCTTCCAACTTATACAGCAAGTGAGGTAGATCTTTTCAGGAGGTAGCTGTTCTTATGACTTATGTTCACCGTCTTCATTATTCTCTAATCTGTGAGGAGAGGGGAAACATGATCTTGTAATTTAAAGAGCCTATTAACTGCCTTAAAATAAATTAAATAAAGCAAGCTATACAATCTGTAAATTCTTTTCTTAGGAAACATGGTAAATCTTGAATTGTCCATCAGTGCTTTTCAAATGTGTAGATCCAGAACCTGGTTTTTGGAGCTTATGGAATGATTGAAGAAGTTAACTTCATACTACCAAGTGGAGCAACCTTAGGGGCTTGATGTGCTTTGTCTGAATTTCACTGGTAGTTGCTCAGCTACCATCAAACCCCAGTTAGGGGAACTTCAGTACATTTTTTTAGATAAGTGACATCTGAAGCCACAGAACCTTAATATAGACAGTTCTGGGCAGCCAAAATAGAGTTATGACACTCCTAGTTTCATAGACGATATGAAAAAGAGTAAGTACTCTAACATATATAGATAGATATTTGGTGCTATTACCCTATTCTATGTAGTATTTAACTGCTCAAAATTAATATGTTTTCTGTAAATGTATAAAATAAATTTTGAAGAAGAAAATCGTTTTTCTCTTAGAATTATCTGAGAGTGCTGTAGCTTTACCAATCTAGGTTTGAATTGGACTAAATCTGCTCTACCTGGGACACTTAGTCTACTGATGGCAGGGATATTCCTGAAAGACTAGGCAAGAGCTGGAATCTTGTTTTTCTTTCAAACAGGTTTGAGAAAACATTACAGGTAAAGTTCTGCTGTCTTTCCTCAGCATGTGCTTTAGTCTCACCAACTCAAGAATGCTACAAAAATAGCTTTAGAAACCAGACAATGGAGCTTTACAAAGTTCAACAAGCATCAAAGTTGCATTGATGATCAGTAATAACAAATATTGACAGAATGAATGTCAAAATTTGATTGTATTGTCAACTATGCTATAATGCCATATTTGTATGTATGGCACTGCAACATAGTTGACATTCAACTCTAAATTTGATGAGTCCCCTTCATAATTACAATTTATCGTGTAACTGAAATACAGGAATGAGAAAGCAGAAGGTAGACAAAATGGAATGCTGTAATACTTGTTTCAGGGAATTTGTATTAGCCAGTATTTCTGCATATAACTTGGTGGTGTTCTGCTATTTTAGTTTAAAAGGAAAAACCTCTGCACTTCAAGGAACCTCGTGAACCTCTTGTGCTATCTGTAGCTTTCACAAGCTTTTCACTTTGCTTTCTTAACTGTGAATTAGAATATTGATCAAGTTTCTGTATCGTAAGAAAGAATTTGAATTTTCTTCTCCATCTGTAAAGTGGACATCTAGGTATCTTGAGCAAGGATAGGAAAACTCCTCATTCAGAGGAAAAGATTTATACTAATCTGATTCGGTCNTTTTTTTTTTTTTAAAAAAAGGCACAGGCTAGTGTTAAACCCCAGATGACTTAACGCAGAAAGGCTGGAAGGAGTCTGTAGCCAACAGGAGCATGTGGGGGTTGTAATCTCTACATACAGCACTGCGGCCGCTTCCTACCTCACGTGCTGTATGCAGTTGATCAGAGTGGTTCTTTTACCATGTGGCTGTGATGACTATGGGAACTGTCATGGGGAGTTAGGAGTCAACAGTATGTTTCTTGTTGAGTGTGGGGGTCTTGGCAGACTTGCTTTTTGTATACTACTACTGTATAAATGTGTTTGTAATATTAATATGATGTTTTGTGTAACATTGCATCGAAGTTTTTGATGTTTCTGATTACGTATTTTTTACTATACATATGGATTTAATCCAAACCTATAATTTATTGTTGCATTCCTACTGTCATGATGCTGCTTCTGTCTTCTAAACACCCTCAAATTCCTTTCTTGTCAATGACTTGTTGCAAAAACCAGACACATTTTAAAATTATTTATAAGGTTGAACTAGTTGGCATTGGGCCACGGAAGTATTTTACGTTGTTTAAAAGGATCATTTCAGTTTATTTCTGAATGGGCTAGTTCTTAAAAATAGGTTCTAATTGGTTTTTAAGCATTGTCATAATCTCTCTAGAATGCTTGTTACTAGGATTTGTATTGTATGTTTTGCCAGAAACCCATAGGCAGAACTTAATTCACTTATCAGAGTACTGCCAAATACTTCTTAGAGTTAGTGGGATGAAGATGAAAAATGTCCTTGAGAGTGCTTAAGATCCATCAGATTTGAAGGTTGCAGGAGCTGTGGCTTTGTGGACTGACTGCAGGCAGCCTTGCCTGGCCCCTGCACTCCTGATCATCCTCCACACCTGCCTCTTTGTTGTCCCCTCAGGCAGCTTCATGCCTTGGTCTTCGTTCAGTAGCTGCATTTCTTGACTTTTCTAATTTCTTGACCCCTGCCATTGGCTTGGTGAGCTTAGTATTTGTGTATCAGATCCATGTACCATTTCCTGATCATAGCCTAGCTCTACAAATTGTGAGAGTTGCAAGTGACTTGCTGAGATACTTGGGATACCCAAGTAAATGTGAATCTTCAGATGGATGCTGCCTCACTTTAAATAAAAATATTTTTGAGCCCCTTGTCCAGTCAGTTAGACCTGAAATAAAAGTGGGTTTTTTTAATGTCATATGCCTTTTTTTTTTTTTTTTTTTTTTTTTTTTTTTCCTTCAGGAGAATAAAAGAAGAATGTTCTTTATTTTTAAAGCTTAGGTGTCAAACCTCTGTATATGTTCAGAGTAAAAAGTATTTGTTCTGTCTTGTTTTAAGGTATTTGATGGAAAACTAAAGTTACAAAAATATATGACTGCCATATAAACACTTGGTTATTCCTTGCAGTTACATATTGAGGCTGATGTATATGGAGATTTTAAAATATATGTAGTTAATTTCTCAGATTAATTCTCTTGCATTTGATGAATTACTTTAGTAGCTACAGTTATCAGGTCACTAAAAAGGTGAAGAAGGAATAAAAATAAAACATACATCCTTATCTCTATAAAAAACCTTCAGAGAAAAAGCTCTTGGAATTAGAAACTCATCCTCAAGCTTTATTTTTACATGGCCTTGCTATAATGGGATTCTCACCTACTAACGGATGCTCTAGGTGTCACAGCAATATTATGCGTACTTAAAAACCCTCTTGGGTTGTGAGAGAGATATATATTTCAGTTAACATGTCTGCATCAAATTTACCTCTAACCCTTCAAAGATCTTTTACCACATAATTGCATTGACTGAGGAACCTGGTATCAGGTAATAGGTTGTGATTTCTCAAGTGAGCCATACCTTATTGGCAAAGGAATCCTGTAAATAGCCTGAAGTACTCACACTTAAGTTTAACTGCTAGGTTTAGATGAGTTTGATTACTGCTTTGCCTTAGTGCACATAGAGGTTTCTTGGGTTGTGAATTTCTGTCTTCAGAAGTTTACCTAGGAGTTTGCTCTAATTGGGAAAAAAATTGATTAGGTTCAAAGACTGTATACAAGACTGCACTGCAGCACATGTGCATGGCAGGGTTAAGTCTGTTATTAAAAAAGTAAAAAAGGCTGACTCAGGGTTTTGTGGGCCTTTAATGCTAGGAAATATCAATTCTTTCAGATAGTAATGTCTGCCTCTTAGAAGAAAATAACTATCTGCTTGAAATGTCCTTTAATAGTTGACAATATTTTATACAAAATATGTCCAATTTTAGAGTTCCCTGATATGCATCAATGCAAAATTATATGTTTAGCTGACCCTTTAATTAGCTCTCATTCTGTCTCACATGATTTATAGTTCCATGACTCCTATGTAAAAATGATATATGACTTAATGAAGTGGAAAGCTGGAATCGGTTCACACCTCTCGTTGTTTAATGGTTTCCCCTAGCTAGGTGACTGGTGTGCTAGAGGAGAAAGCAGCTGTAAGCTTCTTCTCATTTATTATGGCAAGGACGTAAAAGTCCATGTTGCCATGACTTATGGTTGTTTGCTTCCTTGTCACATATATAATTCAGTGGAGCAAGGAGAGAATGTGGCTCTTCCATAAAGCATAAAAATAGCAGGTGCGAGTAGAAATGCAGATGTAATCTTTCTTGCTCAAACTTAGTTTAATGCAGCTGTTTCATATATTCAAAATCTAGCTCTAACTTTTCCTTGACACTATAGAAATACTATTGACATTAGGAAAAAATTCTTCACAGGAGTGGTCAGGCACTGGAATGGGCTGCCCAGGGAGGGGGTGGAGTCCCCATCCCTGACTGTGTTTCAGAGTGGATGAGATGTGGTGTTGAGGGATATGGTGTAGGAGAGAACTTTGTAGAGTAGGGCTGGTGGCTGGAATCGATGATCCCAAGGGTCTTTTCCAACCAAATGATTCTCTGATTCTATTCCAGCATGATTTAATTCCAATAATGAAGTGAAAAACTCTTAGCAGGCCAACTGATTTTGTTGGCTAAGGGGCGTTGAGGAGTTTTGTTTTTTTTTTTTTAATGGCTATTTTGACTACTTACCTAACTTTTTTGAAGAAAGAGTTACTTGCTTGCTGTTTTGCTCTTACTTCTGACTTTCTCTAGTTACGTTTCTGTTAGTTTCAGAATATTTGTCTTTACAACATTTTTGCTAAGGTCATTCTGATATTCTTATCTACAGTACTGTAAACTCAAATTAGTTAATTCTGGATTGTTATTAGTTTAAGTGATCTAAGCATGTCTTCTGGCATGGGGAGGGGAAAAAATCAGGAACATCACAGAAATGAAGTAACTTCAGCCTTGTTTTGATCTCCAGAAATCATTTGGTTTCTTTCTGGGGCAGCTGCTTTCAGTAATCACTGGAGGGAGCAATCTAAAATACGGCAGTGGAATGAGAGGTCCTTTATTTTGTGCTGTGCAGCTGCGTAGTTTAAATTCAAGAATTATCACCTGCTGCCCAAACTGCAGTAATATTACAGGTATACCTCTTCCTAGCATCTGTATAGAACACAAACACACACATATTTAATTCTGAATCTGTTGTGATCTACAGGCATTTCCTGCATATTCCAGGAAGCATCCATTCCTTACTTAGTTTGTAGTCCTATCCCTGGGGAGCCACAAAAGCTGGAGCCTTTGCTGGTTCACGTCTGAGAGTTGTGGTCTGTCCTGAGAGATCTGTAGGTCCATCTTTTTTCTTTTAATCTTTTTTTTTTCCCCTCTGGTCAAGTTTGGACTTACTGCTATTAATCTTCAAAGAACTGCATGGTACCTTTACAGTTTATATCATACCATCCTTATACATAGAATCATTCAGGTTGGAAGAGACCCTTGGGATCATCGAGTCCGACCATATGAACTACTGAGTTCAAGTGAAGACTGTTCCTGATTCCTGTGTTGGGAGATATGGTTTCTAACATGTATTTTAGAGTTGATAGAGGGTAATGTTTTGCTATTGCCAGGTGTTTATTTGTTAAATATTTAAGGATTTGTAGAATTAAAAAGTTCTTTCTTCTAATTTCTGATCACTTTCTCATATTCATAAATATTTGTCCAGCACTTGTTGATTTTTTACAATCTCTTTTGGAACTAGTGTTCTTTGGGACAGGTGGTCCAGAAATTTTTAGTAATCTGGGAAAACATAATACTCTCCTTCCAATTGTTCTCCAAGCACTGTGTCAGTGGGTCTAGTTGTTCAAGTGGGCTGTGCAGGTCATTGTTGTATTTGTCTTTGGCTTCTGGGCATTGGACTCTCATCATTCTTTTAAATGTCAGTAGCAGAGAAAGTGACTTGTCATTTTACAATTGCAGCTTGTGTTTACGTCATGATTGCAGTTAATATAAGAGAAAAACAGTATGCAAGGAAGTGTGCAACCTTCTGAAGTTGTTGAAGAGCTTGAGAAATTGGCGAAAAGCAAAATTACTGCTCTTGAAAAGGTAGATCAGTCCTCTTAAACTCTGTATTTGGTGATGTGTTAGCATGTAATTCCAGAAGTGAATTATAGAAGCTTTCCCAGCACTTCTGAGATTGTTGCAGCTTCTCCTGGGAAATCTCAAACAAGTTGTAATATCTGCTATGCTTTTCGTGGAGGCTGTTTTGTAATATATAATAGGGATCTTGCTACAAGTAACATCAAAAAAGCGATTTCCAGAGAAAAGTAAGGAGTATATATGCCATTCGCTGAATAATCCTGGAAGTACTTTTCTGCCAGAATGGCAAATTTCATAGTGCAATCCCTCCTCAAGCACTACGTGCTGCTATATAAAATGGCCTGCCTCAATCCTCTCAAATCTGGATGGAGGCTTTTTAAAAGTTTGTGTCAGGCTTGTATCTCAGTTGTAAATCTTAATTTTGGCAGTGGTGGTGGTTCCTGATTCTCTGCATGTGTGTTATCTTGCTCATTGCTATGAGGTAGGATGAGGTCACCTACTGAGAGTGGGTGTGAATGAGAACACAATAAGAAGACGAACTTTCTCTTTTTAGTTTAGGTCATCAACTAGGAAAGTGTTTTAGTTAATATGAATATAAAAGCACCTGCTTTGAGGTATTGTAATTAAACATGTTTAGATTTGTGTAAGATAATGGGTACATATGCTATTAAGATCATTCAGTATCTTAATTTTATTTTGGGAATGTTTTGTCCAATTCTGAGTAGGCTTATCCTGGCTTAACGTTGGATATGATCAGTTTTATTTTACAAGGTGATAGCTTTTGTAGGGAATTGGAATTTTAGTTACACATTTTTCT